>CM044002.1:29182380-29267380 GCA_024085815.1 Flaveria linearis
ATCTTTCACGGTGTTGCCATAGAGTTTCTTACTAGACAAAATGAAGGGGCATCATGATACTTGGAAGTGTTCAGATCTAGGTAGTCAAAGGCTCAATGCGCACTCTAGGTGCAAAGGGTGAGCCTGTTACCTATGCGCAAGGCACTTTAAAGGCATACACTCGAGAGAAGTAAGGCATACGTTTATACTAGTTTATTTTTAGTCGTTTTAGGCTTGCTTTAGATTGGTTCCGGGACATTTTTAGCTGTTTGCCTGTTTCAGTTCATTTTAAGCTGTTTCAGACCAGTTTTCGTCTGGTTCAGTCAAGTTTTCCAGCCGGTTCACTGAGCTTGTGTTCCTAGGTGCACTCAGGGCCGTTTGGCCTCACCTCGCCTTGCCTGGGCACCTTTGACTACATAGGTTCAGATCAGGAGAGATCAGATCAATTACACATAATGTCTTGGTGAAGTGATGCTGTTGACACTACTACTATAAAATTCTAGGCTTACCGTGGTGGTATCTAGATGTTTCAAAATAGACAAGTCAGTTATACCTACTCAAAATGAGTAATTTTTAGTACAGGTTGAAAGAAAGACTTCATTTCCTTGTATGTATGATTTATGCTTTAATCATGATTATGAAACTACATTATTCTGATAATTGCCTCTCTATTTTTGATCTAATTGTGGAATTAGTGAAATATTGAATGCGGTAGAAAAGATTTTGTTTGTTATCAGTTTCAGTGATAAGCGTAACTGCACTTCCTTTATTTCTCGGTTTTAGAAGCCCAAGTTTTGAACCTCTAAATGTCAACTGGATATGTATTAATATTTATATTTCCACCAAGTTAAAGAATGTCCCCTACCTAACTGGAAATGCATTTGAACCTTTATATCTCATTTTTTTTCACATAAATTGATTGATTTCAACTTGGCATGAGATGCTAGCATCATCATATGGTTCTTTTCATATTCTTGTGTAGGTGAAAGATAGACACAATGGCAACTTGTTGCTGGACGAAGATGGGCATATTATACACATTGATTTTGGATTCATGCTATCTAATTCACCCGGGGGAGTTAATTTTGAGAGTGCACCGTTCAAGTTAACCCGTGAACTTCTTGAGGTAAGTAATAGATTACTTGTACTTGGATCCATCAAATGAAGAAATCACTTAACCCTTCACTTGTATTAGGTTATGGATTCTGATGCCGAGGGGGTTCCAAGCGAATTCTTTGACTACTTCAAAGTAATTAAAATTTGTCCACCTTTAACATTTAAATACATACATGCACAGTTTGTTGCTTATATTGCCTTGTGATTCAGGTTTTGTGCATTCAAGGCTTCCTAACATGTCGGAAGCATGCAGAGCGGATAATTCTACTTGTTGAGATGTTGCAGGTACTGACAACATAATGATTTTGTGGCTAATTATGTTGGGGAAAGTTCCATTAGGTTAGAAATTTAGCCAACCTGGTTTTAATATTTTTTAATGTGACATATTATTTTCTATTTTTCTATAAGGTTGACCTTTCAACATAGGCTAATGTGGCGAGTTAATAGTGTAATGTTGGTGATATGGCATACGTGGTCAATTGTACTTTCTGATGTGTAACGTCATCACTTTTACACAACTAGCACGCCATGTTAGCTACTTTACACAACTGGCATCCCATTGCAGCATATGCAAGTCCATTTTAAAAACACGTTTCATAAAACTTGAAAAGAAACTGAAACATGAGTGGTTAAACTTCTTAAAAAAAGGTTTTACAGTGACATTAGATGGAATAATAATGCAACTTGGTTACTATTTAGATTGATTTTCCCATGATTTTTAGCACCTTTATTGGTTTGTAAGGGAGAATGACCTATGTCATATGATCATAGCCTTCCCCACTTGGTTCTAATAAATGCTTAAAGTTGAAAATATTTTTTTAGTTTATCTATATGTTTGATATGGGATTTGCAACATTTCTAGTCTACCCTTGTTGGTCTTAATAAAACTTTATAATTGCTCAGGACTCTGGTTTCCCATGTTTCAAAGGTGGTCCTCGGACAATACAAAACTTAAGAAAACGATTTCACTTAAGTTTGACCGAAGAGGTTAGTGTGTCCAATTGTGTTCACATCCTAGACTCTCAGGGCATTCTGGCCTAAGTCAATAATTTTATTTTGTTTTATCATAGCAATGTGTGTCCCTGGTGCTTTCCCTGATTAGTAGCAGCTTAGATGCATGGAGAACACGCCAATACGACTACTATCAGAGAGTATTAAATGGCATATTGTGAAATCACCCGATTCCATCTCATCATCCTTCTCTTTCCAGCCAGCAGATGAAAGTGACTATCTTGTGATATAGTTCAAAGTCAATCTGTTGAAGGTAAACACGTAGCAAGTTGTATCAGTGTGGTGGGTAGATTGCATATTATCAAGCCACTTGGAACAACATGATCCTGACTCGTGGGGGGTATAGTTCTTCTATATCCCAATATACAATACTAGTGTACAGGGCGATCTCTTGGTGTTTGACCATGATTATGCCATCATATATGGATCTTTGCCACAAGATGCTGTCCCATTACCTGTCAGAACTGTACATCTGTTTCGTGTTTTTTTTTTTTGATGAATTTTTGGCCAAATTAGCAGCGGAGCGATGGAATGGCCTGGCCTGGCCTGGCCTGGCGGTTCTTGGTTTTTAGAGGTTGCTTATGCATATCATAAACCCAATGCTTCTGTTTACTTGAGCACAAGATCAACAGTAGCACTGGTATTGTGTATAATTCTTGTTTTATTTGGTTGATATTATTTGAATTAGTGTGCACTTTTTTCTTTCTTCATGATTTATGTAATTTGATAACCATGATAGAGCCATTGTCAGCAGCCTACATTGCATTTATGTTTGTTTGAGTCAGGAATGGACACTTGTTTTTTGTATCTTGCAGTTTACTTTTTTGCTGAAGTAAATCTGGTCAATGTAGGGAGTACAGCTTTCAATCTTCAAACTAAATATTTATGATGTCTTTTGGTTTTCTATAATGCTATCACTGAAATTAAAAAAAAAAAAGAAAACAGGTCTAAGAATCAGTATGCAAATGAAAGTGCCAAAAATTAAGGTTTTACACGCTCTCCTGAATCACTTGTTGATATAACATAGAAACCGATGGTTATGTGCATCACATACCTGCACAATTCTATACATGACTACAGCAAACGCTTTCTCCAAGATAGTGTATATCAATCGAGACATTTTAGTTTCTTGCTGATATCCTGAGTTTGGAACTCTTATTAAAAATTAAAATAAGATGAACCATAAAGGTTTGTACATTGATTTGCATATTAGAGATGCATTTAAGTTTAACACCACATATAAAATTTAATGTTACTAATACTTTCATCATGATTTAAGTATTTAACATGTCTTTAATGATTACACTAATTTTCTAAAAGTCTACATATACGCTTCATTACAGGTAGATTTATATTGGATTTGGTGTTAGTTTAAATTATTTGCCTACAAATTTGAGGTAATTTTATCCATCATAACATCATATAAATTAATTAACCATAAAATATATCTAAAAATTCTTGGAACAAATATTGATAAGTATTGAATAGGCGTAATTAGATTATTTCAATCTCAAAAAACAATAAGAAATATATGCGTGTCTTATAGAAAACACAAGTTAAATTTCAGATATTGAATCAACTATTTGAATTTGAACACCCAATGTTTTTTATTTACATAGTAACTTAAACTCACCCAATAATTTTATATATATAACATGAATAAATTATGTATGTCAACTTTCATCTTTTGTCCTTAAAATTTATAAATTACGATAATCATTCCATTAACTTCTTAGTGTAATAACTATTTGACCCTTCTAACTAAAAAAACAAAAGTGTAATTTACTCCAACATAATACACACACACACACTATTTAGTTATCTTTATACAAATTATTTTATATTAATAATAAACTTGTTTAAGCTGCCTAATTGAGCTTGGTATACAAAGCTCGGGCTAGATTCATAATTATTAAATAAGCTTATTTTGAGGTTCGAGTTTTCTTAAGCTCATCGTGATTTGAGCATTTAGCTAGTTGATTTTGAGTAGCTTAAAACTGCATCGGCTTGTTTACACCCATGTTTCCAACATGAAAATCATCATTTGTTCTTTCAGTGTAATATCCAAACATGCAGGTGTGTTCAAGGCCTCTAACAGTCTAAGTGCAAGGCCTCTAACAGTCTAAGTGCAAAGGATCATGCAGGTGTGTTCACCTGTTTACTCTCTTCCAATCTAGTTCAGTTTGCTCATTAGTATTTTATTGCCATTGGAACAGCATTACCAGAGTATTAGAGGTTATCAAAAACAAATATATAATTTTGAAGCGATTCATGATAGTCTACATACTAGGTTATAGAATATAATACACAAGAAGTCAAAATATGCTGGGGAAATAGTACCAAAATGTCTATTTGTCTATTCAAGTGATATCGCCATTGATTATGAAAGTGATACGTATCCACAAATCAAACCACCTCGGGTCAATTCAATTAGTCTGTTACTAGAAATAGGGTCAACTACATTAGTCACTTACCTGAGATATAGGAGCTAATCATGGCTTACCAAAAATAGAGGAGCTAATAGTGGGACAGTTTTACCTTTCTTGTTTTTATAGTACTTTAGAGAGTAGGGAGTGCGATATCGATGTATTGTTTATCAACTAGGGTTTTTACCTTGTAATCGGAGATTTAGCCTATCTCGAATCAGGCTTTTTAATCATAAATCTAAGCTTTCGATTTCCAGTATCTATCATTTGGTTCCATTGAACAAAAATATACAGGAGAAGATAAGAATTAAACAACAAAGTTTTAGAGAGCTTATACGCTGTAACAATGAGGAAGAACGCCCAGAGCTAAAAGATAAATACAAGGAGGCTAAGAGAGAAGCGAAGAAATCGGTGTCAGAGGCAAAGAACGCGGCGTATGAGATGATGTATAAACGACTAGAGACGAAAGAAGGAGAGCATGACATGTTTAAGTTAGCCAAGACAAGAGAAAGTAGAAGACAAGACTTGAGAATGGTGAAGTTTATAAATGCTGCGGATGGAAAAGTTTTGGTGAACGAGAAAGACATCAAGGGGAGATGGAAAACTTACTTCAATAACCTTTACAATAGAAGGAACCCAAATCAACAAACTGAGATAGATAACACAACCCAAACAACACAACAAAACAATTGCTATTGTAGAAGCTTCACAGTAGACGAAGTTACGAGAGCTATGGAGAAAATGGGAAGGGCTAAAGCGGTGGGGCCAGACAACATACCAATTGAAGTGTGGAAATGCCTGGGAGATGAAGGGCTCCAATGGCTAACAGATTTATTCAACACTATCTTTACGACAGGGAAGATGCCAGACCAGTGGAGAACCAGTGTCATAGTCTCCATATATAATAAAAAAGGAGATGTTCAAAGTTGCGAAAACTACAGGGGTATAAAGCTATTGAGTCACACGATAAAATTATGGGAAAGAGTTATTGACACGAGAATTAGACGGGAAACTCAGATAGCATTAAACCAATTTGGATTTATGCCAGGACGCTCTACAACAGAAGCCATACACGCCATAAGGAGGATAATGGAGAAATACAGAGAAAAGAAAAGGGACCTCCATATGGTATTCATCGACCTAGAAAAGGCCTATGACAATATTCCGCGTCAACAAATTTGGGAAAGTCTACGACTTAGAAGGGTACCAGAGAGGTATATCAAAATAATCAAGGATATGTATGATGGGGCAAAAACGTGTGTGCGAGCACCGATCGGAGACACAGACTTATTCACAGTGGAAGTGGGACTCCACCAAGGATCGGCACTGAGCCAATTTCTCTTCACAGTAGTGTTGGATGAGATGACCAAGTCTATACAACAGCCAGTTCCGTGGTGCATGCTCTTTGCGGATGATATTGTCTTAATATCAGAATCTAAAATGGTGCTTAACGACAGGCTATAACAGTGGAGAGCAGCACTAGAGCTTAAAGGTTTAAGGATAAGTCGCTCTAAGACAGAATACATGCATTGTAACTTTAGCGGTGAGGCGGAAGAGGACACTCAAATCAGTATTCAGGGTATGGCGGTCCCACAAACGTCTACGTTCAAATACCTGGGCTCGTACCTGCAGGAGGACGGAGAGATACACAGCGATGTAGCGCACCATGTTCAAGCAGGATGGTGCAAGTGGAGAGCAGTATCAGGGATCCTATGTGATAAGAGGTTTCCAGCAAAACTGAAGGGAAAACTATACCGAGTGACAGTACGCCCAGCTATATTATATGGAACAAACTGCTGGGCCATAAAGAAATCGCACGAGAAACAAATAGAGGTAGCGGAAATGCGAATGCTGAGGTGGATGTGTGGTCACACAAGACTGGATCGGATAAGAAACGAAGTGTTTCGACAGAAGCTAGAAGTGGCTTGTATCGCAGATAAAATACGAGAGGGAAGATTAAGATGGTTTGGGCATGTCAAAAGGAGACCAATGGCGGCACCAGTTAGAGCAGTAGAGAACATCATCTTAGAGGGTAGGAGGAGTAGATGAAGACCTAGGTTGACTTGGGATTAGGTAATTAGGCGAGATATGATACACTTGCACCTCTCTGAGCACATGATCGAGGGTAGGAGTGAGTGGAAGCGTAAAATTATAATTAAGGACTTCTAGTGGGACATATAGGCAGGAAGGGCATTTGAAGTCTTGTTGCGGGGCCTGATGTGTACGTAGTCCACATCTGCTCTTTATCGGTGATTCTAGCTGCCTCTCTGATGTATGCTTTTTCTTTCTCTAATTCTTTAGCTGTTATATTTTCGTATTCTGTATGCTATGTGTTGTATGATTTATTTTATGATGTCTTGCTAGCGTTATTGCTTTTGCTATCGAGTCGGGTGTCTCTTTGGAAGCGGTCTCTCTACCTAACAAGATAGAAGAAAGACTCGCCTACACCTACCCTCTCCAGACGCTGCTTATTGAGTGGGATATACTGGGTTTGTTTGTTTGTTTGTTTTTATCCAAACATATCGACATGCCTTTGAATTAACCATATCATGGTACCCCAACAACAAAGAGATTGCGAGTTCAAGGCCCGCCGGGGACAAAGTTGTATTAGAGGGTGTGTTTGGAGCAACCATGTGTAGGTGAATATTGGTGGGTATGCCATTGTTGCTTTATGAAAATGGCTCCTTGATCTTCTCTTAGTCAAAAATGGAATGAATGCAACTGCTAGAGAAAATGCACAGACCACAAAAATTTCATGATGCGAAACTGCTACTATTTAAAGCTAGCGACAAATTACTTATTCTTAAAAAGTAAGATCGGTGGGTGTTTTCTAAATTTTTTATTTCTCTACACTTTAGTGAAATATTATTAAACGCAGATTACGGTAACTACTATAAGACAGCACAATGGTAAAAACCCCTCATTGCAAAGTTGGTGGCGTGTGTTCGATCCCTGTCACTTGCTTTTTTTCTTTTCTTATTCTTTAACACCCAACTAGCACATCTTTGCATGTTGTACAATACATTTTTTCCCTGAATTACAAGGTTAAACAAGGTACATCTCTTTATTCATATTATTGTACATCTTGCTATAACCTATGAAAGGTAAACGCTTCAATAGCGGCGGTTCGATGATCAAAGCAGTCGCAACGGTGGATGAAGTTATGACTAAGGGTTTTGATCGGAGGCGTTAGACATTTCTACTGAGACAGGAGGGTTAGCTGCCTGAGCCCGTCAATATCCTTATGAGGTGTGGTGACTTGATCTTGAGACAAACCGATGTCTTAACTTCTGCAGTGAGGTTGACCTCAAGAAAGCTCCAATGATTTCGTCTAAGTGGAAGGTTCACATTTGTCAATTTTTTTGGTCAATATATTAAAATGGTCATATAAAACTCAGATTATTAAACTCGATGAGTTTCTCTATTTGTAGACTGATGATCTGATCATGTGCATATTATCTCTCTTCTCAGTTTGATATTGTTCATCTAACTAGCTGGGGACTTTTTATCTATGGTGAATACAGAGACTTATCTGAAGGCCAGAAAATTGAGCTACCCTAAACCAAATCTTTAAGATTAATGATCTCAAAGGTAATTGTAGCATTAACATTGTCAAATAGATACTTTTTCGCAAAACAATATTTCCCAGTGCCGTAGCCTTTAATAAAATTCTACAGCAAAAGTCCCATTGCCATCTGGTAGCACCACTTGAATTCAACAAAAAAAAATGAGTCACGAGTTTAAAGCTTTAGTCTCATTTCCTATTTCATTTGCATACAAGTTATATCAAAACCAATCTCTCAACAGCCTTCTTACAATTTGTTAACACGTATAACAAGGTTTACAAACGCGCCACATCGCGCGGGCTTAAGTTTTAGTTAGAATTACAACCGACTTTCATTGAAGAGTATTTTAGACATTTAATCATAATCAATGCTTTTGTTAAACTAGATGCCTTGTCAAACACAACAAGTTATTGCGTGATAGAGTACGATTTTAGTTTTCCTTATTGAAGCTTAACTCATTTTGAATCGTGCAACATAGTTTAAAAAAAAAACCTAAGAAGCTGCAGGTTTGTGAAATTAATAAACGTGCCTGAAGAGTCTGTAAATATCAACAGAAAAAGTGTTTGTCGTGTTTACCTTTTTAAACAACTATACAATTAAGCACATTAGTTACCTGATGCATGCCAAAAGGCTGCAGAAATAGTTAATGTAATTCTATACAGTGAGATACAACTATTTATACATATATGTATATAGACACACACCCCCTTAGAAAATTGAACAGTAATATTTTCTTTTTGTGCTGCTTGCATATCATCCAGAACATACAAGTATAAGAGAAACTTACGTCAGTTACCATGTCTGGATCATTGAGCAACCGGCAGCTGTAAGCTACTTTCTGATGATTTTGGCTTCACTACATAAGGAAGTTTGATTTCTTGTAGGGTATTTTCTGAAGATGACTCTTTGAAAGGTACTTCAAAAACAAGAGATTGATATAAACAAACCTCATCTTCTTTGCAGTAGTACACCTGTAGAATACATATACCCGTTACTGAATCGAGAATGTTATTAGCTTGTCCATTCATGCACATGATGATTCCAAGAACATATTTGAAATATTCCTTATGGTAGATGTTTATCGTTTTGAAAGACCCGGGAAACCCGCATCAAGGGAATTGCTAAAGAACAGGAATTTTTAAATCTAGGGTGGTGACAAGAGAATTGATTTGACTTAGAATCCAAGTTCAAATTATTTTGTTTCTTGGTTTACTGGTTGGTACTGTATACCTCACTATGAAGTATACATTTGCTACTTCCAATGTCTCACAAGAATGAACCCTTTGCCACACAACAATTGAGCACCATGTGCAGACAATATGTAACTGTGATATTTGACCTCGAGATCTAGAAGGAAAATTTTAGATTTTAACCCATTGGGGTTATATTGTGTTGATAACATGTTGAACATTTATAATTAAGAAATTAACTAAAAAAAGAAAGTAGTCAAATGAGTAGATCTGGCTAAAATTGTTCCAAGTTAAACTAGGAATAATATTGTATATTGATTGTATGTATAACAGGGTTACATAACATAGGGTCTCTATGGCGGACAGTGGCGGTGGATGGCTTGTCAAGAAATGTGTGTTAGGTTTCCGTTTCTATTTTCTCTGAATTTACCCATTTGCTGACTATCATCATTGCAAATTAACTTGCTCTCAATTTGGGAACTCCACATATTATTTTTCATCAATGATCCTTTTAAGGAAATAATTTTTTTCATTAAGACCAGCCACATATTTTATGGCTCACACATTTATATATCAGGTTTCATTTATAGCTATGCCCACCAGAAACATGCTGGATGACGAAAATGCCCTCATTTCTTGCAGAAAAAACTTTTACCATTAACAAGTTGGCACCTCATCAGAGAGGTATTTTTCCCTTTTTTAAAATCTGTAAGAACATTCTCGTTGTCCAACATGCTTTTGGTAGGAATTGGTTGAAATGAAACCAAATACATACTTGAGCAGCCTGAATAAGTAGCTCCATTAATCAATATATGAATGCATTTTTAATGAAAAAGGTTGAATGCTTGAATGGCCTCCGTGTATATTATCCCTATATGCATGCTATTGTTATTGACTTATTTTCATTCTACCACAATGCGACAAGAAATATTCATACACTTACGCCTCTGTAGCAAACATTATCTTAAACTGTTTCAAGTAAAAACACTGCAATCATAGAACAGGAGTAACAGACAACTGTGAGGCAAAAGATATTATTTTCTAGGGGAATGCATACCTTGCAATTAACTCTACCCATGATAGCTGAAGGAGATGATCTTTTGAAATGTAGAATGACAGTTCCATCTGGACTGAGATTCCCATCCAGAGGTTCAACAACTGCTGCATTTTCAGGATCGATTTCAACGCTAAATCTGGAGCGTGCTTCCTGCATATTAAAAGTTCATAAAGTAAAGTGATGATAGGCTAAAAGTTAATACGAGTGTTGTATATGCGATAAGAGAACGCAGGATATAAGAGTTATAGGTGGCAGTTTTGACCCATTTATTTATGATATGTTTTACTCTAGGGAGCCACTAAAATTAAACCCGGTCCGATTTGCCACCTCTGATTATATCACTGTAGCATGAAGCCATGAACCGATGGAATTTAATCCTCCAAAATACATGCAACAAGACACACACACAAAAAGAGAGAACCTTTGAGAAATGATAGCCTTCAGGCACGGATATTGTAAGATTTAAGTTAGCCTCATTGGATGAACCACCATCAATTACAATTGTTTCTGTGTCAGCTGAAGATCGTTTTCTGAGGCGCCTTGGAGATCTAGATCTTGGTGCAGGAGGCTGAACTCCTTTTAGCTCAAGAGTACTAACTTGTGTATCTACCTTGTTGAGATCCAAATATCTAATTAGACTGTTGTTTGTATCAGCTATATATAGTCTCCCTGAGAGTTATAAGGGAAAAAAATGGTGAGCCTCTTGTTGTGGAAGCTGCATTTATAAAAATCAACCAATGTTTTGAAGCATGAAACATAGAATGACACAAGAACGATATTATCAAGTTTTTTATTCCAACATATCATGATTTAATTATACTATATTCAATTATGATTCGCCTAAGCATGATGCCCTTCTTAACATACATATAATGTCACACAATTTTAGAAGTTTGGAAGAACACATCACCAGTGTCATCTTCGACAATTCCAGCTGGTTCTGACAGCTACAGTATACAAAAAAGAAATAAATGATGTAATAAAAATAGAAGTAGGTACAGAGAATTTATCATATGCATGACATAATAACAAAATTAAAATTAAAAGTTTTAGTTGAAACAAATTAATTATTTTTCCATGTCAGCATTTCTATACATGGCTGATGACAAGGCATTGACAGTTGCTACATCAGCATTTCTACAGGTTTCAGGTAACAGAGTGCAATAAACATTAATAAAACTGGCGCAGGTTGCCATTTTGCATACAAAAATGATGTATGCTGCTATAAGTATATAAATGGAAACGAAAGTATTGTTGTAATTTTCTACGGTTTACCAATAATATAAATAGAACTATGTGAAAGTATGAATGCAACTGATAGTCCAATACTGACTAAACAAAAATGTGGGTTATAGTTATGCCTTAACCTGAAGTTTGGTATAAACCAAAGGTGTTAATTTTGACCCCTTTACCTAATACAAGTTATTTGGGCTACATATTTGATCACCAACAAGTCAAGGACTCAAGCAAGTAAAATATAAAAACTTGGTTCAACTTAAAATGGGTCAAAAGCTACCCAAAAGTGTATTCAAATGCTTACAACCTCTTAAATGGAACTATTATAAAAAGACAATTATTTTAATAGTATATTCTTGTAAACATACATTATGCAATAACTATTTAAAAGACTAAAAATTAGACGCATGTGTTGAAGGTCAACCCAACCCAACCTGACCCATATATAAAATTACATTTGGAGAGCATAAATGAGCATTTCATATGAACTTTATCCCTGAGGACTATACTAAGCACTTGGTTACTAACCTGAGCTGATAAAGCCGCTCCGTCCTTAAAGCCAGCTTTCCCAGTGCCTGCTATTGTACTTACCTTTTTAGTAGTTGGATCAAGCTTTTTAATCTACAATACATGTGATCGTTAGCAGCCTGAACTAGATATGCACCGTTATGTTGTCATCAACAGATAGAAAAAATAAAAATACTACAGTGAATTTCACAAGTTTCATTGATGATGTTGGCAAAAAGATAATTTGATTGCTGTAACGTATACTGCAGCAGAAATAGTTACATATAAACAAATACTGCCTTTATGTCAATTGAGTTAAGTTCATTTTACATATTTGACTAATAGCCAAACCCTTCCTTGGGACCTACATGCGCGGTCAAATGTTGCATCTATCATGGACGGTATATTGTATTGTTTTCAGGCTTAGTATAACACTTCAACTTTCAATTCACAAGATGAATGAGAAGTGTCAGATTTAGTAAACAAATAATTGCGTATGCTTGACACTAAGTGCCCATGACATAAGGCTACGCCATCTAAAAACAGTAGTCCTCCAATTTTATAGTAATATATTTCATCTCCAAACTAATATGTTATTCATAAATATTGAATTTATTTGGCAGTAATTCTATCATGTCGTGTACGTTGTACGTATTATCAAATTTAAAGTTTTAAAGTAGCTTATTTGACTATAATAGTCAAATTTGCAAGAAATGGGGCAGTTGTGGTAGCAATATTATCATTTAAATAGTTCTTTTAGGTTCTTTAAGTTGCAAATACCTTGTGGTTGTAAGAATCTGCCACATAAATCTGACCATCCTTTCCACATAGGACGCCCAACGGGTGTTGAAGAAGTACCTCAGAACCAATTCCGTCATGATCTCCAAACTATAATCGTAACAGAGTTTACATAGCGTAGAAGGGCTTTGCTACTTGTGCATATAAAATAACAATAATCAACAAATGGTAATGCATTAGGGCCGCATAATCTGAAGTAGGTCACAAAAAGGAAACATGTGTACTTTATATTTTACACATAAGCTAGTCAATATGCATGTCTATAAATTGGTCAATTTGGATCATGCATCATCATTGTTAAAGGGTATAATCTAAAGAAATGAAACAAAAAGAAAACATGCCACATGGGTTAAAAGTTGCCATAGCATAAGCAAAAAGGTACCTATTTTGACTCGTTAAAATATGACATCCATAGTGAATATATATACCTTGAACAAATTGTCTGAAAATATTGGATCACCACCAACTAGTAGTCTTGATCCACCCGTTTGAAGATTGAGTGCCCGAATGGAGCTACTCTCACTGTCAGCAATATATGCCTCTTTCACATCTACAACAGAAACAGTTAACTCATAATTCAGGCAGAGAATTTTTTGCAAAAACTTAATTGCACTCAATTGCTATATAAGCTTAAGATGTTAAACAGACTCTCCGGTATGCATACAATAGAACTGAATCGCTGTTAAAGAATCAGGCCTTCTTTTCATTTAAGTTTTAAATTTATTGATCGAACCTCCTGGTATAGGTGGTAAAATGGGTGGGTCGGACAGGTTGGGTGAGGGTCAAATGGGTCTCATTTTAGCACGTGTTGAAAAGGGTTATGTTAATTCAGTACTAATAAATAAAGTTTGAATAAAATAATTTAGAAAGTTAGAAACTTTGGTATATTTTCAACACCTTCAACCCATTTCCTTTTTAGCTAACTTTACTCATCAGACCCGTTAGAGATAAAACACAGACAACCTGAAACGACACATTCAAAGTTAGTCAGCCTAATTGCCACCTCTATCACCCACCTACAAAATTGTTCTATAATCTGAGATTCCCCTAAAACTAATCGTTATGTCACAAGAAACTATGTAATGCCAAGACGCTAAGATGTTCATGCAACTCATAACATGTCCCACTACTATTAAATACAGACTCAAGCTATTTACATACCTCATAAATCTGCACTAAAAAGTATGGATTAGTGTAAATGATTACCCGGCGATAAGGACAGTCCAGATGGCTGCGCAAACGATGTTGTCGAAGAGCTGTCACAATTGAAAGAAAAACAAAAGAAAACGACCAGAAATAAGAAATTCTGTAGTAATAATAATAAATAAATATAAAAATAAAAAAAAAACCCTCAACTAATGCATAGAAGGTATTTTCAAGTAGATAAAATCTATTCCATACCAAGATAAATGAAACATTTGAGTGTTTGACTTAGCACATAGTTTGATAGTATTGTGTAAGTGTCCATTAGATGTCTAAAATACCCTTAACAAATACATATTATAGAAATGAGGAAAACTGAATAAGGAAGATAGGAGAGGTGGCCATTTCAATCCATTTACTTTTAAAAGGGTCAAATAAGATTAAGTTTTATCTCTCACGGGTCACAGGTAAATTCAAAAGATTATCTTAAAAGGAAACCACCGGGAATTCTGTATATTACCTTGACCCATTTAAGTTTCTCTCATAACCATCACCACTAAAAGCTCGTGTAACTCCATCTAGCGTACTATGCACCCAGATCTGATGCTGGCCAGCCATTGCAATGTACACAGCCTGATTTGTAGGCTCAAAGCAGACATCCCAAGGAGAGTTCAAAAGCTGAAAATCACCATATTATTTAGTTTAAGACAATGCTACAATATATCCACTACTTACAGATATTACAGATGATGTGTTTCTGATAAGACCCTAAATTAATCATTGCTGCTTTAACTATGGAAGTTATTTTATTAATTATTAGACAGGTTTCAATTAAATAAGCACTTAATTAGATTTTAACTTAATGAGCTAGTTAGCATGGGGAACAAGTATGTTTGTTATAAATAGGGCGTTAGAGTTGTAAATTTATTTAATTCTCAATTTACTTAGTGATTGGATATCATCGGGAGAGTTGGTTTACCTCTTAAAAAGTAAACTGTTATCGAACAGTTAGCTTATCTACCAAATATAAGCTGTTCTTTTTACTTTTTCATACGCTTTCTATCTATTATTTTGAGCCGGATCAGCTTCTTGGAAGTCTATAGTAAATCTAATATCAAAGTAAAGAAGATGAAGTAGGAGAAATATTTCAGTGTGCCTCATTACAAAAATGTTTATGTATCATAAACTAAGACAGACTTTAACATCCTAATAAAATGAGGAATTATGCTAAGACTGATGCTCATTAATCTTGCCTGACTGGTTCCTTTTCCTCCCCCTTTATAATCTGAACCTTTGGTGCCATTTCCAGCCAGAGTCTGCACGCTCTCGTTTACAAAATCAATCACCCTACAAAACCAAAGTATGTGGTATTGAGGAGAAAAAAAAGATTGTCTTTAAATAAGAGTATGCAGCAAGGTTCCTCTGAAATGTTACCCATTCATATAAGTGTGAATGATGATGCATAGACAGAAAGCATTCAAGACACTCTTCCAACATATAGCAAATCCCAAACCGAAAGTTAACCAGAAGATAGAAGAAAAAATAAAAGTGCGCTTAAAGTATTATTCTACCTCAAAGCATGGTTCTCCGTATCTGCAACGTACAGTAGGTTTTTAGTGGCATTGTACGCCAGACCCTACAAAAACATGGAAACAGAAACAATTACTCTTTTTGCACCAACAAAAACATGATGGAATATGAAAAGTCCAAATACATTGATTAAACCACATCCACTTAAGGATTTTATAAGAAAGATGCGTGTGTGAGGTTGACCTGCGGGCGATTGAACATTGCAGTGTCAAAGTTACCATCACGTAGACCTTCTTCTCCGGTGCTCCCAACTTGAATTAGAAAATTCCCATCCAGATCAGTCACCACCTGAAATCAGTCCACAATTTATTCATCAATTTGAAAAGTATACCCATATCCAAAGTCACTATTATAGACAGAGAGGTAACCTACTATTCGGTTATGGTTGCTGTCTGAAATGAAGAGACGTTTGTTGAATACATCAACTGCCAGCTTACCAGGAAACTTCAGTGGTGACTTTAACAGCCTAGGGTCATTATCCTTCTCCAAATTCAGAGGAATTGGTGTGCTGTCCAATAACTTTCTTTTGCCATAAAATAACAGTGCTGCCTCAACCAAATCATCAAGATCCTTTGGAGGGGTGGGGTCATGTAAACATAATGATAATGATTTTACCACTTTAACAACTATCTTATTTGTTCATGCTATGAAAGCTATTATCATAAGCATATACAACCGCAAACATCTGACCTAAGAGATTTTTAAAGGCAACACATTTTAGGTTCATTTATGGCAGAATATGTCCTGATATATACTATAACATAGATCGGACAAAAAGAAGGGAGTGAAGGTATTGTAGCAATCCAACTACCTAAACATAAAAAACACCCCAAAACATAAAAGAAATGAACTATCCTAAACACTAAAAAAAGAGAAAGCGACCACCCAAAAAAAGAGGTTAAACTGATCTAAAACATAACAATGAGGATATTGAAACAAGTATATATGTAACATCAGAAGAAATCAATACCTTCCGTCGGCCTTCACCTGCCAGTTGTGCAATGAGTTTACCCGTTGGCCCTATAATAGCAAATGTGGGCCATGAATTTATACCTAACTCTCTCCACATATACATATCTCCATCATTAACAACCTGTTACATATGAGAGTCACAGATTCACTTGCAATAATCATTACAGAAAATGATTTATAAGATACCATACAATGGCTACGATGACCATTTCTTGACTGACCTATGAGAAGAACAAAAAAAAAATAGCGAAAGAGAGAACGTGAATGTCATGTTATGTCCTCTGATCCAGCAGTATGTGATAAAATGATTAAACTGAGAATGGCTTTTTGCAATTTACCATTCCTTTTTTAAGCACTTTCTAGACCTCCTGAATTAATATGTATTTGTTATTTTCAATGTCCATTTTTTCTTCATGTGTGTAAACATACAGAGAAAATGGTATCCCCGATTCTCAAGCATAAAGAATAAAGTTCTTAAAGGAAAACATAAACAATCATAGAATTTAAAACAATTACACAGATGTTTATGACCCTTCTAAAATCTGATATTGTAGTTACAATCAAATATTTAAAAGTTAAGTGAAGTTACTGAAAGGAGAAAGACAAACACACATACCTAGCGGGTCCCACTTATATAACTTAAAGAGTTTTATAATGTATAATAAAATGCTGAAGAAGCAAACATGGGCATAATTGCAAAGAATAAAAAATAAAAATAAAATAAATAAAATAAATATGGAGTTCAGTACTGTATTACCAAGTTCAAGTTAATAGCTTACTGGATGAGTTATTCCATAACGTAGTACAGCATTCCGGATTGCTTCCAAGTCTTTCTCATTGTCAAACTTAGCAGAGTGCACTCCAATGACAGTGAACTGCACAAAAGTTTTTAGTTACAACTTACAAAAGATATTACTTTTCTCACGGTAAATTTTAACAGGTTAAAACAAGAGATAAGTAATGTCAAGTTGATCAGCATATATAGTACGCTAAAATGCTTCAAAAGGAGTTGACAGAACCTACCGGCATGTCTTTGTACTTTTTCTCCAAAAACTCAAGATCAGGGAGCACATGCATACAATTTATACAACAATAGGTCCAAAAGTCCAGCAGAACCACCTTTCCTTTCAAATCCTGTTCAAAAGTGTTAACTATTATTAGTATAATATTAATAGGGTTTAATTGTATTTAGCCAACAGGCATTAGGTTTATCTAGGGTTTCTACTTTCTGTTTTTTTATATATTGAGGGTTCCCTCTATTGCAATTCATATCATTCTATATCCAGTAGGTTTATCTAGGGTTTCTACTTTCTGTTTTCTTATATATTGAGAGTTCCCCTCTATTAAAGTTCACATCATTCTATATCAATCCAGTTTATTTTACAAAAAGCAACACACTTCTATCATTTGTGCATAACTCTTGTGCTTCTAATATTGCGACCACATTAGAATCTCCATCTGAGAAGTAACTAGTCGGATTATGGGCTTTGAGCATAAAATTTGATTTCAAAAACAAACTTAGAAGCACCGCAATCACATTTACAAAACAGGTTTTTTCCAAATATTTCTAGTGCTTCTGTGCTTTAATGTACTTATGTACTTATAAAATACTCAAAACCTGAACAGATTCATGTGAATTTTGAAGTTAAAAGTTAAGCATTTTACTCCCAGAATGGATGTTATTTCCAAAAGACTAAAAGAAAGCATGTGAAACCATTTCATAAACAACAGAACATTATTTACCCTACGTAGCTGAAGAGGAGCTGAGTTTAGCCAATCAAGTTTAGATGGAAACTCTGGAACTTGTGTTGTGTTTCCCCTTCCAACATACAAAAACATTCAGCATTTGGATAATCTTGAAAGTGGAAACTCTAATAATATAATGAAACCTTACGTAGCAAGCAAACGGGAATTTCTTATTTACCTGCTTTCTACATCTGATATATAATTAATAAATTGTTGTATTCTTGTAGAGCGAGTTCCATCTGCACAGCAACAGAAACCAACTCATATAATAAAACAATATGCATTTCTATGTTATGTATTATCAAACTGTAAATATGCTGATATCACAATATCAAATATTTTTGGAGAACAATATGATCGAGCTTTCGCCATGGAATTCAAACCTTCACTCTGTCCAAAGGGTGGATTGTTGCCCCCAAATAACAAGTTCCAGATAGCCTTTGGAGATGCATATTGCATAGCCTGCAAGTAACCCCAGGTTACAAAATAGTAACAGAGATTTTGAACCTTCTAAGTACGAGTGGCAGAACGGCCAGGTTGGGTAACAGATCACCTTTAGTTCAAATAATAATAAGGTCACGGGTTGGAACTACCCCACGAACACATTTTGTTTCCTTTAAAAATATTAGTTGAACAATTAATGTGCTAAATGTGATTAGAAATATTATTCTTCTAATAATAGTAATCTAAGTTTTTTAGTAAACGATTTTAGGAGGTTATATGCATTTAATCACACTTGGATGACTTTCGGCTTGTCGACCCCTTCCCTTCGTAGTTATATCTTTTAGGTTGACCAGTTTCTAGTTACAGATGAAACACAACCCAAATCAACCCATTCATGGGTCCAAACTGCTGCAAAGAGTTCTAAGTTTGGTTTCACCCTTCATGGTCCCTACCTTCATGTTTGTAGCTGTAAAATAGAGACAGGATAGTGCGATTCCCAAGCTTCCATATCTTAAAATTTGTCGCCGAGAACCCTGCAACCTGTTTTATGGATTAGTTCTGTGACTCTTGTACTGAATAGCCTATAGCATAATTAAGACAACTAACAGAAGCAACATAATTTGCATAACTAATGCTACTTGTCAGAACTATTGGCTTAATAAATTCACTTAAATAGAAATTTAAAGGAAAAACAAAGTAAAGATAAGAGAACTTTTTACCTGAAACGAGCAAATGTTAATATGAGTAGCATCATTAATAGACACATTAGAGTTTTTTTTAAATGGAATTGTCTTACCCGCCAACAGAAAAAGCCATATCATCAGTAGAATATGCGTCTTGGAATGAGCCACCCTCTGTATTTTTCTTGAGTACAGACGTCGTTTCTGCTGGATTATTTACGAATTGAGAACCCTGCATCTTTGTATCTGCAATGTACAGTCATCAGGGACCATATAAGGCCAAATAATTAATCAAACTATCCACTATATCTCAGTGTTAATAGCTAGAAGATAATCATCATATCACAGAGCAAACAGCCAAACATACAAATGAATAATCATGCAATCCTCAAGTTATCTTCAGAAAAAAAGAAGAAAACATCCAGTGTAAGGAACATCCATTACAAAGCATAAACAAGTCTTGCTTACTGAATGAAGAATAGCGTCAATATTGAAAAGTAGTGTCAATAATTTGAATGAAAATGAAGTTACAATATCATTTTTAGAACTACATACTACTGTAACTAGAGCCACCACCAAGAATATCTTCAATTGAAACATTTCCTATATCTTTTCTGATTAATGATGGTTTAGCTTCCTTTAAGGCATCTACAGACAATGTTGTTGTCACAGCTATGCATCTGCAATCAGAGCAAACACTCAAGGTTATACTTGTATATACATGAAATAGAGATGGGAAATGGTCAAATGGGCGGACTAGATAACGGTTCAAAACAGGAGAGTTTTAAACGGTATGGCTTGGTCCATCAGTACTTTCCTTTCTTTTCCTTTAGCTTTCAAAAATAGCTGATATATCAAATAAGATGGCAAAAACTATATTATCAAAAATATAATTTAAATTATGAGGCTGTAGCGTTTCAATACACTTGACACGGTTAATCTATTTACCCAGTGGTGTTATAATATAATTAAATAGGTCAGGTTTAAGACATGCACCATCTGAAATAGGACATAGATGGTGCAATTCCAAAGGCAGACAATATAAATTGTGATTATTTAAGAAGACTTTATGCATTCCTAATCATATTAAGTGCAACAAAATTTTGCATTTTTGTGTGAGCATGTGCTAACAAACAACTTGATTATTTGAATTGAAGAAAGCTTGAACGCCTTTACCTCATTTGTGCAGCTTTGGCAGCTTGAACACCAGCTAATGCATCTTCAATTACAATGCACTGAGAAAATATGTGAGAATAATAATAAAAAATGCAGATAGATAAAGCAAGCCTTTATTTGACTTAAGCAAAGATTTAAAAAAGATCAATGTGCTTAAATGATGAAGTTTCAATGAAATTTTCTAGGCATACCCTACCATCCCTAGGTAACAGGGAAAGAGAATATGTAAAACAGTGGAAATCTTCAAGTCAAGGCTTGTACTTAACAAGAACCATGACCATCAAATATACTAATCTTAACTTTCAAACTTATGTGAGTGATTTGTTCAGAGGTGATTTGTTCAGAGACTCGTAGAAGGGAAAGAATATTATAACCTGAAATGATACCATGAAAAAAGAAGATGAAATCGCATAAAATACAAGTTTACCTCACTTGGAGGGACATTTAAAATCTTTGAGGCAGCTATGAATATGTCAGGAGCAGGTTTCAAGTTTTCAAAAGCATCAGCAGACACAATAGCATCAAACCTGGTATGGTGAAATAAAGATAAGCTGGTAAATGTGTACCCGATTATGAGATTCAAGAAAAGAGAGATATTGTAAATATTCTTGGTGATAGTGAACTTTACATTCTGTAATCACTTAAAACCCATAAAGGGAAAAAACTGAGAATAGCAAAACCAAAAAAGAATTGATCAGGGGATTTAGCATGGTAGATTTGAATTGTATTTTTCTAAGGATATTGGAATAGAGGGAATGATTGATAAAGAATTGTTCGCTAAAATTATTTCAAAAAACATATAGAATATCAGTTTTGAATCTAAGAAATTTACTTCAGAAGTCGTCTAAATATCTTTCTATAGTTCTATAGAATAGAGGAAAAGATTATAAAGCACCATGTGATAAATCATTGCTGATAGAAGTAAAAAAGGAAAACTTGAATTAAAACAATCAATTCTACTGAAGATAACTTACATTGACAGTGACAAGCCAGCAGCAGCTAAGTTTGCATCAACTTTGATTCTGTCAGCACTAGACGCTACAGCTACTTTGAGGCCAACTTTTTTACACTGTTAACATCATAATAGAAGATACATCACTGATGTAGAAGGTACAAACATCAAACATGTATTTTCCGGTCCAAAATACCTCAGTGATAAGCTCAAGTGCACCAGGAAAACCTATTCCAGAATTTGGTTTTGCATACTACATAAGATATCAAAATCCGACATTAGCTAAGCAGCATCCTAAAAAAGAGTTGAAAAATCTTTACATGTAAACCACCACAGACGGATTAAAGGTCTTATTTTAGATTAAGGAACCAAGATTAAGCCTGTTAGAAGAGGGGAAAATGCTGTAGTCCAATCACCTTGTCTAAATATATCTCGAAAAACCGCTTCTTAGCTGCCTCTGGGTTAAAATCCGCAACGCCCTTTACAGAAGCCACACCACCAAGGAAGTTTGCTTCACCTGCTCCAAAATTAAAAATACTTGAATATGCACCAGAAATGTTAACAATGTAGGTCAGAAACCCTTACCAGTGCCCATGAATGGCACAAAATCCTCAACAGTAACCTGAACCCCCATTTCCGCAAACACATCAACTGCAGCCAACCTTGAAGACTCTTCACTGTTGCACAATACTCCATCCATATCGAACAAAACCGCAGACACCTTAGCCCAATCACTGCGCTCTTTCTCTTCAACACTCACGTCTTCCTTCACACTCGCCCTCACCGTCAATCCCGTGGTTCCACTGCGCGATAGTGCAGTCACTTTGGATTGCAATCGGAGAATAATAGTAGGCTTACGGAGGCATCTTGAGGTCGCTAACAAGCTCGTAAACTGCGATTGAGATGAAGATGAAGATGAAGATGATTGAAGTGGATTCACCAATAGCTTCAATGCCATTGTGTGTGTGTGTGGCGGGTGGGAGTTGTGGGTTTTGGATCAAGTGTTCTTCAAGTTATGGTTTAAAACGTTTTGGTGAAATAGTGAATGATCAAATGGTTGTAATGTTGCAAAACTAGTCCTTTAAGTAGATATGTTGGCAACTTCCATATGTATTTGTAACTTATTGTATTATGTTGTTTTATGTTTGTTATGATTTTAATAAATTGTGTGGTTCGGGTGTCATGTAGTTTTCTCTTACGCGTACAAACTTGTCTTACTAGCTATGAGTTTAAATTTTTAAGGTTGACTTTATCTTGTGAATTTGAGTATCACTAAAATGGTTTTATAATTATCGGGCTAATAGATAGTTTATTAAAATGTGCACTCTCTATATATAAAGCGTCTTTGTAAACTTGTTATACATACAGACAATGTAAATTTACTCTTTCATGATTAACTTGATATCAAAGTCATATTCCTCTAAAATCTTAGCTACAGCCCATGTGACTTCTCGTCAACATTTATGAGACCCGATTTGAACCGAAAACGTAACATTTTGTGTAAAATCCGCCGCCGTCCTTCAAAAATCTATCACACTTGTTACTCACAGTAAACATGTGAAACCCTAGACACCACCGCAACCGCTTGGCATGAACGACCTACTTTCATAAGGACTTAGAAGCAGAAATGTCATGTTTCTAGTGACCATTTGAGTTGTCACGTGCAACTTTCATGAAAACATTTTAAAAACAAAGTGCCACCCTAAACCATAGCCACCAATACTGTTTCATCAAAAACTTGCATAAACAACATGTTACAAACCGACGCAACCTTTTCTCTGAACCCGTAGTCGCCACCCCATAGTATCATATGGTTCGCATTCAACGTGGTATAAACTTTAGAAGATCGTCGGCGTATTGTTTGCCCGTGTGTCGGCAATCGTGGAATCTCTTAAATATATATTGACAACTCATAACGATACACAAGATCAATAGTCGGTACATCAAAACATATATTACTTTATATCATCATGACAAGTCATAACATAACCAGCCAACCATGTAAGGCCACATAGCTTTACCATTCCTAACAAGTGAATGCTAGCAACATATGCGAGCATGCTTATACAAGTATAGATCTCCCTTAGCTCTTTATTGCTCTAAGCAAAACATAACCTCTTTCCCGTAACATATACATTACTTTGCCCTTTTGTGTACCTATGCAAGATGTAGCCCATATCTTGTCACACAAACACGTCATGACCCTTCCTTGCACACAAACAATTCATAAACCCTTTATTGTCTCGTAGACATGACATGGCTATAACAATTATAGCATGTAACCTTCATTTAATGATATTATTATCCTGGTTTAAACAACGCAAGAGGAGCACCTAGCGCAAAACATAACACATGTTCGTTTTTGACTACTCGAGATGTGTGGCATACAAAAAGTGCATCAAGTGTTAACCAGCAACAACCATTAGTACTAACATGATTTATTATGTAACGAGTTCAACAACAACTGAATTCCAACATGAAGTAAGTTTTAACAACGGACAAAATAAGCAGTAGTATATATAAATAGAAACTTGCAGCTACTTTCACTATTTACATGATTTACAGTGTCATTTATAATTAACAACATTATGCATGTGTGTTATGTAACATATATAGATAATTATGCAACATATGTATACAAAATACACAGCACATGTATGCAGCCACACACCATGTGTTATGTGTACTTCACTATGCAGCATACATATATAATTACACATGCGTACATATTAACGTTTTAAAATCTGTTTTACAAAAAAAACTATATATAGTTTGAAGTTAATACAATTTTTGATTTTATGTTGTGTTTTTTTTAAAAGATAAAAATATATAAATTAAATTTATTATCTAAAAATGAATAATAAAGAGGAATTTCTCTCTTAAGCCATGGGTGCCGATAGGTGTAAGCACATATCATTTTGGTATGCTTGCAAGGTAAAACCAAATTCATATTTGATGTTGTAGCTTTTAGATTTTCGTAGTTAATTGGTTTTCAAATATAAACAGTGTGGTTAATATATGTACTGGAAAAAATAGTTTTGTTAGTTTATTCATGACTTTATTACACAGGTGGTTCATTTGGTTAGGTCTGATTTAATTTTTGGTCCATAACTCTCTAAAATTATAAGGTTGGTTCAAAACATTGCACAAACGCAATAACGATGTTCCCTGAAATAGACGGACGTTAACTTTGATTGTTAATTTTTTTAAAACGACAAAAACACCATTGTATTTAAAAGATGGTCCCCACCTGGATCATCATCTTCCCAGCCCACCCGCCGCCACCTACATCCACCACCATCATCGACGAACACCACCAAATTGGTCGGTACCTTCACCGTGACCCGTCACCACCATACTTCCTTTTCCCCACATGCCTCCCTTAACTACAACTCTCGCTCAACCCACTCGCAAACACCACCATCACCATCACCGTCGCACCACCATACCACACCCCTCCATCCTAGCCGATCACCTTTCGAGAATAATGAACCATATTTTCTTGTGCTATGGTATACGATGGTGGTTGTCTAGTATTTTTCCGGAATCATCTTCATTTGCGGGAGAATATGACTAGAAAAAGTGGGTGGCATGGTGATGGTGGTGACGATGGTGAAGGTGGTGTTGGTGACGGTAGTTGAAGGTGGTGTTGCTGGTTGAAAGTTGAAGGTGGTCGTGGGTGAAGGCTGAAGGCCGTGATGGTTGAAGGTGAAGGCGGTGGTGGTTGAATGTGGTGCTAGTGGTGGTGGTGGTGACCAGTTGTTGAAGGTGGTGGGGGTGGTGGTTGAAGGTGGAGGCTTTAATGGTGGTAGGAGAGTAGTTTGGATGGAGAAAAAACGTGAAAATGGTATTTTTGTCATTTCACACGCACTTAACAACAATAATTAACGTTCATACGTTTCAGGGACCGTCGTTGTTACGTTTGTGCAAAGTTTTGGACAAACCTTGTAATCTGAGAGAGTTATGGACCAAAATTGAATTCAGGCCTAACCATACGGATTAACCGTGCAATTAAGTCTTTAATTAAACATAACCGGAGTTGACCGGATTTCAATTAATAAATTAAACTAAATCGTTAACAAATGAATTTTTATCAACAAGTTTAATTAATAAAAGAATAACAACAAAAACCAATGTTGTAATATAATAGAATCATAGCAAAACTCTTCCTATATATGATCTATATTATTTATAAAAACAAGAAAACATAAACAATGATTTTAGCGTCGTTGATTTGATTAGTTCGGTGATCCTTATACAAATATAACTGTTCCTTGAGCTGCTAGCCTAATAATAATAATCTTTAGACCATCTAGGGTTAGACCTGATTAGGTGTGCTTTTTTTTTACCCGACCCGAATATAGACCCAAACAAAATCAACCCGAACCCGATTGAGGACCAAGCCAAGCGACTTAACCCGATTATTACATCAAATCGAACCCAATTTTTATAAATGATTTGGCATTTGGGTTGATTTTATGAGGTTCTGATTAACCGGATTAACCCCAACATTAGTTTTTAATAAAGTTTCAAGATTAATATATACGTGTGTGTTATGTACCATTTACAAAAGTTAAAAACATGATTTTCTAAATTTTAGATTTCATTATTGTGGTTCAATTTTATCATCCTTCAAGGATAATCAAAATATAATGTGCTTTAACATATGAATATGCATAATAAAATGAACGTAAATATATAAAACCTTCGGATTAATATAATAAATGTAATTCTATATTGATAACATATGGTAAATCTCATACACGCACTTTGATCACATACATATTGATTACACAAACATTTCAGATAACAACAAACTTAAAACTTAACAATTTTAGTCTAAACCTGAAAACCGATTAACCTGACCCAAATAAATCCGAATACCGAAACCAAAAACCGATTAAATATTACTTATTTGGTTTGGTTTTTGAGTTGATTTCCTACACCTAAAAACCTAAGGAATCCGACTAAAAAACCCCAAAACCCGATTAAAAAAACCTGAACAACACCCCTAGAACTGATTATTAGTAATTTAGAAGACCTATGACAAACCATTCGTGTTGAAAAAAAAGTATATAAATATAATCAATCATAAGAATTATTTATAGAAAAATATAACAAGTGGACCGTATCTCGCCACTTAAAAGAAAAGGAAAAAAGAAAAAAAAAGTGGACCGTATCTTTCTTAGTTTCGGTATTTTCACGCAAACCTTTTTTTATTTGAGTGGGTAAAATCGTTCGACAATACTGGCGAATATCACTGCGCCTCATATCTTCAAGATTTTGGTTGTTATGTTGCTTAATCCGCCATCTAACCCACGAACTTAAGGCTCCAAGATAAGATTCATCGATTGATTGAACGAAATAGTCGCTAATTTTGTACATTCATCGCTCAAAATCACCACACTTCAGAATAATTTCATCAGTTTACAACTTCAGTTGCATGAGTAGTCAGGTGATTCGTCGGAGAACGGAAGCTACGAGCTTTTTCAAGGCGGAAGCTGTGTGTTTTAAGCAGAATCAATCATGGTTATTGCTTTTATTTCTCCTGCGACAAGGGTTTCTTCAATTAAGTTGGGTTCTTCTTCGTGTCGCCGTCGATGTGATTTGCATAGTTGTTCGTCTACTTCGTTACGTTATTCTTATTGGCGATTGAACCCACGGTTTCGTAATTTGAGGTATCTTGGGAGTTTTTGGATTTTGGTATTTATCATTTTGCTTATGTGTTGATTCCAGAGGCGATTTGTGCTCGATTGAGTTTAGATTATTTGTTAGTGTTGAGTTATTTGTAGGGTTCATAGTTTAATTGTCTGGATTATCTTTCTAATTCTGCCGTATTGAAGTATTTAATCTTATAATTCAGAAAAAAATAACACGTGAATATATGTTTCTGTTATAAAATTTGTACCTAAACAGACCAAAGACTTTCGTTTTATGGTTAGTGACATCACAACATTTAGTTGAAACAACACAATGCTTTATGAAAAGATGCAAATGGTTGGTAACAGCCTCTTGTGCCACGCCAAGGGAGCGCTGCCCTCTTGAACCCGGGGTTCATCAAGACAAGAATTTGACTAATCTTGAACGAGCTTCACTCCGCACTTAAAAACTTGTATCAATGTCTAAGCTGATTTCCATTTGGTCTAAAGCAAATCCCAATTAACTGAAATGACTTGTTACTTTAAATCACTTATATTATTTGTCTAAGAATCTTGTGTTGGTCTTATGTGAGTACACTGAAATACAATTAGGCTAAGTTTGAGGGACTAGAAAGAAAATGAGATTCAACATGAAGCCTGGTACTCTTTTTTGTTTGGTTATATGTAAAAGCAATCAAAGGTTGTAATGTTTTCTCTGTCCATTATTGAATAAGAACAACCCTATATACAGGGCAAATACAACCATGAAAGCATGAAAAGAGGTACATAAAAGATGCAAATGGTTGGTAACAGCCTCTTGTGCCACGCCAAGGGAGCGCTGCCCTCTTGAACCCGGGGTTCATCAAGACAAGAATTTGACTAATCTTGAACGAGCTTCACTCCGCACTTAAAAACTTGTATCAATGTCTAAGCTGATTTCCATTTGGTTTAAAGCAAATCCCAATTAACTGAAATGACTTGTTACTTTAAATCACTTATATTATTTGTCTAAGAATCTTGTGTTGGTCTTATGTGAGTACACTGACAAATACAATTAGGCTAAGTTTGAGGGACTAGAAAGAAAATGAGATTCAACATGAAGCCTGGTACTCTTTTTTGTTTGGTTATATGTAAAAGCAATCAAAGGTTGTAATGTTTTCTCTGTCCATTATTGAATAAGAACAACCCTATATATAGGGCAAATACAACCATGAAAGCATGAAAAGAGGTACATAAAAATAGGAAAAGAGATACATAAAATAATACAAGATTATCTCTAAATAAAGTTAACATTAATCTATTCCTAAAATTGTGCATCATTGTCTGCTGCTAAGACACCCCCTCAGTTTGAGCGGGCGGAGGACAGACGCTCAAGCTGGAACTGAATGACTGGAATAGCTCACGAGATAATCCTTTGGTAAATATATCTGCATACTGCAAAGAAGACGAGACATGGAGAACTTTAACATGGCCAAGGCGAACCTTCTCCCGAACAAAATGGATATCAATCTCTATGTGTTTTGTCCGTTGATGTTGAACGGGATTGTTGGACAGATACACGGCTGAAACATTATCACAAAAAACCACGGAAGCCCGATTTAAAGGACTATGAAGCTCAAACAACAAATTTCTAATCCAAGTTGTTTCGGCAACAGCATTAGCCACTCCACGGTACTCTGCTTCGGCACTAGACCGGGAGACGGTAGGCTGACGTTTAGCGGACCATGAAATTAGATTGTCACCAAGAAAAACACAATAACCCGAGGTGGAACGCCTAGAATCAGGGCAGCCACCCCAATCGGCATCAGAATAAGCCACCAAATCATGATTAGCCGATCTCAATATTCGTATGCCATAATCAATCGTCCCTTGCAAATAACGTATAATTCGCTTCATAAAAGCGAAGTGAGGATCCCGAGGCTCATGCATAAAGAGACATACCTGTTGTACCGCATAAGACAAATCAGGACGAGTAAATGTTAAATATTGCAAGGCACCCGCTAAACTACGATAAAGAGTCGGATCCGCGAACAGAGGCCCCTCGGTCGCACTCAATTTGGAGGAGAGATCAACCGGAGTCGAACATGGTTTACAAAAGGACATTGAAGCACGTGCGATAATGTCCTTAGCATATTGAGCTTGTGATAAGAAATTCCATTCGCCTGCTTAGTAACCATAATGCCCAAAAAATGATGTAACCGACCCAGATCTGTCATGGCAAACTCCCGTGACAGGCTAGAAATAATATTCGTTAACAAACGATCATTTGAAGCCGTGAGAACTATATCATCAACATATAATAATAAATAAGCAATATTGGACTGTTCCTGTTGATAGATGAATAATGACTGATCACATGTGCTATTGCGAAAACCCTTGGAGGTGATGAAGTTGGTGAACCGAGTATACCATGCTCGCGGTGCCTGTTTGAGACCATATAGCGATTTTTTCAGTCGACATACGTGATGCGGAAATCGTTGATCGTAGAAACCAGGTGGTTGACGCATATAAACTGTTTCATGGAGTTCCCCGTGTAGAAAGGCATTCTTTACGTCCAACTGATGTATAGGCCAATTCCGTGAGACGGCCAGAGACAAAACAGTACGAATGGTGGGCGGTTTAACCACAGGACTGAATGTCTCATCACAATCTACTCCAACCGTTTGTGAATTACCATTGACCACCAACCTAGCCTTATAACGTTCCAAAGAGCCATCCGATTTAAATTTGTGCCGAAACAACCACATGCAGCGGATGATAGGACTGTCATGAGGGCGAGGAACAAGCTCCCATGTTTCATTATCCTGTAATGCCTTATATTCGGTGTGCATGGCATGCGACCAATTCGGATAGTTAAGGCTTTGGTGTAGGATGTGGGGATCGGTGAGAGTGAAGCGGTGTGGTGTATGGCGGACGGGTTGGAACGGGATTTGGAACGAGTGGTCATGGGGTGCAGGTTAGGCGGGATAGGCTGGATTGGAGGGACAGTTGGTAATGGATGGGGCTGTGACTGGGCCGATGTCGTAGTATGGTCCGGTGTTGGGCCAGGACGAGGCCTACGTTGGTAGGTGATCGGGTAAGGTGTAACAACCTTTGTGGGGCTGGAAGGAGGAGGGGTAATGGGCCTGGGAAATGTGAAGCCGGGTGTAGGTAGATCATCCAAAAAATTATAGGAGGTAGGATGATTCGGGAGAGTGTAAGGAAATACGTGTTCATCAAAGGTCACATGGCGGGAGACGTGTACTTTGCCCGTGGTAGGGTCGAGGCAACGGTACCCACGAAAATCATGCGGGTAACCGAGAAAAATGCATCTCATGGACCGATGGTGGAGCCTATGAGGCTGGGTGGCCGAAATGTTAGGATAACATGCACATCCAAAAACACATAAGTGTTCGTAGTCTGGGTGACGAAGATAGAGAGCGAAGGTGGGTGTGTAAAAGTTTAAACGTTTGGTTGGTAGTATGTTGTGGAGGTAAGTGGCAGTGTGTAGGGCTTCAACCCAAAACGACGGGGGTAGATTCGCGTGGATTAAAAGTGCCCGAATAATGTCATTAAGACGGCGAATCATACGTTCTGCCCGGCCGTTTTGAGATGATGTTTGCGGGCAAGAGAAGCGAAAAAGTAAGCCATTTTGATGGGCAAAGGTTTTGAATGCCAAATTGTCAAATTCACCCCCTAAGTCACATTGGAAAGTTTTGATTTTGCGGTTAAATTGGGTAAGTATTAATTGGTGAAATTTTGCAAATGTGGGAAATGTTTCCGATTTATACTTAAGGGGGTATACCCACACGAAGTGTGAGAAATTGTCAATTAGCACCATATAGTATTTATAGCCTGTTTTACTCAAGATTGGCGAAGTCCATAAATCGCAATGTATAATATCAAAAGGAGCAAAAGTAAATGTATTAGAAGAATAAAAAGGCAATCTTTTACTATTCGAAATTTGACAAGAATTGCAAAGATTGTGACTTTTGTCCTTATTACAAATAAAATTAAAATTGCGATTTAAAAAATCTAGAACTTGTGCCCCGGGATGTCCTAAACGATCATGCCATGGCAGGTGGTGCGATGTAAGGAAAGCGGATTGAGGTGGCAGTTGAGGTGGCGTGAACGTGTAGAGAGTCCCGGTACTTTTGTGACGAGAAAGTGTCTTCCTAGTTTTGAGGTCCTTCAAAGAAAAACCAAACGGGTCAAATTCGACAGACACTTGATTATCACGAGTAAAACTCTAACAGATATGAGATTTTTAATTATTTGTGGGCTATAAAGAATGTTTGGGAGGATGTAGGTGCGGTTTGGTAAAGGGTGAAAGCCCGTACCTGATCCATTAATTGGTAGAGACATGCCATTACCTACCAAAATATTACGACAAATAGGATTAGAATCAGGGATTATAATTTTACCTGGGTCCTTGGTGACGTGGGATTTTGCTCCGGTGTCCATAATATCTGAGTTCCAAGCCATGTTTGGAGAATGACCTTGCATATTAGAGAAAGCAGCACTCAAGTCTGTGGGACACAGAGGGTTATACACTGGTTGATTGAACCCAGGAGGATATTGGGTAGGGGAGTAAGGGGGCTGTGAGAAACCGGTGAACTGGACAGAGGGAGCGGGCTGCTGATCAGCGGGTGTGTCGGGTAGGGGCAAGGTGGGGGAGTCCACCATGCCCAGTTCGGATAAGTATTGGGCTGACCTGGAAACATGGACCATGGTGATGATTGCTGAGATCTCCCACGTCCCCTGCCCCGACGGTTAGATGAACCCCCTCTGCCACGGTTGCCCCTTCGGTTGGAGGATGATTGCTCCGATTGGTTATTAGGGTTTGTTGCAGAACCTGAAGCCGACGGCGCTGCAGTGGCGGCCAGGACAGTAGTGTTGGAGCCCTTTTGTGCTTCAATTCGGATGACTTCATCGTTAAGCATTGTAATTGCCTGGTCCCAGTCTACATTCTGTTGATTAATTAAGGATGCGGTAGTATTGTATTCGGCTGGAAGGCCACGAACCAGCTGCAGAACAAGGCGGGAGTCGGAAACGGGCTGATCAACATCGGCTAACTGGCTTGCTAAGTCAGAGAGTTGTTGACAATAGTCATCAACAGATGAGCAGGCCGTGAGTGTCAGATTGCAGAACCGCGTCTTGAGCGCCGCAGCGCGAGCCTTTTTGTTGCTGAGATAAATCGTCTCGAGCTTTACCCAAGCCGTACGGGCTACAGTAGTATCCATAAGCCGTTTCAGAATAGAGTCTGAAACTGTACTATAGATCCATTGAAGGACCAATGCATCGATTTCTTTCCATTGGTCATATTCGGGGGATGTTGCGGCTGGAGGGGCTGATCCATCGATGTGGTTGGACACCTTATAAGCAACAGCGTGAAGGCGGAAGAGCTTCACCCATGCCGAATAAGTAACCGTCGATCCATCCAACGTACGGATCTTGGACTGGATATTCGACACCGAGTAGGCGGGGTGAAGAGGGGTAGACTTGGTTGATGAATCAGCGACAACTTCTCTTGCCATGGTGACAAAGCCGGACGTATCCGAGATGAAAGTGAACGGAAAAGAAGAAAAGAGAAATAGTAATCAGGAGCCGATTATGGCCCTGATACCATAAAAGCAATCAAAGGTTGTAATGTTTTCTCTGTCCATTATTGAATAAGAACAACCCTATATATAGGGCAAATACAACCATGAAAGCAGGAAAAGAGGTACATAAAAACAGGAAAAGAGATACATAAAATAATACAAGATTATCTCTAAATAAAGTTAACATTAATCTATTCCTAAAATTGTGCATCATTGTCTGCTGCTAAGAATATGTATTTTGGCCTCTATGTTGTTTGAAGCTGTAGGATGTTTTGTCCAGTGAAAAATTGTTGACTGTCAAAGTCAACAGAAAAGATGATTCTTTGACCACTTCAGTTATGGAAATGCTTTTGGTGCACAACTGGTATAATTCATGTAACTAAATTTTATACTTTTGGTGCACAATTTGTATAATTCATCAATTTCTGCAGTGTGAACAATTTATATACAAGATGCTCTATGAAAAATTCTGAAGTCTTGAATAACATTGCGAGTGAAGAAATTGATCATGATTCTTCACCAGATGCATCAAGTTGTTCAGTTCCTATGGTCCATCGTAATTCTGAAATCCATGATAATGAATCAACAAACTTACTGGTGGAAGGCACTTTTGTAGACATGATATTGACAACATTGCCGGTAACATCATATCTATTACCTTCCTGCTTTCTTATATATTTTCATTTCAATTTATAAATTTCAGTGTTCACCTTCCTCTTCAGATTCTTTCAGAGGAAGAACAGGATGTCATTGCTGCAACGCCTGCTCATCCAGCAGGGCTCTATGGTAAGCTTAAAATCCCAGTTCTAGAAGCACGTGGGAGAATTAAATCTTTCTACCAAATTTAAGCTTATGCATCGTTAGCTTTGATGATCCAAACTGATTAGAATGGGTGTTTATTGAAAGATTTTTTAATTTAAACTTCTTTGACAAAGAAGCTTGTGTAGCATAGAACTCTATATATATCGCATCATCTTTTCCTAACATAATAATGATATATGATTATCAGCACTATATGCTAGTTGCCTAGCTGGGAACTTGGTGGAACAGCTATGGAATTTTGCTTGGCCTGCTGCTATTGCATTGCTTCATCCAAGCCTTCTTCCAGTAGCAGTCATGGGTTTCTGCACCAAGGTTTCATCAACTCATCGAGCTGCAATACACACAAGCACACACATATATATGCTACATATATACATGTATACGTATTCATGCATATTATGTATATGTATATTTATATATGGCTCCTATTATTAATTCCAGGTGAAAGAACCTTTCACCTTATCTTCTTTTATCTTTCTTCTGCAACAGGTTGCTGTTATTGCTGGAGGCCCATTAGTTGGCAAACTTATGGATCTATTTCCCCGTGTACCTGCATATAATTTTTTGACAATTGTTCAGGTTATTCCATACTTGAACACAGCAAGTCATAACTGGCATGATATTTCTTTGAATTTATAATAACCTGTTTGGGGGTATATCAGGCATCTGCTCAACTGTTATCAGCTGGGATGATAATGCAAGCACATGTGGCACATGCCTCACTTGAAACCTCTGTACTCAGGCGACCCTGGTTTATCATATTGGTATTAGCAGGGGCTGTTGAGAGGCTATCTGGACTCGCTCTTGGAGTTGCAGCAGAACGTGATTGGGTTGTTCTGGTATTTACCCTTTACTTATTTCTTTTCGTTTTCCTATATGTAATTTCATGCAGGGGTGTTTGGCGGCACATTTTTTAAGTGATTATCTAATATCGAATAACTATAATAGGATATTCAGTTGTAAAAAATATTCGAGTGTTTGGATATGCTTCTGTTGCTGTTTGAAGGAGTAATAATCTGACAATTAAATTTTTATGCGATTCTAAGAAATCAATGGACTGTTAACCGTTACATAATCAGCTTCGTTTATATACCCCTCTAAACTTACAAAATGTTATATCCCACTAAACCATGCTTTAAGACCATTGTACATTATGCATTTAAAACTTTTGGTTTTGGATATTCTAATATTAAGTTTAGAAGGGGATATATGAAAATCCCCAACTAAAAGTTAATTAACAACAAAATTTGTATGTCTACAAATTAACAAATTGATTATTTTGACTTCAAATAATCAGATCCAAAACACATTTCCAAATACCTATTAAAATTCCTGTGGCAGCTTGGGACATCAGTTTACCTTTTGTTTGGCTTCATCTTCTCAAGTTATGCAAGGTCCATTTGAGCCAATTTATTAATGTAAATTTTTTTGTACAGTTAGCAGGAACGAACCGGCCAATTGCTCTTGCTCAGGCGAATGCTACTCTGAGTCGCATTGATCTTCTCTGTGAGGTGATTCTGGTCCTGTAATTACAAGTTTTTGTAATTCTCTTCTTATAAAGGAAAAGGAGATAACCATAAAGTTGTAACTCAAACCGTGCACTTCTATTATAAATAACTGGTGTACTACATGTTATGAATAATTTGACACAACCCTTGTATGTATTACTTGTTGTGTATACTTGATGCTGTTTTTAAAATATAGCTAATTTATAAAAGCTTTTGAACTTCTCACACTGATTGCAGGTTGCTGGAGCTTCACTGTTTGGTATTCTTCTATCTAAGTACGAAACAGTAACATGCTTGAAGCTTGCTGCTGCTTTAATGATGTGGGCGTTGCCTGTTGTGGTAATGAAGTATGATTTTTGTGTGTATAAGGTCACATGTTGCATGTATTTATTTGAATAACAAGATACATTCTAAATTTTTTTTAGATTGGTCTCACGTGGTTAACCAACAAGCTTTCCTATGGTGTTCTTGACCGTGCTAAATGTTCACAAACATGTTGCAGAACTTCCTCCAGAGAACCAGTGTCAGAAGTTGATAATTTAGGTTAACAAGTCACTAATATCTATAACCATCATTTTTCATTTGTGTTTTTTCTTACTAATCTTGTGCTCTCTGGTGATCAGTGGATATCGGTGTGGCTGCTATTAAACACGGGTGGGATGAATACATGCAGCAGCCTGTTCTTCCTGCTAGCCTAGCCTATGTACTTCTTTGCTTTAATGTTGTTCTTGCCCCAGGTGGTCTAATGACGGCTTTCCTCACACAAAAGGGTATGGTTATGTTCCCCTCCTTTTTTTAAAACCACCCTATAAGAGGCCGTCTGGATGCACAGTTATTGTGAGACAAAGAATTAACTTTTGGATAGATAGATAATTTATCTAAAGATTACAAATGCTTCTTACATGCATATCTAAAACTAAATAATTTGAATAACATATCCTAAAGCACCTTTTGCCAAGCAATTAAAAATGAGTATTCCAACTTGCTATTGCAATAATCTTTTAAACGCACATCCAACACCCCTTAAGGATCATGATCTGCCTCTTCTCCTTTGTATAAATGTTGAGTGCTATTATACTCCTTGCATCCTGGAGAGTCATGGCAATAGTCAATTGCCAGCTGCAACATAGTGTCTATACTGCCATATGTATGGTGACAAATCGTTCACACTTCACAAGGTGCTAATGTGCTATTTTACATATGTATTCATCAAACAATTAATATGATAATACATCATTATTTAACCATTAATGATATATTCTTCTGGTGTTTGAACACAATAAATGAGCTAATAAGCGCCACATTGTCCCAACGGTAGCATCAGATTGTGAACTTGAAAGTTTTAGTGTCATCACTCATGTTCACTACAACCTATAAGTTCAATCACATTGTATAGCCTTTTGATTTTAGCTGTGGAAAAGCATGTTCCTGATATAAATATTACATTTATGCTTCATCTATTTATAGATTAGTGGTGAGGGCAAGATACCTTCAGCTAGAAGGTCAATGCCTTAAAACTTTTATTAAAATTCTGCTTTCAGTTTGACATCAAGCAACAAAAAGCCTACTATTCCATGCTCATTGATGTATGCCAATTCTGAGTTTTGGATATCTTTTTTCAGGTTTAAGCCCGTCTCTTATCGGTGGCTTTAGTTGCTTATGCGCTTTTATGGGTGTTGGAGCAACATTCATGTCTGCTCAAATGGTCAAGCACCTTGGCATTTTAAAGGTAGGCTTCTTTTTCACTTATTATATACTTATATTCCTAGGTTTTTATATGCATCTCTAGGACTTCCTAAACGAGAGGTAGCATGAGTGAGTTTGGTATAAGGTTATAAAAGGGTTTGGGTCAAAACAGGCTGGGTCAAGTTTTGCTGATCCACTAGTACTTTCCTTTTCTCATTCTTTTCATATTGTATAGTAAATTACTAAATTTTCATCTAAAATTGGTTAAAGAACTGCTTTATTACAATTAAAATCTTACACTTGTTGAATTAAGCAATTTAGAAGGTTTTATGCACCTCAATAAGCTTTGATAACTTTCTACCCGTTTAACATGTTTCCTTTGAAGTTGTCTTTTAGATAATTGGATTAACCCATTTGACCCTCTTAGAGGTAGAAACATAACTTGGAATGACCCATATTTTGGTATAAATGGGTTGAAATGCATCATAGTGTAGAACATTATAATCGTGTTATGATAAAAATTACTATGAAATTGTAATGGATTTCTTGTTGCAGGCTGGAGCAGCTGGACTCATATTGCAAGCTTCAGTTCTCACAATGGCGGTTGGTGTCTATTGGAGTGGAGTTCTTACAAATCACACTGCTCTTCTATTCTTTCTTGGTCTTATTGTAAGTCTTCTTTTCTTATATGTATGTGTGTGTGTGGAAATTATAGCTGGTAAAATGGACAGGTTTGAGACATTGGGTAATGGGTAAAAACAAATTGGGTTGACCTGCCAACATTGGCTTTCTCTCTTTCTTCAATACCATTGATAATTAATACAGTTTAATATGATTATGATCCAATTTTTTTCAATATATATAATAAATTTTGAAATATAGCAGGCTGTAAGCCCTTTTTAGTTGACTATTGACCCTTTTGACCCGTTACAGTAATTTACTGCCCAAATTGGCCTAGTTTCATATTAAAAGCTTAAATTTGTCACCTCTGGAAAAGTCCATTAATCAGGCATTCAGGCTACCACTTCTTGTGACATTGATTAATACTCCATCTCATTGAAATTACCATGGTCATATAAAAGTGAATAACTCTATATTCAGGTTGTTGAGGCCCCTTCAGATCGATTATGTAGGATCAATTACGTGGATGAATCATGATTATGAGTATGCACATTCATGTGCAGTGACTCGGTGGGAAAACAGGGACACAAAATACACACACAAACACACACTGTTATTCCACACAAATGTCGATTACAAGATGTCCTATTTATAGATCAATATGGCGGTTAATAACTAACTAAACTAACACAATCAACCCCTAAATAACCGCCAATTTACAACAGTTTGACTTTCTATTTGACTTTTATAATTTCTTGATTATTAACATTCTAACACAGGTGTTATCAAGATTGGGTCACATGTCATACGAAGTAATCGGAGCACAGATTTTACAAACTGGAATCCCACCTTCTAAAGCAAACCTTATCGGGGCAACCGAGGTTTCCATTGCCAGCTTAGCAGAGTCGGTAATATTGGGTGTTGTCATAATTGCAAACGACGCATCACATTTTGGATTCTTGGCAATGCTTTCCCTTCTATCGGTGGTGGGTGCAGCATGGTTGTTCTGCCGGTGGTTAGCCAACCCTTCAGGTGTACAAACAAGTCTTATCTCTTTGTGACCTGACATCACGACATGAAACTCATTATTTCACTGTAAGTATATTCATTGGGTTCTCTAGTTAGATTCATGCATCAGTTTTAGTTTTATGGGTTTTAGAGTAATAAAATATTGGTATATGTTAGATTGGCGTCCAATTTAGTTGGAGAAGTGCTACAATGGATATACTAATGGGTTGTAATGAGTTAAGTGTCAAAATATGTAATTTACAGGATAGATAATTAAATATAATAAATATTTCTTTTTTATATATGAAATTATGGTTGTCAGCATTTGAACAATTCTAGTCGATCTATGGCGTTTTTATTCTTAGCTACTTTTATTAGATTTTACTCAATTGAGGCATGTCACGTAGGCAGGTCTTTTGAAATTTGTTAAAATAGTGTTTTAACTTCTTGAGCAATAAAATGGATTTTTTCCCTCATCATTTGATAACGTGTAACAAAAACTGAAAAATGTTAATGAAAAACCTCAATCTACTCTAATAACCAAAATATTACAATATATCAAATTTTAAATGCTGAATTCCCTCGGTTCGACCGGGAGGATTTGGAGGGGTGGTTTTATCGGTGCGACTATTTCTTTGTTGTGCATTAGCACTTGAAGTACATGGTGATTTATCTCGAGGGTGATCACTCAAATGGTACAATGGCATCAAGTGTACATGAAAACATGGCCACATGGGGACTATGTGGGATCCATTACCGAGCGGTTTGGCATGTCCGTATGTCCGTGTATGAAGACGCAATGGAGGAGTTAACCTTGTTATTCCAATAAACGCCTTAAAAATCATGTATATCATACCGTAAACGCCTTAACATAAGGATAATATATAGGGTGATATCCTTCTAAAAAGCAAACACTTTTTTCCCCAGAAATAGGTAAACAAACTAATTGGTTGAAGTTAGTAAAATTCAAAACTGGATCACGAGTTTTTTAGAATTAGAAATAAGTGTAAAAAAGTCCATATTTTTCAGGATAACAACACCTCCCTGTTTGGAATTTTCTTCTTGTGAATGGTTCGAGGAAGGCTTTAATATCTCCAAAAGGTCTCTTACCTGGTGTGAAAGGTAGCCATGAATTATAGAAAAATGTGAAGCATTTTATACTCAAATACTTTTCTAGGGTTTTGAGAATATTATTTCAAAACTTGTTCTGTTAAATCACATACGACTGATTCATTTAATCTTTCTAATAATCTAATATACACACACTTTTGACTTTGAAATTGCGTAATAAAGTTAAAAAAAGGAGTATAAAGATGATGTTTTCAGAGCTAATACATTCTTTCTCTTTACCACTCTTAAATGCAAGTAAATATAAGGTAAACCACTTTAAACTTGCACAAAACTTCAAAGGAAGTTGCAAGAGAATTGCACAAGTTTTCTAAGCGTTGTAAGTCTTGTTTGCCAGATCTAAAAGACTCTTTAAACTTTAAAGAGACTCAACAACTTTGAGTTGACAAAGTGGTACCATCATTTGCTAAAACACTATAAAATCAACCCCACACGCCTCTGTCTTACAAAGTGCAATACATATACGTTTTGCAACTATTAATCAATGGAACCAACTTCATATAAAGTAGGTTTTTTAATTAACGAAGTAAATTCCATTACATTAGTAAAACTTGTTAGTTGACTGATAAATGTAAATCCGTACATAAATGTAACACCCGCCTCCCAGGGCTCACCGTCGGGAGTGTTACGCATCGGATATACAGAACACATAGGAGTTATAGACTACATAGCGGAAGTCTAACTTTAATTATACATCAACGTGTACAATACATTTGTTATAATAGATAATACTATTACATCAGTTTAACTATACAAGAGATCCAAAACTTCAACAACATTCTAGAACTTTATTTTCTCATAAACTAGCTCGTAATCTTCAATCCCTGCAATCACTTGGCACCTAGGATGTGTGTCCATAAAAACAGAAAATATTTTGGACTCAGCATAAAGCTTGTGAGTTCATAAACATGACATTTTTCAAAATTCAAAACATGTTATTATTGACTATTGCATCAAGCAGATACAGCCATTGCAAACAGATAAGAACAGAGTAAGCACAATATAAATTCACATAACCAGACTATGTATACAAACTCCACTGGCTAAAGCAGAATCATACAAGCAGCCCTCAAGCATCCTATCAAGCATTGTCACATATCACAGATGCTATTGATAGTCAATTCTTCAATTATTACCAGTTATCAGAACATCACATCCCGTTTTAAAAAACAGTTTAGAGGAACTCACCTCAATCAATTAAGTCAGTGATATCGTCTGCTCAGGTTCACTGCTATCAGGTATTGTCTTATAGGCAAAATAACATTATTTAAGCTATATTATAGCTAGTAACAATTTCAGGGATGATTCGTTATCTTTTTTCTATTTATTGGTTTTACTCAGGCATTTTCTTTTATCCTATGTCAACCCTTTAGTATAACCCTTACCAGTTGGCACAACTCGGGCGTTTCCATCATATCCGAGCCAACCCTCGGGGTTTACCCAATACCTTCCAAATGATAACCTTAAAGTCTAATAATAATAATAATAATAACAATAATAATTACTACAACACTAAAAATAACAAATAATAATAATACTAACTATAACAATAAAATAACAATAAAATAACAACTATAATAATAATAATAACTATAAAGATGATAATAATAATATTAATAATAATTATATTAATACTAATACCTACAATGATACTAATAATAATAATGACGACTATAATAATAATTAAATATAACCTTAAACAAGGGCGTACCTGAAAACTATCTACGGCAATTTGATGTAGAGTCTCCCCTACTCGAACTCCTAATCGCGCTCCTACTCGAGTACCAAAACGACTACTAGCAACACCAAACGGGGTATTGAGAACTCGGGATTCTCTTTATATTAGAGCGTTCCCAAAGAAACTTATGTTCTAAATTCAACCTTAAGACTTCTATTTATAAGGTAGCAGAAGGCGGGTGAAAAAGTTTCAGGAGCGATGTGGGATTGCAGGTTGATGCGCCAGAAGTTCAATTTGGAATATGAAAGTTATATTATATTATTATAATATTATATTATTATAATTAATTCAGCTGTTTAACTCGTTTTTCTCTTATAACTTTTTATTTATAATGCTTTATAAAATTTCGAATATGTCATTGTGACGAGCTTATTTTTCTCTACGAGTCAACCTAAGTTTCGTCAAAAACAGAGCAGGTTCGAATATAATATATTATTATTATATTCAAACGGTCTCTTATAACATAAAAATTTCATCTAAAAACTTCAAACTTTAAATAGACAATTTACTCATTACCTACTCGTTTGACAATATATGAAATGTAAAGTTCATATGACCCGCTCGGGTTGTTACATTCTCCCCCCCTTAAAAGAATTTCGTCCTCGAAATTCGAAGGTTACTCTAACAGTTGAGGATATTTGACTTTCATTTCTCCTGCTAATTCCCAAGTCTTCTCGGGTCCTTTCTGACCTTGCCACTGGACCGATACTAGTGGAATTATTTTCTTTCTTAATTTTCGTTCTTGAGAATCAAGAATCTTTATCGGTTTTTCAGTAAAGTTTAATTTCTCATCTACTTGCACGTCCTCTAATGGCATTGCTTGAGTTAGATCTGCCAAACACTTCCTTAGGTTCTATATATGAAAAGTATTGTGAATACATTTCAAAGTTTCAGGTAATTCTAGCTTGTATGCAACTGGACCAATTTTTGCGATGATTTTGAACGGTCTAATGTACCTGGGACTTAACTTCCCGCGTTTACCGAATCGCATTACTCCTTTCCACGATGAGACTTTCAACATCACATAGTCTCCTTCTTGAAATTTTAAAGGTCTCCTTCTATTATCTGCATAACTCTTCTATCTATCCTGAGAAGCCTTTAGTCGTTGTCTGATTTGTTGGATTTTCTCAGTGGTCTCGAGAATAATTTCGGTTTTGGTCAACTGATCATCTCCTACTTCTGTCCAACAGATGGGAGTTCTGCATTTCCTACCATATAAGGCTTCAAATGGTGCAGCCTTAATGCTGGAATGGTAGCTGTTGTTATAAGAAAATTCAATCAAAGGCAAATGATCATCCCAACTACCTCCAAAATCAATCATGCAAGCACGCAACATGTCTTCTAAAGTTTGAATTGTTCGCTCACTCTGACCATCGGTCTGAGGATGATATGCAATGCTTAAACTGATATTGGTTCCAAGTTCCTTTTGGAAACTTGTCCAGAATCTGGAAGTGAATCGGCTATCTCTATCGGAGATAATGGATAAAGGCACTCCGTGTTTACTTACTATTTCATCAATATATATCTTGGCTAGTTTTTCTATTGGATATCTCTCACTTATGGGTAGAAAATGTGCTGACTTGGTTAGCCTGTCAACCACGACCCATACAACATTATATCCTTTTCGTGTTCTTGGAAGTATTGTGACAAAATCCATGGTCACTTTATCCCATTTCCATACTGGCAACTCCAACTGTTGTAACTGACCAGCTGGTTTTTGATGTTCAATCTTAACTTGCAGACATGTTAAGCATCTCTCAACCTACTGGGCTATGGATCTTTTCATATTAGGCCACCAGTAGTGATTACGAATATCTTTATACATTTTGTTTGCTCCAGGATGCATTGTGTATTTGAACTTGTGGGCTTCATCTAATACTTTGTCCTGAATACCTCCAAATTTTGGGATCCAAATTCTCTGACCAAATCGTAGGACTCCATCCATTCCTTGAGTCAATAATTTCTGGTTACCCATCATTCTTTCAGACTGAATATTCTCATCTTTCAGCGCTTCAGTTTGAGTATTCTTGATTTAGTCTTTCCAATCAAGCTTAACATCTATCTTTAATGCTTTTACCCTAATCGGTTTAACTCTTTATTTTCGACTGAGAGCATTCGCGACTACGTTAGCCTTTCCTGGATGGTATTTGATTTCACAATCATAGTCATTGAGAAGTTCCATCCACCTTCTTTGCCTCATGTTTAACATCTTTTGATTAATGATGTGTTGTAAGCTCTTATGGTCTGAGTATATTACACACTTAGTACCATACAAGTAATGTCGCCAAATCTTTAAGGCAAACACTATGGCACCCAATTCAAGGTCGTGCGTAGTATAGTTCTTTTCATGAACTTTTAGTTGTCGTGATGCATAGGCTATAACCTTGTCACGTTGCATCAACACACAACCTAAACCATTATATGAGGCATCACAGTATATTGCAAAGTCTTCATTACCATCTGGTAATGAAAGTATAGGAGCACTATTAAGCTTTTGTTTTAGAAGGTTGAAAGCTTCTTCTTGCTTTGGTCCCCAGTCAAACTTTGCATTCTTTCGAGTCAAAGATGTTAAAGGGGTAACAATCTTGGAGAAGTCTTGAATTAACCTTCTATAGTATCCTGCTAATCCCAAAAAGCTCCTAATCTCACTGGGATTCTTCGGTGATTCCTATTTCATCATAGCTTATATCTTAGCTGGATCTACTTGTATTCCCTTCTTATTTATTATGTGACCAAGGAATTGAACTTCTATTTTCCAGAAGTCACATTTAGAGAATTTTGCATAAAGCTTTTCTTGTCGAAGGATTTCTAGAACCATTTTAGATGTCTAGTGTGATCATCTTGGTCCTTAGAGTAAATAAGTATGTCGTCTATAAAGACAATGACAAACTTATCCAAGTATGGCTTGCAAACTCTATTCATCAGATCCATGAATACTGCAGGAGCATTGGTTAGTCCAAAAGTCATAACCAAAAATTCATAATGTCCATAACGCGTCCTAAATGCGGTCTTAGGAATGTCTTCCTCGCGCACTTTCAACTGATGATAACCTGATCGAAGATCAATTTTTGAAAAGTAGTTGGCTCCTTGAAGTTGATCAAACAAAATCATCTATGGTAAAGGATACTTGTTCTTAACAGTTAACTTGTTTAATTCTCGATAATCAATGCACATACGCATTGAACCATCTTTCTTTTTGACGAACAATACTGGCGCTCCCCAGTGTGAGGAACTCGGTATAATAAACCCTTTTTCTAAGAGTTCGTCAATTTGCTTCATAAGTTCTTTCATCTCTGAATGGGCTAGACGATAAGGAGCCTTCGCGATTGGTTTAGCACCAGGTACTAAATCAATACGAAATCCTATCTGACGATCAGGTGGAAGTCCTGGTAAATCTTCCGGAAACACGTCTGGGAATTCGCACACTACAGGTATTTCATTCATCTGCATTTCCTTTTTAGCATTTACCATGCATAAGAGAAAGGCTATGCATCCTTTCTGAATACATTTTACTGCCTTCATTGCTGAGATGATAATGGTCTTAGGGTTTCCATCACTACCATGAATTAGTAGCTTTTCCCCATCTGGCTTACGTACACTCATCGTCTTATGTTCACAGTTGAGCCGAGCACAATTCTTATTCAACCAGTCCATCCCAAGAATAACATCATATTCACTTAAAATAGTCGGCATTAAGTTTACAGGGAATTTGGTGTTAACTAAGGTGATAACACAATCCTTAAAGATTTGACTTATCTTATCTCGCTCACCACTCGCAGTTTCTATAATATATGCACATTCTAGAGTTTGTGGTACTAAGTTCAAATAAGGTACTAAGGCAGTTGAAATGAAACTTCTATTTGCACCAGTGTCAAATAAAAATCTAGCATATATGTTGTTAATGAGAAACGTACCAGCTATGGTTTCATCTCCAGCTTCTTTTAACACATACACTCGACCCTTGGACTTGTTCTGATTCTCCGTAGGTTGTGCTTGTGGAGGGAATCACTTCGGAAATGTCCATACTCCCAATAGTTAAAACATCTAATTTTTGGGCAGTTCTTTCGTGAATGATCACCTGTTGAACATTTAAGACATTTGGAATCTTGATACTTTCTCCAAGACTCATTTTTATCGTTCCTCCACAGTTTGTTGACACGGTTCCCTTCATTTCGTGTGATCTTTCTGTCCTTTCTTGGCATCTGGTTTCCATCCTCATTTCTCTTTCTTTTTTTGTTATCAGTTATTATGCCTTTTTCTTCATATGCAATGGCACTTAATGCAATTGCAGACTCATAGGTTTTGGGGGCAGACATCTTAACTAAGTGTCGAATATGAGGGGGTAACCCCTGCACGTATCTTTTTACGCGCTTTGCTTCAGGTGTTACATGCTCAGGAAGCAGTCGAGCCATCTCATCAAACTTGGTCGTGTACTGTGATTTGTCATGGCTCCAGCCTGTAGTTGTAATAATTCTCTTTCAATTTTGTCCCTTTCAACTTCAGGACAAAATTTTTCCATCACAAACTCCTTCAGTTCATTCCAGGTTAAAGTAGCAACAACTCCAGGTCCTTTAGCCTGCTTAACATTATCCCACCAAAACAATGTCTCGGACCTAAATGAGTGGGTGGCATACATGACAGCTTGTATGACTGTGCATCCACTAATTTTAATAACAGCTTCCATCTCATGGATCCACTGAAAAGTGGCCATGGCATCTCTTTTGCCATCAAATATTGAAGGTTCACATCCCTTGAAAGCTTTATAGGAACAACCCTGCTTAGGTTCAGTTTTCATAGCAGCATCACCATTACCATTGGTGTTATTTATATGATCATTCTGCCCATTACCACCATTGCTCACGTACCCTTCAGAGGCGTTCATAACCTCAGCTATAATAGTTGGCAAAGCATCTTTAATTATGCCAGCTACAGCTGCTTGGAATTGTGGTCCAGCAAATTACTGTGACTCATGTTCATCATGATGAAGATTTTCATGATCATCGTTCATAGATGACATGATTTGCCTTCTACTACCAGGAGGCCTACCACGACCCCTACCATGAGTATTTCCTCCTCTTGGCATAGTCAAAGCCTACATGAGGGAGCAGGGATTTAGTATTTACATGATAGATTATGATCCAGAACATAATAGTATTAATAGACAATAAATAACAGTGGCCAGGTGTCATTGCTTATCTATTGCAATTATAATGTTCTAGCCATTATCCTCCATGGTTCACCAAAACCCATTACCCAATACTATGCAATTGATCAAATTATCTTAAAGCATCTTTCATAGTTTAAGTCTAGATACTATCTTTGTACCTAGTTCACTTAAACAACGACTCTGATACCAACTTGTAACACCCGCCTCTCAGGGCTCACCGTGGGGAGTGTTACGCATCGGATATACAGAACACATAGGAGTTATAGAGTACATAGCGGAAGTCTAACTTTAATTATACATCAACGTGTACAATACATTTGTTATAATAGATAATACTATTACATCAGTTTAACTATACTAGAGATCCAAAACTTCAACAACATTCTAGAACTTTATTTTCTCATAAACTAGCTCGTAATCTTCAATCCCTGCAATCACTTGACACCTAGGATGTGTGTCCATAAAAACAGAAAATATTTTGGACTCGGCATAAAGCTTGTGAGTTCATAAACATGGCATTTTTTAAAATTCAAAACATGTTATTATTGACTATTGCATCAAGCAGATACAAGCATGGCAAACAGATAAGAACAGACTAAGCACAATATAAATTCACATAACCAGGCTATGTATACAAACTCTACTGGCTAAAGCAGAATCATACAAGCAGCCCTCAAGCATCCTATCAAGCATTGCCACATATCACAGATGCTATTAATAGTCAATTCTTTAATTATTACCAGTTATCAGAACATCACATCCCGTTTTAGAAAACAGTTCAGAGGAACTTACCTCAATCAATTAAGTCAGTGATATCGTCTGCTCAGGTTCACTGCTATCAGGTATTATCTTATAGGCAAAATAACATTATTTAAGCTATATTATAGCTAGTAACAATTTCAGGGATGATTCGTTATCTTTTTTCTATTTATTGGTTTTACTCAGGCACTTTCTTTTATCCTATGCCAACCCTTAGTATAACCCTTACCAGTTGGCACAACTCGGGCGTTTCCATCATATCCGAGCCAACCCTCGGGGTTACCCAATACCTTCCAAATGATAACCTTAAAGTCTAATAATAATAATAATAACAATAGTAATTACTACAACACTAAAAATAACAAATAATAATAATACTAACTATAACAATAAAAATAACAACTATAATAATAATAATAACTATAAAGATGATAATAATAATATTAATAATAACTATATTAATACTAATACCTACAATGATACTAATAATAATAATGACGACTATAATAATAATTAAATATAACCTTAAACAAGGGCGTACCTGAAAACTATCTACGGCAATTTGATGTAGAGTCTCCCCTACTCGAACTCCTAATCGCGCTCCTACTCGAGTACCAAAACGACTACTAGCAACACCAAACGGGGTATTGAGAACTCGGGATTCTCTTTATATTAGAGCGTTGCCGAAGAAACTTATGTTCTAAATTCAACCTTAATACTTCTATTTATAAGGTAGCAGAAGACATGTAAAAAGTTTCAGGAGCGATGTGGGATTGCAGGTTGACGTGCCTGAAAGTTCAATTTGGAATATGAAAGTTATATTATATTATTATAATATCATATTATTATAATTAATTCAGTTGCTTAACTCGTTTTTCTCTTATAACTTTTTATTTATAATGCTTTATAAAATTTTTAATATGTCGTTATGACGAGCTTATTTTTCTCTACGAGTCAACCTAAGTTTCGTAAAAAACGGAGCAGGTTCGAATATAATATATTATTATTATATTCAAACGGTCTCTTATAACATAAAAATTTCATTTAAAAACTTCAAACTTTAAATAAACAATTTACTCATTACCTACTCGTTTGACAATATATGAAATGCAAAGTTTATATGATCCAAACGCTCGGGTTGTTACAATAAATGACAAAATGGATACATGCAAGTTTTACTACCATGATACAAATTATATTAACATCCTTCCCATTTTTTTCTTTACAAAACATATAACCAAAAGATAAAAATATTACATATCAATGTAAAGCATCAGTTACGTAAATAACTTATTTTCATTTAAATTTTCATGTAAAACAAATTATTGTAGGTGTTATTCTTCCTCTAAATACTAACAATTACTGTCATATCATATTTATACATCGAAATAATAATATATAATGTTAATTAAGTTGGTTTTATCCAAGTCACAATGTCACGTTTAAATTTCTACATAAGAAAATTTTCTCGTGTAATTATACAAGATAGTATGCTAGTAACAATATTGTTATAACTAATTACTAGACAAAATTTGTTAACGAAGAACCAATCCGGATCTTATTAAATTTTGTCAAACGGAACGCTGACAATTCAGTAAATTCTTTACGATCAACAACACCGAACAAACACCACGAACAAGAACGGAAGTAAAATTCAAACCTTTTGGTTTTCCGCTAACTGTAACCGAACACAATGAAATCTGGAATTTCTAATGCTTGTATTCTGGTAGAAGAAGCAACTCACTTGAATTTGTTGAATGATCTTGCGTAAATCCAAATCTCGCACCGAAACTGTAAAGTAACGAAATTGATTTCTTCGACTTGATTAATCTCAGAAACGTGATTGAACACTATCAGATTAAACCATTTGATCGTACTTATCAAACGTTTAATCGGATTAAAACTGAGATTTTTGGTTTAGAGAATGAAATTGGTTGTCTTGTTTTTGAGAGGAAAAAAAACCGTACATATTGTTGCCTTGTATATAAATTTTTGATCTGATGACTTTATCACATATGTGTGGATGAATTCATATCCACGTTGCCATCATCCACATCCACAAAATTGGCTTTATTATTTAATTATTCATTTAAATAATGACACAAACACACACACACATATATATATATATATGTATATTTGAGACCAATTAACAATTAGTCTCCATACATAACTCAATAATAAATAAATAAGCCCAATCTTTTATTTCATATATATATAATTAATTATATTAGTGTAAAACGAGCCCGCACTCCTACGTCACCTAACTCGTTTAATCACTAATTTAATTAATCAGATCAACAAGTTAACCCAATAGCACTAAAATTGTTGATAACACTAAAATTATCACATTCCTTCCCCATTTTAGTGATATCCATGATTAACTTAAATATCTCTCTCAAAACACAAACTTATGCATAAATGAAAATATCCTGCAGATTGAATTTTCATCTTAGTACATCACATTCAAATATTAGAATATCAGGGTGTCACTATAGATTTAACCCTTGCTATCCATATAAATAACTGAAGTGAGTATACACATAAATTTACAAATTTAAATTCTCACTTGACACAATATTTTACTAGCCTATGTCCTAATCCTTCAAAGAATATATCGAAGCCAAGTCCAAGCTTCTTGAAGCGGCTAAACTTCATATTCTTATAGTGTCACACCCCGACCGACGGCGGAATCGTCGGAGCGGACGAGGGAATGATTGATTGTTCATAACTCATGATTGTCTAATAGTGAAAATAATATTAAAATCAGATTACAGGATATCATAAATTTTACAGATACAAATACAACAGTTAAAATCACAAATAATAATTGTCTTTTGTTTTGACTAAGTCCAGGTCTTATATGATCAAGTAGAAGTCCACTAGCTTGCTTAACCTGAAATCATGTGAGAAAATAAAGTCAGCTAACGAATTAGCTGGTGAGTAATCATAGTTTTGAGTATACATATAGATTGATTGATTGATTGAGAATAATCCAATTCACAAGGTGACGTTAAGACTTATATTGCAATAGTAAAGCATATAGATAAACTGACACAATATAAACCCCTTGACTTGACACTTGCATATAATAGACTCCACACATACACCATAGATTGACTCTTGCCTCTGGCACAATCACCACTCGACTATTCATATGGGGTGGGTTTGTATAATCACCACTCGTAAGCCATGTGGGGTGGATTATCCCAAACCAGTAGATCTACCATTGATACCAGGATTGATGATTGATTGAATTAGGGTTTTACTGTCGTCCAGTTTATCACAGTATGTTCACGTATTTGCAAGTAATAACATAACCTGTCTTGAATTGAATTGAAAATGAAATAACAATAGAATATCATGATATAATATATTGTATCACATGATTTCCCCCAAATAGGAAATGATATAAAAAGGGGATATGAATACTCACTTGATTGCTGATATTAGAATCTGGATGTGATAGATTAAACACCGACGATTTCCTTACGATTAACCTAAGGAACGGTGTCTCGAATTAGAATAATAATGATTTGGTAATTTGGGATGTATTAGGTTTTCCATTGGATCTTGAATGGTAGTTTTAAATAAACAAATTTTTATTTACTTTGAATGTATTGAAATAATTAAAATGAATTAATTGGAAATGATTATGTTTAGAATTTTAAAATAAACGTATCAATACGCGTAACCGTTTGTTTTATTGTGAAAGTGTGGGAAAATAAATAATTAACTTTATTAATTAATTATATGATAATTAGTTAAAGTATTTAATTATTTAAATAACTAAAAGGAATGAAAATGTTTTTGGAATGATTTAAATATAAAACTTTTTATACTTAATCATGATTTAAACATTTATAAATATTATTTAAATGAATTAAAAGTAATACTGTGTCGAATAATAATTTAATAAATTAAATTATTATTACAAGTTTACTTTTATTTAAATAATTTTGTATCATTTGTAATTTTTATTTATTTAAACATTTATTAAAATAGATAAATTGTTAAAAATAAATTTCAGAAAATTAATTAAGTTGTTCTAAAAATTTTTAATGTTTGTAAAAACATTTTTATAATTTTTAGATATTTTTCCGAATTTTTATAAGGCTTAAAAAGAGGCTAAAAAAATATGTGTAGGTGCCCGGGGTCGAACCCGGGACCTCTTGGATAATATGGGAGCACTGAACCAGTGGAACAAGGCCTAAGCCGCGTTAAGGATCCGATCTTTAATTGTTTTGAACACAAATTAACCAGAACCCCAAATCACTTTCGAACCCTAGTTCGAATCCCAGCCAATTGAGCACCAAATCGACAACGATTACAGAAACGATTATGGGGCTTTGATTCCCCATGAAAAATCGAGTATGTGGGTGTGTAGAATTTACCTCTATGGTGATGAATTGCTGTTGAACAGATCGACGAACAGACCGCGACCTCGTGTTGATCGATTGATGCTCAAACGACGATTATAATCAAATTAAACTCGAGGGAAGCTTTGAATGATGATATAGAAACAAAACCCAATGTTAATTTCGAAGTTTGAAGCTCGATTAATGGTGTTCCACGGAGTTGCAGGTCGCGACCGCAGGAGGTAGTCGAATCATGCTCAAACCATAACCATAATCAAATTAATCTCAGGGTTAGCTTCGTATGATGGTAAGGATCAAAAACCCCTTATCAAATTTGGTTAAAATCGATCGGAAGTGGGTTGTTAGTCGAGTTGCAGGTCCGATCGAGGAAGAGGATGAAATGAGTTGATTTTTTTGATGGTTTTGAATGAATTGAGCTCAGATGATAGTTATAATCGGTCCAAAACTGGTTAGTGCGTATCTACTTTCGATTAAAATAGTTCGTAGTGCCTTAATCGCGGGGTGGTCGGCCGATCGTGGTGGGTGGTGGGGTTCGAACGGGTGACAGGGGGTGGGGTTGGGTTTTTCCAAAATTTACAGGAATGGTCCCTGTGGTTTGGATGCTTATTTATTCAATTCCGAAGTTTAGTTTTTAAGTTTCAAAAATTACCATACCCCCCTGGATTATTATTATCATTTTTATTGTTATTATTTTTATTATTACTATTATTATTATTATTATTATATTCTAACAATAATTAATATATATATGTGTATATATATATGTATATATATATATATATATTTATTTACGGAAATACGCGATGTTACAGTCTCCCCTGCTTTAGGAAATTTCGTCCCGAAATTTGTTTACGAGGAGGCTGAAACGAAAAGATGAGGATACTGGGTTTTCATTTGGTCCTCACGTTCCCAGGTGAATTCAGGGCCACGTTTAGATTCCCAGCGGACTTTGACAATGGGTACCCTACTACGTTTGAGTTGTTTGACTTCCCGATCCATAATTTCCACAGGTTTCTCAATAAAGTGCATAGATTCATCAATCTGGACTTCGTCGAGTGGAATGTGGAGATTTTCATCGGTAAGACATTTCTTTGAGGTTTGAAATATGAAACGTTGGTTGTATATTGCTGAGCTCTTGGGGTAGTTCAAGCTTATAAGCTACTTTCCCAATCGCTCAAGCACTTTGAATGAAATCACATAACGAGGTGCTAGTTTCCCTTTCTTTCCAAAGCGAATCACTCCCTTCTAAGGTGATACCTTAAGAAGTACGAGATCACCGACATTGTATTCCATGGGCTTACGTCTTTTATCAGCATAATGCTTTTGACGATTTCTAGCAGTGAGCAGATTATCACGGAACTTATGAATTTTGTCGGTTGTTTCTTGTATCAATTCCGGACCAGTAATCTGTGATTCACCAACTTCAGACCATACAAGGCCTCAAATGGTGCCATCTGTTGGTCTGGTAACTGTTATTGTAAGAGAATTCAATCAACGGAAATGAGAATTCCACGATCCACTGAAATCAATGACACAAGCCCGGAGCATATTCTCGAGGGTTGGTATCGTTCTTTCAGTCTGACCGTCGGTTTGCGGATGATAGGTTGTACTAAGATTCAGTTGAGTTTCGAGAGCTGATTGGAGATTTTTCCAGAAACGAGAGATGGAGCGACCATCACGATCAGAGATAATATCTTTACTTGACAATAGATTGTTTAGGAAGACTACCATCACGTAATCAGGTGTTGATGATATCTCAAAATGTAAATTGATAAGTAAGGAATAAATGGTTTGATGTAGCTAGATCAAATCTAAACATGAGAATAAAGGGAAAGAAATCGTTTTAAGAATTTAAATGCTCCAAACTTGGAATCAAAATCAACTTAAAGCGATCAGGTCTCTGTTCAAGTTCAGAGATCATGCTTTGGCTTGATAGGTCGAAACACTAACATTATTTCACCCTTCAAGTTACTACATGCGTCTCGTCACTTGATTACAACCATGGTAAGTTGGAGATCAAGAAATGAGAATAGTCATCAAGGTATGGTTTTCACCCCTAACTTGATGGTGTACGCTCAAGGTATGACCACTAACTTACCAATGAAAAGTTCGATCTGAGGATCTACAGAAATAAGATGAGATAACTCACCATTAAGGTAAGGGAAATCACTCCTATCTTAACGATGAATTTTTTTACTAAAACAAAATATAATAAGATAAACTTCTTCATCAAAATCCAGAATTCACTCCTACTTTGATGAGGTCGTTTCATTTGAGAAAATACAATCGATAAAAAAAATGAAATTATCATCAAGGTATGAATTTCACGCGTATCTTGATGATTGAGCTTCAAGAAAACAATTGAAAATTGACATTTATCACCAAAGTACGGGTTTCAATCCTATTTTGGTGAGATTATGTCATTTGTGAAATGCAAGTTCCAAAGTGAATAATTGAAGTCAGTCCTCGAGATAAGGAAATCACCCTAATCCAGAGGATGAAATTTCATAAAACACACAATTGGAAACCATTTATTGACATGAATAAAGAATCATCACCAAAGTAAGGGAATCACCCCTGTTTTGATGAGTTAGAATCATTTAGGAGATTCGAGTGTCCTTAGTCATAGGTTGACTTACAAACTCTTTCATCTCCCACGGTGCAAACGGTTCAAAGTTAGACTTAACAACGAAAGGAAAATATCTCAATTAGAAATTTAGAAATTTTCAAATTACAATGTAACAAAAGGAAAATCACGATTACAAATCTTGAATTACATCATGAAGACGAAATCAAGGACAAGAATTATTCAATACCACATCATTGGTGGCTTGAGCTTGTTGAGTATTGATGTTGAAAGCACGTCCTTGAGCCGTAGGAACTGGGATGACAAGTTGAGGGCATCGATTGCGGAAATGGTTCGGATCACCACATTGATAGCATGCACGACCCTGGGTATTTGCAGGAAGATGTTGGTGAACTGATGCATTGGTCGGAGCTTTAGCGGCACTCCTGCACACGTTGAATGTATGACCCAAACGACCACAGTTTGTGCATTGACGACATTGAGTGTTAGCGGGATGATGGTAATTGCAGATGTTACACAGTGGATGGGGTCCGACGTATGGCTTTCTCATCAGCGATTGGTTGTTTACCACTTGTTGATGTGTTGGAGGGACTTGAGTAATTGGCACAGCAGGGGTAATTACAGCAAAGTTTTGGGATTGAGCCTTCCTCTTCTTGTTCTTGGAAAGCTCGGGTTGGTCGGTTTTGACGGTTTCGTTAGGAAGTTTATCGGTATTCTTCTTCGATCCTTTCCTGGTTAAGGAACCAGCTTTCACATGATTATCGGTTAACTGTGCAGCCAGCCTGATAGCATCTTCTAGTGTTGAAGGATTCCTTCCTAGCACCGTATCCTGAATCTGCATGAGTAGACCACCAATGTATTTCTCGATGGCTCGGGAGGTAGGGGTAGCAAGATGCGGTACCAAAAGGCTCAGTTCGTGGAATCGATTAGTGTATGCGAGGTTCTCGCCACTGTCTTGGGTTAATTCCCAGAACTCAGCTTCCAGTTTCCGGACTTCATTTCTTGGGCAGAACTCTTTAGTCATGAGTTCCTTAACTTCAGCCCACGTCAATGCTAAAGCAGTTTCAGTTCCACGGGTTCGTTTCTCTCCGTTCCACCAAGTAAGTGCGCGTTTCTGAAGAACACTTGTGGCATACCGGACTTTTAGATTTTCAGGGCATTCGCTGTTTAGGAAGGTGTTCTCGATGCTTTCGAACCACTGTAGTAATCCAGTAGCTCCTTCAGTTCCACTGAACTTAGTGGGGTTGCAGGAACTGAAATGTTTGTAGGTACAAGTTTGGGGAGGATTTGGTGCAATTGGGTTTTGGACAGTATTGTTGCCTTGGTTCAAATGGGTAAGTAGAGTTGGGATGACCGCAGTAACTTCACGTGCTACAATAGCAGAAATCTTACGGCCAGAGTTTCTAGATCGTGAACGGATTCGACGAGAAGACATTCTGAAATATCATTGAGATAGTTTATGAGAATTGGGTAATATGAGCTATACAACATGAAAACGAGGATCGAGAATTTGGCATAATAACGATGATATGTTCCGAGTGTAATCGTTTGATTCGTAAATCAAAGCGAGTACGTTGACTAATCAAAGTGTTATGTCTAACACAACCTTATTGAAGACATGCGTACCTATAAGCAGATACTCATCCCGAGGGTTCCCAGGTAAGGTAATCAAGTTGTATGAATACCTTGCCTAGACAGAACACCTTAAGATACAGGTATCCCACTCTTCCAGCATTGCATGTTCTCGGTCATGTGACACGGACTTTGACGAGATTTGAAAACCATGAATAACAATCGAGTTTTGGAGTTTGAAATCACTTGAATTAGGCACACAATGCCTTAGATTATGAGTTAAGATTCATGTGTATATTGATAGATTCAAAGTATAAGAATAATCACATAAGGCAGATAATCACATAATCAAGTATAAACACGTAAGGCACATAAAAATCCTATCTAAGCATGTAAAATACATGAGAGGACTCATGTGTAAGGGTACTTAGTTATAGTCTAGGTCATTCCATTTCTAATAACCTAATTCCCTATAACCTGGCTCTGATACCAATCTGTCACACCCCGACCGACGGCGGAATCGTCGGAGCGGACGAGGGAATGATTGATTATTCATAACTCATGATTGTCTAATAGTGAAAATAATATTAAAATCAGATTACAGGATATCATAAATTTTACAGATACAAATACAACAGTTAAAATCACAAATAATAATTGTCTTTTGTTTTGACTAAGTCCAGGTCTTATATGATCAAGTAGAAGTCCACTAGCTTGCTTAACCTGAAATCATGTGAGAAAATAAAGTCAGCTAACGAATTAGCTGGTGAGTAATCATAGTTTTGAGTATACATATAGATTGATTGATTGATTGAGAATAATCCAATTCACAAGGTGACGTTAAGACTTATATTGCAATAGTAAAGCATATAGATAAACCGACACAATATAAACCCCTTGACTTGACACTTGCATATAATAGACTCCACACATACACCATAGATTGACTCTTGCCTCTGGCACAATCACCACTCGACTATTCATATGGGGTGGGTTTGTATAATCACCACTCGTAAGCCATGTGGGGTGGATTATCCCAAACCAGTAGATCTACCATTGATACCAGGATTGATTGATTGATTGAATTAGGGTTTTACTGTCGTCCAGTTTATCACAGTATGTTCACGTATTTGCAAGTAATAACATAACCTGTCTTGAATTGAATTGAAAATGAAATAACAATAGAATATCATGATATAATATATTGTATCACATGATTTCCCCCAAATAGGAAATGATATAAAAAGGGGATATGAATACTCACTTGATTGCTGATATTAGAATCTGGATGTGATAGATTAAACACCGACGATTTCCTTACGATTAACCTAAGGAACGGTGTCTCGAATTAGAATAATAATGATTTGGTAATTTGGGATGTATTAGGTTTTCCATTGGATCTTGAATGGTAGTTTTAAATAAACAAATTTTTATTTACTTTGAATGTATTGAAATAATTAAATGAATTAATTGGAAATGATTATGTTTAGAATTTTAAAATAAACGTATCAATACGCGTAACCGTTTGTTTTATTGTGAAAGTGTGGGAAAATAATAATTAACTTTATTAATTAATTATATGATAATTAGTTAAAGTATTTAATTATTTAAATAACTAAAAGGAATGAAAATGTTTTTGGAATGATTTAAATATAAAACTTTTTATACTTAATCATGATTTAAACATTTATAAATATTATTTAAATGAATTAAAAGTAATACTGTGTCGAATAATAATTTAATAAATTAAATTATTATTACAAGTTTACTTTTTTTAAATAATTTTGTATCATTTGTAATTTTTATTTATTTAAAACATTTATTAAAATAGATAAATTGTTAAAATAAATTTCAGAAAATTAATTAAGTTGTTCTAAAAATTTTTAATGTTTGTAAAAACATTTTTATAATTTTTAGATATTTTTTCGAATTTTTATAAGGCTTAAAAAGAGGCTAAAAAAAATATGTGTAGGTGCCCGGGGTCGAACCCGGGACCTCTTGGATAATATGGGAGCACTGAACCAGTGGAACAAGGCCTAAGCCGCGTTAAGGATCCGATCTTTAATTGTTTTGAACACAAATTAACCAGAACCCCAAATCACTTTCGAACCCTAGTTCGAATCCCAGCCAATTGAGCACCAAATCGACAACGATTACAGAAACGATTATGGGGCTTTGATTCCCCATGAAAATCGAGTATGTGGGTGTGTAGAATTTACCTCTATGGTGATGAATTGCTGTTGAACAGATCGACGAACAGACCGCGACCTCGTGTTGATCGATTGATGCTCAAACGACGATTATAATCAAATTAAACTCGAGGGAAGCTTTGAATGATGATATAGAAACAAAACCCAATGTTAATTTCGAAGTTTGAAGCTCGATTAATGGTGTTCCACGAAGTTGCAGGTCGCGACCGCAGGAGGTAGTCGAATCATGCTCAAACCATAACCATAATCAAATTAATCTTAGGGTTAGCTTCGTATGATGGTAAGGATCAAAAACCCCTTATCAAATTTGGTTAAAATCGATCGGAAGTGGGTTGTTAGTCGAGTTGCAGGTCCGATCGAGGAAGAGGATGAAATGAGTTGATTTTTTTGATGGTTTTGAATGAATTGAGCTCAGATGATAGTTATAATCGGTCCAAAACTGGTTAGTGCGTATCTACTTTCGATTAAAATAGTTCGTAGTGCCTTAATCGCGGGGTGGTCGGCCGATCGTGGTGGGTGGTGGGGTTCGAACGGGTGACAGGGGGTGGGGTTGGGTTTTTCCAAAATTTACAGGAATGGTCCCTGTGGTTTGGATGCTTATTTATTCAATTCCGAAGTTTAGTTTTTAAGTTTCAAAAATTACCATACCCCCCCTGGATTATTATTATCATTTTTATTGTTATTATTTTATTATTACTATTATTATTATTATTATTATATTCTAACAATAATTAATATATATATGTGTATATATATATGTATATATATATATATATTTATTTACGGAAATACGCGATGTTACAGTCTCCCCTGCTTTAGGAAATTTCGTCCCGAAATTTGTTTACGAGGAGGCTGAAACGAAAAGATGAGGATACTGGGTTTTCATTTGGTCCTCACGTTCCCAGGTGAATTCAGGGCCACGTTTAGATTCCCAGCGGACTTTGACAATGGGTACCCTACTACGTTTGAGTTGTTTGACTTCCCGATCCATAATTTCCACAGGTTTCTCAATAAAGTGCATAGATTCATCAATCTGGACTTCGTCGAGTGGAATGTGGAGATTTTCATCGGTAAGACATTTCTTTGAGGTTTGAAATATGAAACGTTGGTTGTATATTGCTGAGCTCTTGGGGTAGTTCAAGCTTGTAAGCTACTTTCCCAATCGCTCAAGCACTTTGAATGAAATCACATAACGAGGTGCTAGTTTCCCTTTCTTTCCAAAGCGAATCACTCCCTTCTAAGGTGATACCTTAAGAAGTACGAGATCACCGACATTGTATTCCATGGGCTTACGTCTTTTATCAGCATAATGCTTTTGACGATTTCTAGCAGTGAGCAGATTATCACGGAACTTATGAATTTTGTCGGTTGTTTCTTGTATCAATTCCGGACCAGTAATCTGTGATTCACCAACTTCAGACCATACAAGGCCTCAAATGGTGCCATCTGTTGGTCTGGTAACTGTTATTGTAAGAGAATTCAATCAACGGAAATGAGAATTCCACGATCCACTGAAATCAATGACACAAGCCCGGAGCATATTCTCGAGGGTTGGTATCGTTCTTTCAGTCTGACCGTCGGTTTGCGGATGATAGGTTGTACTAAGATTCAGTTGAGTTTCGAGAGCTGATTGGAGATTTTTCCAGAAACGAGAGATGGAGCGACCATCACGATCAGAGATAATATCTTTACTTGACAATAGATTGTTTAGGAAGACTACCATCACGTAATCAGGTGTTGATGATATCTCAAAATGTAAATTGATAAGTAAGGAATAAATGGTTTGATGTAGCTAGATCAAATCTAAACATGAGAATAAAGGGAAAGAAATCGTTTTAAGAATTTAAATGCTCCAAACTTGGAATCAAAATCAACTTAAAGCGATCAGGTCTCTGTTCAAGTTCAGAGATCATGCTTTGGCTTGATAGGTCGAAACACTAACATTATTTCACCCTTCAAGTTACTACATGCGTCTCGTCACTTGATTACAACCATGGTAAGTTGGAGATCAAGAAATGAGAATAGTCATCAAGGTATGGTTTTCACCCCTAACTTGATGGTGTACGCTCAAGGTATGACCACTAACTTACCAATGAAAAGTTCGATCTGAGGATCTACAGAAATAAGATGAGATAACTCACCATTAAGGTAAGGGAAATCACTCCTATCTTAACGATGAATTTTTTTACTAAAACAAAATATAATAAGATAAACTTCTTCATCAAAATCCAGAATTCACTCCTACTTTGATGAGGTCGTTTCATTTGAGAAAATACAATCGATAAAAAAATGAAATTATCATCAAGGTATGAATTTCACGCGTATCTTGATGATTGAGCTTCAAGAAAACAATCGAAAATTGACATTTATCACCAAAGTACGGGTTTCAATCCTATTTTGGTGAGATTATGTCATTTGTGAAATGCAAGTTCCAAAGTGAATAATTGAAGTCAGTCCTCGAGATAAGGAAATCACCCTAATCCAGAGGATGAAATTTCATAAAACACACAATTGGAAACCATTTATTGACATGAATAAAGAATCATCACCAAAGTAAGGGAATCACCCCTGTTTTGATGAGTTAGAATCATTTAGGAGATTCGAGTGTCCTTAGTCATAGGTTGACTTACAAACTCTTTCATCTCCCACGGTGCAAACGGTTCAAAGTTAGACTTAACAACGAAAGGAAAAATATCTCAATTAGAAATTTAGAAATTTTCAAATTACAATGTAACAAAAGGAAAATCACGATTACAAATCTTGAATTACATCATGAAGACGAAATCAAGGACAAGAATTATTCAATACCACATCATTGGTGGCTTGAGCTTGTTGAGTATTGATGTTGAAAGCACGTCCTTGAGCCGTAGGAACTGGGATGACAAGTTGAGGGCATCGATTGCGGAAATGGTTCGGATCACCACATTGATAGCATGCACGACCCTGGGTATTTGCAGGAAGATGTTGGTGAACTGATGCATTGGTCGGAGCTTTAGCGGCACTCCTGCACACGTTGAATGTATGACCCAAACGACCACAGTTTGTGCATTGACGACATTGAGTGTTAGCGGGATGATGGTAATTGCAGATGTTACACAGTGGATGGGGTCCGACGTATGGCTTTCTCATCAGCGATTGGTTGTTTACCACTTGTTGATGTGTTGGAGGGACTTGAGTAATTGGCACAGCAGGGGTAATTACAGCAAAGTTTTGGGATTGAGCCTTCCTCTTCTTGTTCTTGGAAAGCTCGGGTTGGTCGGTTTTGACGGTTTCGTTAGGAAGTTTATCGGTATTCTTCTTCGATCCTTTCCTGGTTAAGGAACCAGCTTTCACATGATTATCGGTTAACTGTGCAGCCAGCCTGATAGCATCTTCTAGTGTTGAAGGATTCCTTCCTAGCACCGTATCCTGAATCTGCATGAGTAGACCACCAATGTATTTCTCGATGGCTCGGGAGGTAGGGGTAGCAAGATGCGGTACCAAAAGGCTCAGTTCGTGGAATCGATTAGTGTATGCGAGGTTCTCGCCACTGTCTTGGGTTAATTCCCAGAACTCAGCTTCCAGTTTCCGGACTTCATTTCTTGGGCAGAACTCTTTAGTCATGAGTTCCTTAACTTCAGCCCACGTCAATGCTAAAGCAGTTTCAGTTCCACGGGTTCGTTTCTCTCCGTTCCACCAAGTAAGTGCGCGTTTCTGAAGAACACTTGTGGCATACCGGACTTTTAGATTTTCAGGGCATTCGCTGTTTAGGAAGGTGTTCTCGATGCTTTCGAACCACTGTAGTAATCCAGTAGCTCCTTCAGTTCCACTGAACTTAGTGGGGTTGCAGGAACTGAAATGTTTGTAGGTACAAGTTTGGGGAGGATTTGGTGCAATTGGGTTTTGGACAGTATTGTTGCCTTGGTTCAAATGGGTAAGTAGAGTTGGGATGACCGCAGTAACTTCACGTGCTACAATAGCAGAAATCTTACGGCCAGAGTTTCTAGATCGTGAACGGATTCGACGAGAAGACATTCTGAAATATCATTGAGATAGTTTATGAGAATTGGGTAATATGAGCTATACAACATGAAAACGAGGATCGAGAATTTGGCATAATAACGATGATATGTTCCGAGTGTAATCGTTTGATTCGTAAATCAAAGCGAGTACGTTGACTAATCAAAGTGTTATGTCTAACACAACCTTATTGAAGACATGCGTACCTATAAGCAGATACTCATCCCGAGGGTTCCCAGGTAAGGTAATCAAGTTGTATGAATACCTTGCCTAGACAGAACACCTTAAGATACAGGTATCCCACTCTTCCAGCATTGCATGTTCTCGGTCATGTGACACGGACTTTGACGAGATTTGAAAACCATGAATAACAATCGAGTTTTGGAGTTTGAAATCACTTGAATTAGGCACACAATGCCTTAGATTATGAGTTAAGATTCGTGTGTATATTGATAGATTCAAAGTATAAGAATAATCACATAAGGCAGATAATCACATAATCAAGTATAAACACGTAAGGCACATAAAAATCCTATCTAAGCATGTAAAATACATGAGAGGACTCATGTGTAAGGGTACTTAGTTATAGTCTAGGTCATTCCATTTCTAATAACCTAATTCCCTATAACCTGGCTCTGATACCAATCTGTCACACCCCGACCGACGGCGGAATCGTCGGAGCGGACGAGGGAATGATTGATTGTTCATAACTCATGATTGTCTAATAGTGAAAATAATATTAAAATCAGATTACAGGATATCATAAATTTTACAGATACAAATACAACAGTTAAAATCACAATAATAATTGTCTTTTGTTTTGACTAAGTCCAGGTCTTATATGATCAAGTAGAAGTCCACTAGCTTGCTTAACCTGAAATCATGTGAGAAAATAAAGTCAGCTAACGAATTAGCTGGTGAGTAATCATAGTTTTGAGTATACATATAGATTGATTGATTGATTGAGAATAATCCAATTCACAAGGTGACGTTAAGACTTATATTGCAATAGTAAAGCATATAGATAAACCGACACAATATAAACCCTTGACTTGACACTTGCATATATAGACTCCACACATACACCATAGATTGACTCTTGCCTCTGGCACAATCACCACTCGACTATTCATATGGGGTGGGTTTGTATAATCACCACTCGTAAGCCATGTGGGGTGGATTATCCCAAACCAGTAGATCTACCATTGATACCAGGATTGATTGATTGATTGAATTAGGGTTTTACTGTCGTCCAGTTTATCACAGTATGTTCACGTATTTGCAAGTAATAACATAACCTGTCTTGAATTGAATTGAAAATGAAATAACAATAGAATATCATGATATAATATATTGTATCACATGATTTCCCCCAAATAGGAAATGATATAAAAAGGGGATATGAATACTCACTTGATTGCTGATATTAGAATCTGGATGTGATAGATTAAACACCGACGATTTCCTTACGATTAACCTAAGGAACGGTGTCTCGAATTAGAATAATAATGATTTGGTAATTTGGGATGTATTAGGTTTTCCATTGGATCTTGAATGGTAGTTTTAAATAAACAAATTTTTATTTACTTTGAATGTATTGAAATAATTAAAATGAATTAATTGGAAATGATTATGTTTAGAATTTTAAAATAAACGTATCAATACGCGTAACCGTTTGTTTTATTGTGAAAGTGTGGGAAAATAAATAATTAACTTTATTAATTAATTATATGATAATTAGTTAAAGTATTTAATTATTTAAATAACTAAAAGGAATGAAAATGTTTTTGGAATGATTTAAATATAAAACTTTTTATACTTAATCATGATTTAAACATTTATAAATATTATTTAAATGAATTAAAAGTAATACTGTGTCGAATAATAATTTAATAAATTAAATTATTATTACAAGTTTACTTTTATTTAAATAATTTTGTATCATTTGTAATTTTTATTTATTTAAAACATTTATTAAAATAGATAAATTGTTAAAAATAAATTTCAGAAAATTAATTAAGTTGTTCTAAAAATTTTTAATGTTTGTAAAAACATTTTTATAATTTTTAGATATTTTTCCGAATTTTTATAAGGCTTAAAAAGAGGCTAAAAAAAATATGTGTAGGTGCCCGGGGTCGAACCCGGGACCTCTTGGATAATATGGGAGCACTGAACCAGTGGAACAAGGCCTAAGCCGCGTTAAGGATCCGATCTTTAATTGTTTTGAACACAAATTAACCAGAACCCCAAATCACTTTCGAACCCTAGTTCGAATCCCAGCCAATTGAGCACCAAATCGACAACGATTACAGAAACGATTATGGGGCTTTGATTCCCCATGAAAAATCGAGTATGTGGGTGTGTAGAATTTACCTCTATGGTGATGAATTGCTGTTGAACAGATCGACGAACAGACCGCGACCTCGTGTTGATCGATTGATGCTCAAACGACGATTATAATCAAATTAAACTCGAGGGAAGCTTTGAATGATGATATAGAAACAAAACCCAATGTTAATTTCGAAGTTTGAAGCTCGATTAATGGTGTTCCACGGAGTTGCAGGTCGCGACCGCAGGAGGTAGTCGAATCATGCTCAAACCATAACCATAATCAAATTAATCTTAGGGTTAGCTTCGTATGATGGTAAGGATCAAAAACCCCTTATCAAATTTGGTTAAAATCGATCGGAAGTGGGTTGTTAGTCGAGTTGCAGGTCCGATCGAGGAAGAGGATGAAATGAGTTGATTTTTTGATGGTTTTGAATGAATTGAGCTCAGATGATAGTTATAATCGGTCCAAAACTGGTTAGTGCGTATCTACTTTCGATTAAAATAGTTCGTAGTGCCTTAATCGCGGGGTGGTCGGCCGATCGTGGTGGGTGGTGGGGTTCGAACGGGTGACAGGGGGTGGGGTTGGGTTTTTCCAAAATTTACAGGAATGGTCCCTGTGGTTTGGATGCTTATTTATTCAATTCCGAAGTTTAGTTTTTAAGTTTCAAAAATTACCATACCCCCCCTGGATTATTATTATCATTTTTATTGTTATTATTTTTATTATTACTATTATTATTATTATTATATTCTAACAATAATTAATATATATATGTGTATATATATATGTATATATATATATATATTTATTTATTACGGAAATACGCGATGTTACAGTCTCCCCTGCTTTAGGAAATTTCGTCCCGAAATTTGTTTACGAGGAGGCTGAAACGAAAAGATGAGGATACTGGGTTTTCATTTGGTCCTCACGTTCCCAGGTGAATTCAGGGCCACGTTTAGATTCCCAGCGGACTTTGACAATGGGTACCCTACTACGTTTGAGTTGTTTGACTTCCCGATCCATAATTTCCACAGGTTTCTCAATAAAGTGCATAGATTCATCAATCTGGACTTCGTCGAGTGGAATGTGGAGATTTTCATCGGTAAGACATTTCTTTGAGGTTTGAAATATGAAACGTTGGTTGTATATTGCTGAGCTCTTGGGGTAGTTCAAGCTTGTAAGCTACTTTCCCAATCGCTCAAGCACTTTGAATGAAATCACATAACGAGGTGCTAGTTTCCCTTTCTTTCCAAAGCGAATCACTCCCTTCTAAGGTGATACCTTAAGAAGTACGAGATCACCGACATTGTATTCCATGGGCTTACGTCTTTTATCAGCATAATGCTTTTGACGATTTCTAGCAGTGAGCAGATTATCACGGAACTTATGAATTTTGTCGGTTGTTTCTTGTATCAATTCCGGACCAGTAATCTGTGATTCACCAACTTCAGACCATACAAGGCCTCAAATGGTGCCATCTGTTGGTCTGGTAACTGTTATTGTAAGAGAATTCAATCAACGGAAATGAGAATTCCACGATCCACTGAAATCAATGACACAAGCCCGGAGCATATTCTCGAGGGTTGGTATCGTTCTTTCAGTCTGACCGTCGGTTTGCGGATGATAGGTTGTACTAAGATTCAGTTGAGTTTCGAGAGCTGATTGGAGATTTTTCCAGAAACGAGAGATGGAGCGACCATCACGATCAGAGATAATATCTTTACTTGACAATAGATTGTTTAGGAAGACTACCATCACGTAATCAGGTGTTGATGATATCTCAAAATGTAAATTGATAAGTAAGGAATAATGGTTTGATGTAGCTAGATCAAATCTAAACATGAGAATAAAGGGAAAGAAATCGTTTTAAGAATTTAAATGCTCCAAACTTGGAATCAAAATCAACTTAAAGCGATCAGGTCTCTGTTCAAGTTCAGAGATCATGCTTTGGCTTGATAGGTCGAAACACTAACATTATTTCACCCTTCAAGTTACTACATGCGTCTCGTCACTTGATTACAACCATGGTAAGTTGGAGATCAAGAAATGAGAATAGTCATCAAGGTATGGTTTTCACCCCTAACTTGATGGTGTACGCTCAAGGTATGACCACTAACTTACCAATGAAAAGTTCGATCTGAGGATCTACAGAAATAAGATGAGATAACTCACCATTAAGGTAAGGGAAATCACTCCTATCTTAACGATGAATTTTTTTACTAAAACAAAATATAATAAGATAAACTTCTTCATCAAAATCCAGAATTCACTCCTACTTTGATGAGGTCGTTTCATTTGAGAAAATACAATCGATAAAAAAAATGAAATTATCATCAAGGTATGAATTTCACGCGTATCTTGATGATTGAGCTTCAAGAAAACAATCGAAAATTGACATTTATCACCAAAGTACGGGTTTCAATCCTATTTTGGTGAGATTATGTCATTTGTGAAATGCAAGTTCCAAAGTGAATAATTGAAGTCAGTCCTCGAGATAAGGAAATCACCCTAATCCAGAGGATGAAATTTCATAAAACACACAATTGGAAACCATTTATTGACATGAATAAAGAATCATCACCAAAGTAAGGGAATCACCCCTGTTTTGATGAGTTAGAATCATTTAGGAGATTCGAGTGTCCTTAGTCATAGGTTGACTTACAAACTCTTTCATCTCCCACGGTGCAAACGGTTCAAAGTTAGACTTAACAACGAAAGGAAAAATATCTCAATTAGAAATTTAGAAATTTTCAAATTACAATGTAACAAAAGGAAAATCACGATTACAAATCTTGAATTACATCATGAAGACGAAATCAAGGACAAGAATTATTCAATACCACATCATTGGTGGCTTGAGCTTGTTGAGTATTGATGTTGAAAGCACGTCCTTGAGCCGTAGGAACTGGGATGACAAGTTGAGGGCATCGATTGCGGAAATGGTTCGGATCACCACATTGATAGCATGCACGACCCTGGGTATTTGCAGGAAGATGTTGGTGAACTGATGCATTGGTCGGAGCTTTAGCGGCACTCCTGCACACGTTGAATGTATGACCCAAACGACCACAGTTTGTGCATTGACGACATTGAGTGTTAGCGGGATGATGGTAATTGCAGATGTTACACAGTGGATGGGGTCCGACGTATGGCTTTCTCATCAGCGATGGTTGTTTACCACTTGTTGATGTGTTGGAGGGACTTGAGTAATTGGCACAGCAGGGGTAATTACAGCAAAGTTTTGGGATTGAGCCTTCCTCTTCTTGTTCTTGGAAAGCTCGGGTTGGTCGGTTTTGACGGTTTCGTTAGGAAGTTTATCGGTATTCTTCTTCGATCCTTTCCTGGTTAAGGAACCAGCTTTCACATGATTATCGGTTAACTGTGCAGCCAGCCTGATAGCATCTTCTAGTGTTGAAGGATTCCTTCCTAGCACCGTATCCTGAATCTGCATGAGTAGACCACCAATGTATTTCTCGATGGCTCGGGAGGTAGGGGTAGCAAGATGCGGTACCAAAAGGCTCAGTTCGTGGAATCGATTAGTGTATGCGAGGTTCTCGCCACTGTCTTGGGTTAATTCCCAGAACTCAGCTTCCAGTTTCCGGACTTCATTTCTTGGGCAGAACTCTTTAGTCATGAGTTCCTTAACTTCAGCCCACGTCAATGCTAAAGCAGTTTCAGTTCCACGGGTTCGTTTCTCTCCGTTCCACCAAGTAAGTGCGCGTTTCTGAAGAACACTTGTGGCATACCGGACTTTTAGATTTTCAGGGCATTCGCTGTTTAGGAAGGTGTTCTCGATGCTTTCGAACCACTGTAGTAATCCAGTAGCTCCTTCAGTTCCACTGAACTTAGTGGGGTTGCAGGAACTGAAATGTTTGTAGGTACAAGTTTGGGGAGGATTTGGTGCAATTGGGTTTGGACAGTATTGTTGCCTTGGTTCAAATGGGTAAGTAGAGTTGGGATGACCGCAGTAACTTCACGTGCTACAATAGCAGAAATCTTACGGCCAGAGTTTCTAGATCGTGAACGGATTCGACGAGAAGACATTCTGAAATATCATTGAGATAGTTTATGAGAATTGGGTAATATGAGCTATACAACATGAAAACGAGGATCGAGAATTGGCATAATAACGATGATATGTTCCGAGTGTAATCGTTTGATTCGTAAATCAAAGCGAGTACGTTGACTAATCAAAGTGTTATGTCTAACACAACCTTATTGAAGACATGCGTACCTATAAGCAGATACTCATCCCGAGGGTTCCCAGGTAAGGTAATCAAGTTGTATGAATACCTTGCCTAGACAGAACACCTTAAGATACAGGTATCCCACTCTTCCAGCATTGCATGTTCTCGGTCATGTGACACGGACTTTGACGAGATTTGAAAACCATGAATAACAATCGAGTTTTGGAGTTTGAAATCACTTGAATTAGGCACACAATGCCTTAGATTATGAGTTAAGATTCGTGTGTATATTGATAGATTCAAAGTATAAGAATAATCACATAAGGCAGATAATCACATAATCAAGTATAAACACGTAAGGCACATAAAAATCCTATCTAAGCATGTAAAATACATGAGAGGACTCATGTGTAAGGGTACTTAGTTATAGTCTAGGTCATTCCATTTCTAATAACCTAATTCCCTATAACCTGGCTCTGATACCAATCTGTCACACCCCGACCGACGGCGGAATCGTCGGAGCGGACGAGGGAATGATTGATTGTTCATAACTCATGATTGTCTAATAGTGAAAATAATATTAAAATCAGATTACAGGATATCATAAATTTTACAGATACAAATACAACAGTTAAAATCACAAATAATAATTGTCTTTTGTTTTGACTAAGTCCAGGTCTTATATGATCAAGTAGAAGTCCACTAGCTTGCTTAACCTGAAATCATGTGAGAAAATAAAGTCAGCTAACGAATTAGCTGGTGAGTAATCATAGTTTTGAGTATACATATAGATTGATTGATTGATTGAGAATAATCCAATTCACAAGGTGACGTTAAGACTTATATTGCAATAGTAAAGCATATAGATAAACCGACACAATATAAACCCCTTGACTTGACACTTGCATATAATAGACTCCACACATACACCATAGATTGACTCTTGCCTCTGGCACAATCACCACTCGACTATTCATATGGGGTGGGTTTGTATAATCACCACTCGTAAGCCATGTGGGGTGGATTATCCCAAACCAGTAGATCTACCATTGATACCAGGATTGATTGATTGATTGAATTAGGGTTTTACTGTCGTCCAGTTTATCACAGTATGTTCACGTATTTGCAAGTAATAACATAACCTGTCTTGAATTGAATTGAAAATGAAATAACAATAGAATATCATGATATAATATATTGTATCACATGATTTCCCCCAAATAGGAAATGATATAAAAGGGGATATGAATACTCACTTGATTGCTGATATTAGAATCTGGATGTGATAGATTAAACACCGACGATTTCCTTATGATTAACCTAAGGAACGGTGTCTCGAATTAGAATAATAATGATTTGGTAATTTGGGATGTATTAGGTTTTCCATTGGATCTTGAATGGTAGTTTTAAATAAACAAATTTTTATTTACTTTGAATGTATTGAAATAATTAAAATGAATTAATTGGAAATGATTATGTTTAGAATTTTAAAATAAACGTATCAATACGCGTAACCGTTTGTTTTATTGTGAAAGTGTGGGAAAATAAATAATTAACTTTATTAATTAATTATATGATAATTAGTTAAAGTATTTAATTATTTAAATAACTAAAAGGAATGAAAATGTTTTTGGAATGATTTAAATATAAAACTTTTATACTTAATCATGATTTAAACATTTATAAATATTATTTAAATGAATTAAAAGTAATACTGTGTCGAATAATAATTTAATAAATTAAATTATTATTACAAGTTTACTTTTATTTAAATAATTTTGTATCATTTGTAATTTTTATTTATTTAAAACATTTATTAAAATAGATAAATTGTTAAAAATAAATTTCAGAAAATTAATTAAGTTGTTCTAAAAATTTTTAATGTTTGTAAAAACATTTTTATAATTTTTAGATATTTTTCCGAATTTTTATAAGGCTTAAAAAGAGGCTAAAAAAAATATGTGTAGGTGCCCGGGGTCGAACCCGGGACCTCTTGGATAATATGGGAGCACTGAACCAGTGGAACAAGGCCTAAGCCGCGTTAAGGATCCGATCTTTAATTGTTTTGAACACAAATTAACCAGAACCCCAAATCACTTTCGAACCCTAGTTCGAATCCCAGCCAATTGAGCACCAAATCGACAACGATTACAGAAACGATTATGGGGCTTTGATTCCCCATGAAAAATCGAGTATGTGGGTGTGTAGAATTTACCTCTATGGTGATGAATTGCTGTTGAACAGATCGACGAACAGACCGCGACCTCGTGTTGATCGATTGATGCTCAAACGACGATTATAATCAAATTAAACTCGAGGGAAGCTTTGAATGATGATATAGAAACAAAACCCAATGTTAATTTCGAAGTTTGAAGCTCGATTAATGGTGTTCCACGGAGTTGCAGGTCGCGACCGCAGGAGGTAGTCGAATCATGCTCAAACCATAACCATAATCAAATTAATCTTAGGGTTAGCTTCGTATGATGGTAAGGATCAAAAACCCCTTATCAAATTTGGTTAAAATCGATCGGAAGTGGGTTGTTAGTCGAGTTGCAGGTCCGATCGAGGAAGAGGATGAAATGAGTTGATTTTTTTGATGGTTTTGAATGAATTGAGCTCAGATGATAGTTATAATCGGTCCAAAACTGGTTAGTGCGTATCTACTTTCGATTAAAATAGTTCGTAGTGCCTTAATCGCGGGGTGGTCGGCCGATCGTGGTGGGTGGTGGGGTTCGAACGGGTGACAGGGGGTGGGGTTGGGTTTTTCCAAAATTTACAGGAATGGTCCCTGTGGTTTGGATGCTTATTTATTCAATTCCGAAGTTTAGTTTTTAAGTTTCAAAAATTACCATACCCCCCTGGATTATTATTATCATTTTTATTGTTATTATTTTTATATTACTATTATTATTATTATTATTATTATATTCTAACAATAATTATAATATATGTGTATATATATATGTATATATATATATATATATATATTTATTTACGGAAATACGCGATGTTACATATAGGTAGTTCTTTAAATCTTGCACATGCAAATGCAATTTGTCAAATAACTATTAAGAAGATATACTTCAACCTACTTTATCTTACAGTCCGAACACAAACCTTGAGATGATGTATTAATGTGTTCCAATTTCCATACGACAAGCTTTCCACATTGAATTCAGCATCTAACATTGTATTAGACGGGAATTGGGTATCTTGACATAAGAAAATTTAAATGGACTTTAAACCCATCCCTATGGCTGATCTTTTCACGAGATCTCTCCCTAACCCTTTTGTTAGGTGATCAGCCAAATTAAATTCAGATTTTACAAACTCAACAGATATCAAACCATTCATGATTAATTCTCTAATCATGCTATGTCTAACACCTAAGTGTCTAGACTTCCCATTGTACACTTGACTATATGCCTTAGCCAAAGTAGCTGCACTATCACACCTGATAGAAATAGATGATATCGGTTTTGCCCACAATGGAATCTCAAAGATCAGATTTCTTAACCATTCAGCTTCTTTACCAGCTGCAGCCAAAGCAACAAATTCAGATTCCATAGTCGAATTAGTTATGCAAGTTTGTTTCTTTGATGCCCATGCAATAGCACCACCACCAAGTAGGAATACCCACCCACTTATAGAGGAATGATCTTTCAAATTTGTTATCCAACTTGCAACTGAGTACCCTTCTATAACTGAAGGAAAACCAGAATAACATAAACCATGATTTATGGTTCCTTTCAAGTATTTGAACAACCTATTCACAGCTTGCCAATGATGTGTGCTAGGATTACTGGTAAATCTACTCAGTTTTCATACGGCATATGCTATGTCAGGCCTTGTGCTTATCATAGCATACATCAAACATCCAATTGCTTTGGAATATTCTAACTGTGAAAGAGAATCACCTTTATTAGGCATAAGCTTGATATTAGGATCTATAGGAGTACTCACTGGCGAACAATCAAAGTAATTGAATTTCTTCAATACCTTTTCAATGTAATGAGATTGAGTTATTGATATCTTATTGTTGCTTCGTTTTATCCGTATACCTAGGATAACTTCTGCCTCCCCAGATCTTTCATATCAGAATTAGAAGACAGTAATTTCTTAGTCTTATCTACTTGATCTTGGTCAGTACCAAAGATCAACATATCATCAACATATAGGCAAATAATTACTCCTTTTCCAGAGGAATTGAATTTGCTGTATACACACTTATCTGCTTGGTTTAAGAGAAAACCATTAGATAAGATAACCTCATCAAATTTTTATGCCATTGTTTGGGAGCTTGTTTTAGACCACACAGTGATTTAATTAGTTTACATACTTTATGTTCCTGTCCTGATAAAACAAAGCCCTCAGGTTGTTTCATGTATACTTTTTCATCCAGCTCACCATTCAGAAAGGCTGTTTTTACATCCATCTGATGAATTATAAGTTTATGAATTGAAGCTAAAGCAAGTAATAATCTTATAGTGGAAATTCTAGCAACCGAAGCATATGTATCAAAGAAATCAATTCCTTCATTTTGTCTAAAACCTTGGATAACCAATCTGGCCTTAAACTTGTCTATGCTACCATCAACTTTCATTTTCCTTTTAAATATCCACTTACAACCTAGAGGTTTACATCCAGGTGGTAAGTCAGTCAATTTCCACGTATTATTATGCATGATAGAATCTATCTCATCTTGAATTGCCTCTTTCCAGAAAGCAACATCTCGAGATGTCATTGCTTCATTATATGTCTTTGGATCCTCTTCGATATTAAAACAATATTGATATTGATAGCTGATATCACTCCTGGATCCTTGAACCAAGTAGAGATGAAAATCAGAACCAAAGGATTTAGCCTTTCTAGTTCTTGTACTTTTCCTTGGTTCAGAAGGACTAGATACACTGTCAGCATTTGACGATGCTTTAACCGAATCAACTGCTCTATTCTCAACGGGATCAAGCATCCTTGCTTGAGAATTTGTGATGTTGTCCTTAGGCTTAAGCATAGAAGTGAATCAATCTTCATCAAAGATAGCATCCCTTGATTCTATAACAGTGTTTACAGACACAAAGTCGTTGGGTTTTATAACATAGAATCTATAGGCTTTTGAGTTTTCAGCATATCCAATAAATATACAGTCTATTCCTTTCTCACCTAAGTTCTTTCGTTTAGGTTCAGTAAGGCGAACTACTGCTCTACAGCCCCAAACTTTTAAATAGTTTAAATTATGAGGCTTCCTTTTCCATAACTCATAAGGAGTTATTTTATTTCTTTTGTTAGGAGTTCTATTTAATAAATAGCAAGCAGTTAGCATTGCTTCTCCCCAGAATCCATCACTCAGACCAGAGTATGACAGTAAGGAATTAACCATTTCTTTTAATGTTCTATTTTTCCTTTCAGCAACACCATTCTGTTGTGGTGTATAAGGGGCTGTTGTTTGATGTATTATTCCAGTGGACTGTAAAAACACTGGATCATAATACTCCCCTCCCCGGTCAGTTCGAAGGGTTTTAATTAGATTACCATGAAACAATTCTACTTCTTGTTTATAGACTTTAAATTTATCAAGTGCTTCATCTTTAGTATTAACAAGATATACATAACAACATCGAGTTGCATCATCTATGTAAGTGACTACATACTTTTTATTACCAAGAGAAGGTGTGCTATGAAAGTCACATAAATCAGAATGAATAAGTTCTAACACCTTAGATTCCCTCTTAATATCCTTAAATGGTTTTCTAGTAATCTTGGTTAATTTACAAGTGTGGCAATTGTTATCATGCATGTCAAAAGCAGGTATCAGACTCATTTTTGACATATCTTTCATTCTAAAGAAATTAACATGACCTAGTCTAGCATGCCATAATTTAGAATTATAATCTACTTTACTAGATAAAGAGGAAACAACACATGCTGATTCATTAGCAAATGGAACATGAATATTAAGTTTAAACATGCCATTGGATAAATACCCAAATCCAACAAAGGTTCCATGTTTAGATAAGATAAACTTATCTGACTCGATGACCTGTTTATAACCACAACTGTTCAACATAATTCCAGACAAGAGATTCTTTCAAATCCCTGGTACATACAATATATTATACAGTATTAATTGTTTTCCAGAAGTAAATACAAGTTTGACATTTCCAATTCCTTTGATAGGCTCAGTTGCCACGTTTCCCATTCTCAAAACACATCCATCTTCAACTGTTTTAAGATCCTCGATCCACCTTAGATCCTTACACACGTGACTTGTAGCACCTGAGTCTACCCACCACGCAGTTTCATCATCCTGCACATAGAATGATTTAGAAATCAAGGAAACATAATTCTTAATAGAATTAAAAACTGAGACAGGACACAAACCTGGTTTCCCATTTGGGTCTTTTGACCCGCTAGGACCGGCTATATCTGCCTTACTTCCACCTGACATTTTCACCCGACAGTCTTTCTTGAAATGTCCCGGTTTTCCACATCTCCAACAGGCAGGTTTTGCCTTCTTATTAGGATGTTTGTTATCACTGCTAAACTCGCGTTTATTACCCGTTGACTTGTTGAACCTTTTGAATTTCCCATCATCTTCAACATTATTAACCGAGGACGATGCTGGGTTTTTGCCCTTGGTTTTATCCAATTCTTGAGCCCAAAGTGATTCTTCAATACGGATATGACTACCCAATTGAACCAAAGTCAAGTCCTCCTTTTGATGTTTTAGAGTATGTTTAAAATCCTTCCACAAAGGTGGAAACTTGTCGATTATGCTCGACACAAAAATTGACTCATCCATATGCATATCATGTTGTGCATATTGACCCAAGATATAAAACAGTTCATTATATTGTTCCATTACTGGCCTAGAATCTGTCATTTTGTAATTATTGAAATTACTTACTAGGAATTTCTTGCTTGATGCATCCTCAGCCATGTATTTTGCTTCAAGAGAATCCCAGAGATCTTTGGCAGATTTCGCATTTTGATACACATCAAAGAGTGAGTCAGTCATACCATTAAGTATGTGACCTCTGCAGATATAATCATCATTTTTCCACTTGAGTCTCCTTCTCTGTTGATCTAAGGTTTCATCTTCCACTACGTCTGGCATTGGCGTAGAAAGTACATACGCAACCTTCAATGTCGTTAACAAGAAATGCATCTTCTTTTTCCATCGCCTAAAGTCTTGACCCTCAAAATTTTCCAATTTTGCAAACTTACTAGACATATCCCGAACCGATTCCCCGCTTGCCATTTGAATCAAATTGAATTTGAAGTGATCCAGATTTGAATTTAAATAAAAAATAGAAGATTAAATCTATTTCCAACAATTGAAATCTCTTTCGTAGATCCAAGATTAATTAATTAGAATCCCACTGGCCTTGAATTGTTGATATCCTTTGATTATAATTCCACAACCGCACGACACTAGATTCAAGTGTCCACACCAATATTTCTTAACGGTATATTCAAGTTTCGGTCGAAGAAATCCACAAATGGTTTAATCTTTATTAGACAAAATTTGTTAACCAAGAACCAATCCGGATCTTATTAAATTTTGTCAAACGGAACACTGACAATTCAGTAAATTCTTTACGATCAACAACACCGAACAAGCACCGCGAACAAGAACGGAAGTAAAATTCAAACCTTTTGGTTTTCCGCTAACTGTAACCGGAACACAATGAAATCTGGAATTTCTAATGCTTGTATTCTGGTAGAAGAAGCAACTCACTTGAATTTGTTGAATGATCTTGCGTAAATCCAAATCTCGCACCGAAACTGTAAAGTAACGAAATTGATTTCTTCGACTTGATTAATCTCAGAAACGTGATTGAACACTATCAGATTAAACCATTTGATCGTACTTATCAAAGGTTTATTCGGATTAAAACTGAGATTTTTGGTTTAGAGAATAAAATTGGTTGTCTTGTTTTTGAGAGGAAAAAAAACCGTACGTATTGTTGCCTTGTATATAAATTTTTGATCTGATGACTTTATCACATATGTGTGGATGAATTCATATCCACGTTGTCATCATCCACATCCACAAAATTGGCTTTATTATTTAATTATTCATTTAAATAATGACACACACACACACACATATATATGTATATTTGAGACCAATTAACAATTAGTCTCCATACATAACTCAATAATAAATAAATAAGCCCAATCTTTTATTTCATATATATATAATTAATTATATTAGTGTAAAACGAGCCCGCACTCCTACGTCACCTAACTCGTTTAATCACTAATTTAATTAATCAGATCAACAAGTTAACCCAATAGCACTAAAATTGTTGATAACACTAAAATTACCAACACTAATGTTTTATGCATGTAGATAATAGGTCCTACGTGTATCAAGTATGATTAACCAACGTCACTTCAAAGCCGTACACGGCTAGGAGGAAATTATGGGACCAAGTGTTTCAAGACTAGTTTAGTTAGTAGAAAATGATGCTAGACTTGGTTATTTATGCTATCACTCGTCACATATAAGGTTAGATGATGATAGAGATAATAACAAGTGACACATACATCACACCTAAAAGAGTAATAACTTTATCATTATGGGACTTTTGTTGAGTTTTTCTTTTGGAAATATAGTAATTATACAATATATTGCTTAATCATCTAAAAAAAAGATACCAATTACCAGATGCTCTCCTTAGCATATCAGGATGTGTAGGAAAAATGTTTATTCTCATGTGATTAAAGGTTTAAGTTTTATAGTGAGTGAGTCGTCCTAAATTAGGTAATATGAGGAGAGCACGAGATGACATGGAGGGTGGCAAACTGGCAATGAAGGTGGAGGTGGAAGCCGAAAGGTGTCTGTGTAGTGAAAAAACCAGTGAATATTAATTAGATTGGGAAAAAAACAAAGTTGAACATAAAGAATCAAGGAATTAAAGTCGGGGAATTGGATCCAAGAAAAACAAGAGCACCACCACCAAAATTTAGGGAAATGAGAAAACTCGGGACTGAGTTTCCCCGACAACCACTATGTGTGCTCTTTTGAATTATGATAGACCAAATGTATAAATTTAAAAATAAGATTAAAAAGGCTATGAATTAACCTTTAAAAATATTTCAATAACATATGATATTATAGTGCAACAATGAACAACAGAGACTCGAGGGTCATTAAAATTATTCGTTCATCTGAGAATGTTCTGATGGTAAATAACGTATTCACCTCATCAACTTTCTTTATCAATAATTCCTATAATTTTTAAAACAAAAACACGGTAGCTTATAATTTACTAAACATAAACCCACCCCAAATTAATAGTAAGATACACTACTTATGTTCCCTTGAGGACTCCTCTGACAACTAATGAGGGTTTAAATGCTTCATTACGCAGCTAATAATGGTCGATGGTGTTAATTAACAGGAGTATACTATACTATTAGACTATTAGTTGCGATCAAAATAATAAACAAGAAATTACCCCGAAACTACACATAAACACATTCTTTGGCTACAAAACAACAGTGTTAAGTTTTCCCTCGCTGGTACCAAACAGCGTGAAGAGAATCAACAGTAAGAAATCACCATGGAGAAGAAGAAAGGCATGAAGAACATCTTCAAGAAGCTTCACATAGGCAGCAATCACGATCCCAACCGATCATCCAACGATTCAACACAATCATCATCATCAACATCAGCATCATCAGCATCAGCATCATCATCATCATCATCATCATTCGCCACCGCCGACCACCGCACATCATCAACTTCCGCCGCTCAACCCTCCGTTCCGTCGCCGTCCGCCGCCGCGAGTCCTCCTCCGACGTCCCCCACCGTCAATGTAACGACGCGTCAACAGCAGGACTACTATTCGTCTGAAGAGGAGTATCAGGTCCAGCTAGCCCTAGCTTTAAGCGTGTCGAATTCGGAGTCGCGAGGGGATTCTGATAGTGATCAGATCCGTGCGGCGAAGTTGTTGAGTTTAGGGCAACATTCTGGTAATAGTCGTGTGGCTGATAGAGGTGATGCCGCTGCTGATAAGTTGTCTCGGCAGTATTGGGTGAGTTGACTGTCACTAATTGATGCACATGACATATTGCTGATACATAGTTATAGAATTATGAAACATTTGTTGAGTAGTCGATGGACTAGTTTTAATTATGATTATATCTATAGGTTTAAAGGATTTCACACAGTAAGTATGAGGTTCTGTGTGTACAATTGTACATTGCTGCCTTAGGTGTTATGCCTGTTAACATAGGAACTGACAGGTTATTAGCGTTAAAGAGTTTTACACAAGCTCATTTGAAGGATTCAGTTAGGTTATTGGAACACATGGATTGCTGAAACGATGAAATTTCTTTTAATGAGGTGTCGTTATGTGATTATTACCTTGAAACGTTTTGTATAATACTATCTTACAACATTAATGTATCTGAATCAAGAAATAAAGTTAGTTGAAATTTGAAAGAAATAAAGTATACATTAATGTTTAAAACCAAACAGTAAAGTGACAGAAATTTTTATTTGATGAATCTTTACCATTCTTGTGTCGTTGCACATAAGGCAGCATCAGGCGTAGTAAATTTCTGACATCTGTGTTGTTTCTACCCAATGTATTTAACCCCTGTTTCCATGTAAACTTGTATCATTTACTCCATTGTGTGTATAACTATAGGTTGATTATTCTATTTCCATCTTAAACATTTGATTACACTGGCATGATGCTACCATCATCCCTTCTAATACACCAATCAGTAATCACTAGTGGTATTATGATGCTTCTTCATCTGAACTTTCCATGTCAATGCACGTTTAAGAATAAGAACTGTTCAGGGAAGAATGAACAAAAAGACGAGTAATTTGAAGCATATTCACCATCTTTGTATAAAGTCATAGTTATGCTATCATGTAACAGAGTACATAGGTCTGGTTTTCAGGAATTGCACTCTCACAGTCCAGCGAGGTATGTAAATTGAGGAAGATACAAATATGTTCTGCACATGTATATGTTTAACCATGGTCTGTTATGATTCATTTTTGAAGTTTCTACATGCACTGACTTGTGTTTTTTGGTTGATTAGGATTATGGTCTCCTTGATTATGAGGAGAAAGTAGTGGATGGTTTCTATGATGTATATGGGCATTCAACAGAAATAGGGAAAATGCCATCACTGTTGGATCTTGAAACAGACCCTGGGAGCTCAGGTTTTGAAGTAATTGTAGTTAATAGAACAATCGATCCTGCCTTAGAAGAGCTGTTGCAGGTAGCCCACTGTATTGCATTAGACTGCCCTCCAGCTGAGGTAAATCTTTTAGTGCAGAGGCTTGCTGAACTTGTGACAGAGCACATGGGTGGTCCAGTGCGAGATGCTAATATCATTTTGGCGAGATGGATTGAAAGAAGCACAGAGCTGAGGACATCTCTCCATACCAGTATATATCCTATTGGATCCTTGAGAGTTGGCCTATCACGACATCGTGCTTTACTTTTCAAGGTTAGCTGTCAATTACATTATTCAGCCGTTCTATACATTTCTATTTTGTGATTGGGCTGTGCTTTTATATATGATATGTAACTCATAGTTAAATATACGTAACATATGGTTTTCGTAGTTTTCTCATAACTTGTGGTTTTCTCATGAACCCTTTCGATAAGGAAATGCCTAGTGCTTACCTAATAATATACTTCAGATTTTCCCTTTCTACTTCTCTAGTTAATCTAGTAACACCATGTTTTGCACTTTTCCCATTTTTACTTTGTTACTTCCTATTAGGAAGAAGTTATGTTTTGTTAAGTAGGAATAATTTTTGTCAGATTGTGACCAAAGGATATGCTAGTAAAGATGCAAGAAAAATGACATAGGGCGTACCTGGTGCTGCAAAGAGCTCCCACGTTTTCGCAGGGTCCAGGGAGGGTCCGTCCCATTTAAGGGAAGATGTACGCGGTCTTTCCCCCACATTTTGTGGGGAGGCCGTTTCCACGGATCGAACCTGAGACCTTCGGTCCCTTAGGAACAGCTTTTACCGCTGCGCCAAGGCCCGCTCTCGCAAGAAAAATGACATAATTAACTAATTAAGCAGCTATGGCGCAGAGGCAGGTTCTTTTCCAAAACATAAAAACACACAAACAAGATTATTTGTGGATTTAAGAATCAGGATGAATGATCCAGCTAAAGCCAATACTAAACTACTCATAGTTTCCATAACCATATTGGCTATATTATCGATCAAGCTATAGCATGCTAGGTTTCAGATGCTGTTCATAGGTAGTACAATGGTCCACAATATACTGGAAGTTGCAGCTCAATATCATTGACTTTCTTGGCTTTTATTTCGTATAATAGCTAGAAAGTGCGAAAAGAACCTCTATTGATGAGTGAAAAGAGTTTGAAATCATAAGCCCCTAAGCAAGGGGAGGGGCTTTTAACCTCACAGTACCTTACAATAGACATGATAAACCTTACAAAGTTACTAATAGTAAGTATATACACTAGTTTACTGGTGCCAGCACCTTTGACCTCCTGTGATCCAATTTTTCTTAATCAACATGGGCGTTGGGTAGCATTGACTTTTGTGACTTTTGTCTTATCTTTTTGTCACGGTGAATTGCAGGTACTGGCGGAAAGTGTTGGAATAACCTGTAGGCTTGTAAAGGGTAGTCACTATACCGGTGTTGAGGATGATGCGGTCAACATTATCAAGTTGGATAATGAAAGGTAATATGTGGTCCTTTCACACGCACGCCCACGTGCACTCTCTCTCCCTCTCCCTCCCTCTCTCTAATTTAAATTCAAGATTGTACTTTTTCGGTCTAACTTTATCTTCACATTGATGCTATAGCAGTCAGCACTGAGGAGACATCTTTTAAATGCACAAGTTACATTTTATTGTAATAATCCTGCGTACTCTCGTAGCTCATATCTCCATTTTATTTTGTATTAGACATTTGTCAGATCATTTCCTTGTTTAGAGTAGAGCTGATCCAAGTACTGTAGCACACCCATTTTAATTAGTGGTCCATTATAGAACCTTTGCTTCTAGTATTGAAACTCACATTAACTGATCTTATATGTGCTGACCATTATAAAACAGTTTTCTTTAAGTTCTATTATATTTCCTCTACAGTATTACTAGCTTATATCATCTTCAACTGTTCTGATGCATCCATGGTGTTGTTTTTATCTTTTACTTTCTATTTTGTTTTACTTTTTGCTGACATGTTACCATATGTGTCTGAATGATTATATCAACACCATACGCAATAGCTCTATGAATTAGTGCTCATGCTGTACAACATAATAATTATGCATTTATGCCTAAATGTTAGTATACACTTTTTATGCTTCTAAATAAAAGGCATTCTCTTATCTTCAGGGAATTTCTGGTTGATCTGATGGCAGCCCCTGGAACACTTATACCTGCAGATATATTTAACGCCTCTAAGGATTCTTCTTTGAAATCATACATGCCAAAATCCAGCAAACTTCCAGGTTTTGAGCCAGCTAAAGATTTTGGACTTCCTTCAAACAATATTAAAAATGGTCGAAACATTGAAGTGCAAAATGGTGTTGGGGAAGAACCTTTAATATCAATGACAAACTCAGGTGACACTGGTGTTGGTGCGTCTCCAGCAGCAGGGAAAAGAGTGTTGCCTTCTAGTCAGTTGGATCATATTCCCTCATCAGCAATTGGCAGTTCTCTTTATAAAGGGGGCCGTGGACCAAATGCGGTTGGTGGTGGCTTAAGAATGAATGTTAATATTGTCCCATATAATAATAATAATAATACTCAGAGCAGTGTGGAGGATAATAAAAATCTTTTTACAGAGCTTAATCCATTCCAGATTAAAGGATCTGGCAAGGCTTTGATGCAGAGTAATTCTGCTGAAAATAAAAATGAGAGGACAAAAAATAACCAAGTCTCTGGTCGACCTCCTATACCATTAATGTGGAAAAACCGTCATGCAATTAATGAGGCGCCCAGGAAAAAGGAGCATGAAGAATACAAACGCTTAACTAATGATTTTACCATGCCAGCCTCCACCAGTTCTGATGGTTTGAAGTCGGGTGATAATTTTAGTGAAAACAATGAGAGGGTTTCCTCAAGTGCCGAGTCTGAAGCTGCATGGACTGAGTGGAAAAACTATAGATTGTCCTTAGAGGTGGTGGGTAATAGTAGCAATGCCTTTCCCAGGAATAAGAGGTTAGGCCAGGAAAAAGTGCATGCAATCAGTGGGCAAGATGTTAAGAAGACCTCTGAATATTCAAACAACCAAAAGTTGACTCTACCTGAAAGCTCAACCTCATCAGTTCCACCCCAGATTGATCCTGTGATGGATGATGTTGGAGATTGTGAAATTCCATGGGAAGATCTGGTTATTGGTGAAAGAATTGGACTAGGTAACAATATAACACAGTATTGGCGCTATATTATATTAAACAGTGTTCTTTATTGCATCCACCATAAGTTTATTGGTTAAGGGTTTTCTATATTCAAGCTTTCAAATTCCCCCCTTTACAACCCTGATATAGTTACTTCTCAGATTTAGGATGTATTTCTTTTGAGTTCTAGTTACCCTTCTTATATATTTCACCTTAATTTCGAAATGCAGGTTCATACGGTGAGGTTTATCATGCTGACTGGAATGGAACTGTAAGTTTCTGTTATCTTCTTACTAAAAATGGATTTGTGGTAGTGAGGGAGATGTTATTCAAATAACTACCACACCTTTAATTCTGAATGGTCTCTTTCTAACAGTTCCAAATATAGGGATTATCAAATAGCCAGATATGTCCTTCCCTATACAGAAACTAATGTGTTGCCTAATTAATTGATATTCTGTAAACAGGAAGTGGCAGTGAAGAAGTTTCTTGATCAAGATTTTTCAGGTGCTGCTTTAGCAGAGTTCAGGAGAGAAGTAAGTAAAGTGCCTTAATAAGTAAATTATGAAATGAGCATGTAGGGCTGACTTTTAGAGTTTGTTAGTTATCAATCATGGGTTGTATGAATGAGTTCATGCCTTATCATTGCAAACATAATTGGTCTCACAACTACAACACCACAAGTGCTTCAAAATTGTTGTTTCTTATCACTCACCCTCACCAAAACAGTTAAACCAATAGTCCTAATAGGCAATTAGTCTTTGGGTATTTTTGTTTAAAGTTGGTTGGTTATAGTCCTAATAGGTAATTATGCTTATGTATTTTTGTTTAAATTTGCTTGATATTTTGGAATATCTATGCATATATGTATGCTTGTTCATGAAAGTAGTTAACTTGTTATATGGGGGACATTGACTCAATGTTCAAGCTACCAACGTATATACGTAATGATATAAGAAGATGAAGGTTACAAGAGTTAAAATGAAATCTTTCTTGAGAAAAGATAAATGTATCTTACCTAAGAAGAGATGGGGGAAAGCATAGAGTCTAGGAATTTATAATGTTTGAGGCCCTGATTCTAATTATATGCCGACTCAAATGTGCTGTTTAAAAGATCTAGTTAACTAGAACATACAGAGCTCTTCTTATTGACTTTATCCTACTATTCTTTGTGAACTGTGTTTCTTCTACACTTGTTTCCAGAAATTCTGTTGATAGAAAAATTAAATAGTGACTTTGGAAAGTGAACATGATGTGGGAAAATATCAGGCCACACAAAAGTAGATGCCCAATATGAACGACTTATCAGTTTTACAAATCTTATTCATGTCTGTATTGTCTGTAAGCTGCATTTATAGGAAAAACGAGCTGCTTTTATTTTCTGATTTAATCTTGGCAATTAAACAGGGCTTGATTGAGTATGGTTTATATTATTGAACAAACTTGTGTTTTAAGTGTGTGCCCTTTCATTGTAGGTGCGCATAATGCAGAGATTACGCCATCCGAATGTTGTTCTTTTTATGGGTGCTGTTACTCGGCCTCCAAACCTTTCAATTATCACTGAATTTCTGCCCAGGTGGGTTTATTTTTGGTTTTCTTATACTTGTCTTTGAGCGAATATCCATCTCTCTATACTGGAATGTGACTTAATATAGGTTCTACGTGAGATCTTAAATTTGAATAATATCTATACTTTTAAATGACTATGGCAAAGGTTAAGATTGACAATTTGGAAATATAAAATCATTAATTTAAATATATAATTGAATGACTATGAGGTAATCTTCTTGAATTTGTTGTGTGATTTTGAGTTGCATAAAAGATTGAGCTAGCACTTAGTTTCCAGATGCTTAATATTTATATTCTTTTGCAAATATAGTAATATGGAGAAAACTTGTACAACATTCTAATCAGGCATTAGGCAGACCGCATAATCTAAATTATATATAATGTACTATTCCGCGTGCCAGTTGTAGCTATTTTATATCTGGTTTGCAGTCTCTACCATGATTATGGTTTTGTTGGCTGTTATTTAAACTCCAGATTGATATTGATCTGTGTAGTCAACATTTAAGACCTTTTCACCTTCTACCTTGTCAGACGCACTCACACAC
>CM044002.1:29272380-29377380 GCA_024085815.1 Flaveria linearis
ATAATGGTTACGTTATTATTACACGAAGATCAAAGAAAAAAGAGGGTCAGGTCGTAAGGTATGGCTTATCTGTGATCGTGCTGGCGAACACAAAGTAAAGCAACAGTTAGACGATCTGTAGCAAAAAAATCGGATGTCCTTTTAAATTAGTAGGGATAACGACAACAACAACGTCGTTCGTGGAAATTAGAGGTGCGAAGTGACGAACATAACCATGATCCTGCTCAACATATGGAGGGGCATCCTTTTGTAAGAAGGTTTTCCTCAAAACGAATACAATTTGTGGAGCAGCTTACTGATCAGAACATGGAGCCTCGTAGCATCTATCAGCTATAAAAAGCAAAATCCTAATAACGCATCAATACCAGAGACGTATACAACGCTCAATATAAGATAAGAAGTGAAAGAAAAGTCGGTGAAACACCAATGCAAGTCTTAGAAAACTTTTATCTTAAAAGGTACGTTTATTACACCCGAGGTTTTTTTTTTCAATAGACTTAATTAAATGAAGCTAACTTGTATTTGTATCCTCACTTAACAACATCAATTTTCCTTCCTTTATCTATTAAAGGTACGTTATTACACCCGAGAAGATCCCGATACTAATGTCGTAGAATATATATTTTTTGTGTCATCCTAAATCATACGACACTTGGCGTGCATTTCCGCACGTGCTGATGATAGACGCACACATATAAAACAAACATGTACAAGCTTCCGTTTGTTCAGATTGTTGGTGTGACCTCCACACACACATTTTGTGTTGCTCATGCGTTTATTAGCAAAGAACGGGAAGATAATTTTGAATGGTGCTTATAGATTGAAAGATACGTTAAGCAAGTGTATGGAGCCGCGCGTCATAATAACAGACGAGATCTCGCTTTAATGAACGCATGTGTTAAAGTGTTTCCGAATGCTTCAAAGTGTTATGCAGGTGGCATATTGATGAAAATATCGCGAAACACTATAAAGCAAGTTTTACAAAAGATGACTGGAGAAAGTTTAAATATGCATGGGCACGTTTGTGTGAGTCTCCCACGGCGGAGATTTACGAGTATAACTATAACCTTCTTTAACGAACGACTAGTTGAAGCGAATCGAGAAAGTAAGTTTTTATTATATTTTAATTATGTTTTATTATATTTTCATATATAATTTAATTATGTTTTATTATATTTTCAGAGGTATTGTCATATATAAACAGAAACTGGTTAGAGAGTTACAAAGAAATGTTTGTATCAGCCTGGACTAACTCGAACCGCAATTTTGGCCAACGCACACAAATAGGTGGAGAGTCAACATGCAAATTTAAAAGATATCTTAAATCAACAAATAGCTCACTAGATAGACTTGTAGAGTTTGTAGATCAATTGGTGAACGCACAAGAGGTAAATTTAAAAGAAGCTTTGAGACAACAAATTAAAACCATGAATCATCATAAACTCTGCTATTTGATTACTTAAAGAGGCAAGGTTTCACACATAGCTCTTGATTATTAGTTGCCGAAAACACTAAATTGCATGTGATCGCTCTGCAATGCAACATGTGGTTGTCATCTTTTCACTAGTTGTGGCTGCCTTGTGTTGTCGCTGGAAAAATATGAACATTCTGGTAATAGCCGCTCCATCATTATCATTTTTCTATTAAAGTGACAATTATATATTAATTTATACTTTATAATGCAGGCACTAAAATTTCATTAGATCAATTGACGTATTTTGGACGAAGCTTGATAACATTAAGCCATCATATACGGTGGATGAAAAAGTTGATGTTGAAGAGAAATAGAACGGGTGAAACAACAAATAATGACACAACCCCCAGCTATAAAATTTAGTTTGGTGGAAAAAATAAAAAAAATTGTGTATCCATGAAAAAATACAAAAAGCGCCTGTGTTCAACAGATATTCGCGGTCGTCCAACGTTAAAGGTCACACAAAAGTATGACACTCAACAAAGTACGTGCGACATGCCGAGACATAGCTCGTTTATTGCGTCTCACATTTCCGGAAGAACAAGTTCAGCTGTAAAGCCCCAGAAGCCTGCCATGCAACGTAGTCGTTCTCAACATCATCTAAGTACACGGGTCAATGAGTTTTCTTCTTTTCCGATTATCGGAGATCACCAATTAAACAATATAAACAGGTTTAAAAATTGGATTCCGTCAATCTTTCATCAGTATATTCACACGTATACGAGATGTCCGACCCGATGGGAATTGTGGTTTTCGATCAATAGCTTTAGGCTTAGGTTTGACGAAAATAAGTGGATGTATGTGCGGACACAGCTTTTAGAAGAGTTGGACAGACATGAATTGGAGTACAGAGAAGTTTTCGATACTTTGTACCCCCGACAGTATAACGAATTACGTCACACCATCGATTGGCAAAATGTGAAACCTGTACCAGAAGAACATTGGATGATAATGCCGTATACGGATTAGGGTTTGCTCAAAAGTTTGGGGTTATTCTTCATTTACTAAGCAATAATGTTGTCAAACATTTTTCCCATTATGGGCTGATCCGAAAACTGTTATTGCTCATCATGTCGTGTCGATTGTTCATGTCAACATAATCATTTCGTCCACGTTAAGCTAGAAGGAGATTATCCGATGCCAACATTAAGTAATCTTTGGATTCTTAACCGAAGCGTACGTGCTGCAGAATGGGAGATTATGTATAAGATTCGTATCTCGGAATACAACGCAATAATAGAGAATAACCGAGAAACCCCAGCTTATATAAATTTATTTTAATTCATAATTTGTAATATGCGAATTATATATTTTAATTCTAATTTTATATTGTATTCGTATTATATTGTTTAAATAATTTTAATTTAAATTATGTATATATAAAATAAAAACTCAAAAATTAAAAAAATTATATATATATTAAAACTCAAAAAATTAAAAAAAATAAATATATAAGCTATACGCCGCGTATGGGGCCATACGCGGCGTATAACTCCTCCACGTATGGGTCATAAGTCACGTATGGATATAAAATGTCAAACCCTATACGCTGCATATGGTCCTATACGCCGCGTATAGGGTATAAAACGTTAAATCAACAATGTACCCTATACGCCGCGTATGGGTCCATACGCGGCGTATAGGGTATAAAACGTTAAATCAACAATGTACCCTATACGCCGCGTATGGACCCATACGCGACGTATAGGTACAGGGATGTTGATTTAAAATTGTGAGGTGTCTAAATAAATAACCCTAATTATAATGTAAAAAGTATTCTTAACATGAGTTGACTGAGAGTTCATTCTTGAGGTGACAACAACTAGGAGTGGCTACACATTTCACTCTAGGTAATGATGAAATCTTTTCGCAACTGGGCGCACTTTATATTTTATGAGCTTTAGAATCAGAGAAGAAGTAAGATTGAAATCAAGACTGAATTGTTGGACCGGCGAAACTGTAATTTTTGAATATCACATGAACTAAAGGCGAAATTTTCTGAAATAAAATAACTTAAAATGAAGTTGCAAGGGGGGGGATAATATTACTTTTAAGTTAGAATAATTAGTATTTTATTTTGAATAAATAAAGTTAGGGGACTATCTTTGATACACTGGTTCGAAGTCTATTGTTGATTTTATATATACTATTCTGGTTATGCTTGGTGCAACCTCCCTCCCTACTTTTACTAGTTTCAAGCATAATCTTGTACGGTTTGCAAGTATGAGGACTGAAACTGCCATACTTGTAAGCCAAAGGGCTTTTTGAGTTGGTTTTTAATCCCAAGTTTAATCATATATGTATTCCTTTGTCTTGTACCCAATTACTTAATCCATATAAAATACTAGGTTAGTAACTAGGGCTGTTCAAATAGCTCGCGGCTCGCTCGGAGCTCGCTCGAAAAAAAGCTCGAAAAAAGCTCGCTCGAATCGGCTCGGTTTAAAAACGAGCCGAGCCGAGCCGGCTCGGTTTTAAAACCAAGCCGAGTCCGAGCCAAGGTCGGCTCGCTCGTTGGCTCGCTCGTTGGCTCGCTCGTTGGCTCGTTACTAGCTCGATTAAATAAGTAATATATATATAATATTTATATATAATATTATAATACACTAACATTAAAAAATCAAATGTTTTACATTGGCTCGTTGGCTCGCAAGTCTGCATTCACATCCAAGTTTGAAAACCCTAAGTCCCCAAACCCCCAGTCCTCCACCACCAGTCACCACTCGGCTAGTCGGTTGCTGCGCCTACCACTCACTCACTCTCCCGAGTCCCGTCTCGGCGTCTCCCTCTCCCACTCTCCCTTGACGTCGACCGTCAGTCCGTCACTCCCTCCCGCCTGCCCGCCTACCACTCACCCACGCCCTCCGTCACTCCCCTCATCCCTCCCCTCGTCGCCTCCAGTAATTGATATTGATTTATTTCATTGATTATTGTTTGCAGGTATTTAGAAGTGCAAGAGAATGTTTATGCGGGTTAATTCATATGCTAATGAACGTTGAATTGTTAAACTATTTTTGTGTATCGTTGGTTGAATTAGATTGGGGCTTGTAATCTATGATGTTGAACTGATTTTTAGTATGTTTTTTGAACTATGCGTTGATATTTGGACTTTTGAAGTTTGAGAGATGTGTATTAAATTTTCTTTTAAACCGAGCCAAACAAAACCGAGCCGAGCCAGCTCGGTTTAAAACCAAGCTGAGTTCGAGCTCTACTTTTTAGCTCGGTTGTAAATCCGAGCCGAGCCGAGCTGGCTCGGTTTATAATTCGAGCCGAGTCCGAGCTAATCCTGGCTCGGCTCGGCTTGGCTCATGAACAGCCCTATTAGTAACTCGTGTGTTATACGGTTGAATAAATAAAGTATAATTGTTAGTAATGAAAATTTATTAATTATAAAATGATATTTCAAAATAAGATATTAATGAATTATGTATGAGTTAGGACTTTAAATAATTATTAAAACACATGTTTTAAATATTTTGTATTTTAGAAAATTTGATGTTTTAAATATATTTCTTAGTTTATAATAAGTTATTTATTTACAAATTGTATTTATAGAATGAATTTTTTCTTAATTTATTAAGAAATATTTTTAATATGAGAAAAAGTTAAACAATATGACTAGTAGTTAATGTAATTATTTATTAAAAGAGAGAGGGAAAATTTTAATTTAGAAGGTATAGATATGTATCATGTGTCCTTAAAAAACTTTTTTATATTAATATAGATAGATTATTGTAAGTTGTAACCCAATTGATTCAATGCAAACAGAAAGGAAACAAGTTTTGATTAGTAGCTTTGCATATCAATTACTTCTACTTGGAACATCCAATATTTCTCTAATTCTCTCTATACAAAAGACAAAATAAAAGAAAAAAACACAAATTGATTTATCACTCTTTTTAGTTTAACCTCAAAACTAAATAACTCCGAGAAAGCTAGTAATTCTAACTTTATTATTCCTACTAATACTAAAAAAAAATCTACTTTAATAAAAGTATAACTAGTGAGGACACGTGATAGCACTGCATTCCTTCTCATCATTTTTTTCTCGTTTATCTCTTCTATTAAATAATCACATTAATTACTATAATATTATTTAACTTTTTTTAGATTCAAATAGTTTTAAAAAATAAAAAAAGATCTTTTTATTAATGTTATTTTTAAAGAAACAAATTTTTATAAGTAAGATATTTTTTTTAAACATCAAACTTTTTACAAAAAAACAAAATATTTTAAAATTAGTATTTTTGAAAAGTAAATTTTTTATAAGTAAAAGATAATTAAAATTGGAAATCATAATAAGAAAATTTTTATAAATGATATTTTTAAAATGTTTGTTTTGAAACAAAATTTTAATTCCATTTATAATAAGTAAAATTTTAATCATATCTTATCTTAAAATATATCATTTTAATTAGTAAAATTTTATTTTATTTATTTTATTAAACAAAATTTATTATAACATAGCTATTATCATTGTACTATTGCCATTTTATAATAAAAAATTATTGTTATATTAATAAATAAATATAAATTGTACTACTGACAACCCAAACTCAAGCCTTATTAGAAACGAGCAAAGTATAAACTCTTGTTTCAAATTGGAGTTTAGACTCTCTTCGATTAAACGAGCAAGGTTCAAACTCAACTACACTCTAACTCACCTCGATTACCCATTGAAATTTATATATTCATTGTCGTTTTCACGTCTAGTATTTTTGCCTCATTTGATCGCTAAACACCATAAGCAAACAAAATCAAATTTCTTCGATTTTCTGGTAAAATAATACTATAATTTATTATAATTATCAACCAATACAATTCCAACCCCATCCCTAATCTTTACACTTTATTTTCCAAGAGCCATCAACCATTTTGTCTTCATATTTGCTTAGAACCCACCTTTAGAATAGACTTCAATGGCTTTATCTCATCCCCTTCAATCTCCATTGAAGGCCATTGCTCCATCACCTTCCTCTTTCTCTTCTTGTTGCTCAAATAATCCTCTATATACTCAACCTCGTGGTTTATACTCACCGTCTTTCGCGCCTTTTTTGGTTTAGTCACATCCCCAGGTCCCTTTTCACCTTCCTGACCACATGACAACAAACCAAATGGTTTAGCCACACCATGCACCTCCGTGGACTGACTCATGGGGTCATGTTTATCTTCTAAAACCGGGATTGCGCGTGGACTAGACTCACCTAAGACAACAGTCTTGGTAGCATGGGTTGTAAATACTTGTACCAATGACTCAAATAGTAAATGGCTAGCAGTAACTAGATAACAAAATGGGCATCCTCGGTTTGTGTTGAGGTACCGGTTTAAGTACATGTTGTTGCACATAAGGCATCCCGAAGCCATGGTGTTTAAGAAATTTGGTGTTGTTCGGGATTTTTAAGATTGATTTGCAGAATAACATTGTTGAGGGACAAAACGGAGACGGGGGTGGTTTTCATGTTACTGACCTAAAAGGATATCTTTGAACTTGAGGTGCAGGTTATTCCTATCATGTGAGTTGAAGATTGCTCTTACTTTGATGACTCCTAGGTGTTCAAGTTTACAAGAATGAAGTAAGTTTGCTTCAGAAACACACTTCTTTTGCTTTGCTTGGAGGACAAGTAAGCATAGTCTTTGCATCATTTGCTTTTGTTCCTTAAAAGCAAAAGAAAGACATGTAAATGTATCAATATTGTCAGAAATTGTCCTTTCATGTCATGGGCTACATTCCATAATCACCCGATTATGTTAGCAGGTTGTATGTGTTTTAACTGACGATAAGTATACACGAAGGTATCGAGAAAATAAATATTATCTTACACGGATTTTCTACATGCTAAACGGATCGTTTATAGAATAAAAATGCTGCAATTTCCAACCTATACTGCCAGAAATAAAAACTTAAAATAATTCCTACTTAACAAGTAATAAAAAACAAATGATTTCATGCAACTTTAAATCAAATATTCAAATCAAAATACAGTGAATATTAAAAAAACTTAAAATTGAGGGAAACAATGGAAACAGACTGAGACCGAAGGCTAGGATTAGGGATCCATGATCCAAAGTTTTGGCATTAAGGAATTGCATCTTTATTAACTGTAAGAGGGTACTGATATCAAGATGAATTGACCTGTGTTTTGGATCTTAAAGATCAATTCATGTGAATGATGGTAACTCGATACAAAATTTCTGGAACTCAGAATGTTACATGTTCGACGGTGAATATTTAAACACCTAAAGCGAGTATTACATAGGATTTGAGGTTCAACAGAAAATGAATAGAGGTTAATCAGGTATCACCTGGTTTTACAGGAATTCTTCCGCAAAGACGCCAATAAGCACCCGGATGAAACTGTGACTTTTCAAAAACCCATATATCACGAACGAGGACCTAAACAGACAACCTGTCAGTAATAATCTTGGAGATAAAGTAAAGGAAAAAAAGGCATGAATGAACTAAACCAATACTAGATTATTGAGAAGCATGTATTATACACACATGTATATACTGTGACCTAGAAACAACTACTGGTAGATGAACAAGAATCAATCCAGGATGAGATGTATGTCAAGATGAAAATGTAGGTGAGAATATGTACCATCTGATATTAAGGAAAAGAGGAATAAATTCACATCTGAATATATATGTGCATATGCACCATGGAAACAATTATAATGCATAAATACAAAGTGCATCAATCTAATACCTCTTTGTCTTTGTTTCCTGCAACTACAGCTCCTGTTGAATCATAGGCCTCAAACTTCTGTATCAAATTACACAATGTAATTAATAATTTCCAACATCAGAGAATGAAAACAAATATGACAAAAGCAATGTAAGAAAAACATATGGATATTTACCGAAATGAAAAACGTAGATGCCAATTTCAAGTGTTCTTATGTTTCACATGAATTGAAGTTTGAATGCTACTGAACTAAAAGTTCATGTTACAATTATCATATGTGGTACAAGAGATCACATGATTAGTGAACTCAGGTGCCATGAATTTAAATCGATTAGGTAAAGAATGGCAATTGTACAACTCTGCTCCGAAGAATAGGTGTTATCTTAATTGGAGTCACCTATTCGTTTCCCAGCCGGGACCACACCCCCAACCCTCTCAAAAAGAAACCCACAACTGGGAAAACCCTTGGCTCAACCCAGAGCATTTCGCCCCGAGTGAGACTCGAACCTGCAACCTCCCCTAAGGGAAATTACTGGGCTACCACTACGCCAAATGGCCAGTGGTATCAAATAGTTTTTTGGGCAAAACCATCATGACAGAGAGCTGCAGTCAGTGTACCTGTTTAGATAGAAACTCAAGCGTGAGCTGTATGAATACTTTACTCAGGTCATCACGGTCAACTCCAATCTAATAAAATTAACAATGAAAAAGATTAAGAATAATACTCAATATGAAATGAACGCTTACATTAACCTGCAATGTTATTCTCGGATACTAGCCACTAATATGGATGGATATGAATTTTTAAAACGCTAAAACTATGTAGCATAAATTTTGGTTGTTCACGCGCCTTCTATAAATAACATATGTAAAAGAAAGGAACAAGTGTCATATAACAATACTTGCCAGTCGAGCACGTAGAGTTCGAATTTTAATGACTGGCTCTATCAGTTCCCAGTAAACATTACTCCATCTAGATTCTCTTTGCTTAATTTCACTCTTGAGTGCCTGTGTTGCAGAAGAACACATAGACAGCATGAAAAAAATATATTCCACCGGTCTCGTGAATGAAATAAATGGAAATATCAACATACAGAGTACATTTGCTCGGTAACCATTTTCCGCAGCGATGTTTTGTCGCCATTAGCAATTAATGTGTTTATCTGTAAAAAAGAGCGCTACATGACGATATAATCCCAAATAATAACCAACAGAGTATTCATGCTACACAGACAAGATGCTTGAAATGGCAAGTAAGTCATTCAACATCCTCACAATAATTAACTCCCGAGACTTGGTAACTACAATAAATATGAGCTAGACTTAATATATCATGAACTATCATGGAAGAGTGCCACCACTAAAAGAATAACAAAGGAAATCTCTCCAAAGCAACATTAAATGATGACTAGGATATGTTGGTCAAAAAAGCCACATATCTGGTACTACTACCGCACAAAAACACAACTCAAAAAGTTTATCTTAGAAAACATGGTGACAATAAGAATACATATATGTGCTTTGGCTGAGTTACAAAACATAAAGGAGATGATGCTAACCATCAATAATAAGTGCATTCTTTCCACAAAAGAATGCGAGCCTTTGCATAGTCAAATAAAACAGTCAAAAGCATACCTCTTTATATAAGTTTACAGCCTCAGTGTAGAATTTTTGTTTTGAGTAACCAGTTTTTCTCAGTTTAGCAATAGCATAGGCATTTTTTAGCTGCATGTAAATACAAAGCGAAGTGTCAAAAAACAACCAATTGAAGGTAAACAGAACCTGCAGTTTAAAGAGCATGTATCCCCATCCCTGTATTATCAGTTTTTTCCCGCACTGTTACACTGCAGAAAGATGGGTCAAGATTCTAGAATAGGATATTGATAAAGTCGTTAGATGAAGCAAAAAATAAGATATTTATTAAGGATTAATCTTGATATGGGTCAAAGAAGTTTTGGAAACAAGTTGGTCGGTTTTATGTTAAGTAAGTTTTCATTATTTTAGTATTTTATTTGTTTTGGTATGGTTATCTTTGGATGGTAGGAAATCGGGTCAAATAAGGAAACTTCGTTTCCAACCTAGAATAGGTTTTCTTGTTTTCCAAGAGTCTAGTTTAGTTTACTATAAATAGAGGTATTGTATCACTGATATAATCACTAAAATTGAAGGAAAATTCATATAAGAAAAAAACAAACACTTCGTGTAGCAAAAATGATTGATGTTGAGTTTAATGGATAACTACACAAAATAAAATTACAAGTCGTACATAAAAAAATATATTACTGTGAAGGGATCATCAAACAGATGAAAATATATATGCATAGTACTCAATCAAAGAAACATGTAAGCCTCCATGAACTTTGTAGTAAAGAGCAAGATGCAACCTCTAGAAAGATATCATCTTTTGTTCTTTTCCATCCATTTCTTGTAAACCACCTACAGATGATACCACAAGTTCGTGAATCCAAAGCAGTTTAAGACTACTATTCAGAGTTCAACACAGAAAAAAGAAGGCTACCTATATTATTAGAGCGTTCTTGCAACATCTAATCAACTCAGGTCTCTAACAAAGCTTTTTTACGACTCGAACACTTTTGTAACATTAAAAGATGAAAAATCTATAGGAGGGCAGGTTTGGTCTCTTAATAAGATCTTTAGGACCCATAACCTAGTTGGTGTTCAATCCAGCAAACTGGGTGTTTAGACTTCCAATCTTTAAGTCTTTACTCAAAAACAGGAAATGTTTGGCAGCCAAACATTATTAAAACAAATTATATAATCTCCCTAATTATTCCCAAACTACTGAAGGCAATAGATGGAAACTTAATTTACAGCAAAAGCGTGTATCTTGTTATTTATGCTTCATTCAATTGTAACATATTCTCACCAGTTAAAGAAAACCAAACATTCACATATCTCTTGAAATTTGATTCCCAGAAGTTGTTTAAGAAACCCTAGCAGGCACATAAAATAATAAGGTTTTATAAAATTCAAATCTAACCTTCGCAAGAAAGAGATGGGCTCACGAGGACCATATGGCTCATATATGAATCCAGGACTAACCATGGAAACTTTCAAAGCCCCCTGCAAATATAATATGGCATCCCAATTAAGGATGTTAGTTTGGTTGGATTGGTTTAAAGTAACCAAACCAATTAGACGAAACAGATACATTTTCAGTTTGCATTATGCAGCTAAACCATCCAAACTATCTCAAAAAGGCAAACTAAACCAAATATAACTTCTGTTCGGTCGGAACTTTAATTCACTTCATGCTTAATATATTGGTCACTGAAAAAGGTATAAAGTATTAATAACATTTCAGCTGTGCAATTTCAAAAACTACAAACAAAGCTAAAATTGACCCATATAGCTTCTCTTTTTATACTAAAAAAAGTAACTTGTGAAAATTTCAATCATATGACCAAAACTGTTGGCATCTTTTACTGCAGATAAAGAAATTATAATTAGAACGTACTCTTAATGTGTTGCTAACTGAGACATAAAGGAGAGATTAAAATAAGTAAAGTAGAAAAGAAAGGAAAATATGTAAATCAAATACATACACATATAAATATAGTAAAAACGCATATCACTGTTTAGTTTATATGGACTATTCAATTCATACGATAATAACCAGATCAAAACCAAAAACAAAGAATAATAATTCTGTTTAGGTCCAAAGTCTAAACCTATCCAAAAATCCAAACCAAATAGTTCGATCCAAATGGCGAACACCCCTATTCCAGATGGTAATTGCTAACTTAAAAGTAGCACATGTGATTTGAGAACTTGGTGCCAAAATACTCAAAGCCCCTGCAAGTAGCATAGATGGCTCATTTTAACACAACAAAATGCGTGCTGGGTGGACCAACTAAAAGTCCAAGACAATGTCAGACCTAGGTACTCAAATTGACCCCTAAATATAAGAATAATAAGGTCTACAGGTCGACCAGCACACCCACCTGATCGTACACATCTTTGGTTGGTGTTTGGTTGATGATTATTTGATTATGGGAATGAAGGAATGGGTACGACTGTTAAAAAGAGTGTTTGGTTGATGAGTTTAAGTTTTTTCTTTAGAAATGACTCCAACATTTTTTGAGTTTTCTAGGGGCTGTTTGGAAAATTTATTCCTGGTCCACATAAGAGTTGCTGCACTAAACCAACAAGCTAGCTCTAATTCCTTTCCTGGTTGTCATTTAAGCTCAGTATTGCTTACGTTTTCTGCTTTATCATCAAGAATCTTACTCCATTCTAGTTCTGATAACTCTTTGTAGCAGTTCTGTAGCCTATAACTTTCATATTTGCATTTAAATCTTTCTTTGTGGTTTTATAGTCTTGGCTTCAGTTTATGTTAATGGTGGATCATATTGTGTAGGTCTTTTATAAAAAAGCACAAAACAACCCATGATCACAGTAAACTTAAGTTAAAGATGGTTTGTGCTTTTGTACCTTTAGTATATTGTTTACTATTTTCATCAAGTTTTTAGTTTGAACTTATTTCTTTGCATCTTGATCTTGTCAGCATGTAATTTCATGAAATTCCAAGACAATTTCATCATAAGTTCAAGAGAAACTAGTTTTGGGGGATCACGCTAAAGATGATTATGAAATAATTTGTTGACACGCTGAAGTACTGTAGGTTGTGCTTGGGAGTGAAATTTGGATATAGAAAATAAAGGTAACTGGTTGATGGAACTTCACTGCCATATGGTGATGAGTAAGCTAAAACCTAAGGTACGATTATGAAAATATCATTTGGAAGTTTGTCTAAGAAGTCACAAGATCATTTTGCCCAAAGCCATTATATGTTCTGAGAGAGTCCCATACTCCCATTAGAGGGTTTTGCTTGAAACCCTAAGACTGAATTATTTGAGGTAGAAGTATGAGAAGTATTGACAGCAATTTGTGTCAATCTTATACTTTCTGTTTAATTACAGTAGGGAAACTAATAGTTTCTTAATGGATAGTACTAATATATTTAAAAGATCCTGTCAAGATGTGAATAGCGGTGTATATAGAAGAGAAAATTTTGATGAATAGAAGTTTATGAGAGTGAAACTAAATGTCATATCTAGCACCGATCTACATGTGTTGTCATATATGATGCACATGAATATACTAGCATAAATGATACAAGTGATTGACATTACATGTTTAACTATGTTTTAAGCAACTTGGATTTTATGGTTTGACAAACTTTTTTTTGTGGCATTTTACAGTTTAAAGAGCAATATGAAAGTATGAAATTTTAAACTATTAGTGACGATTTTCACTGATGATTTGGTAACCTAACTTTAATTATACTTCAATAACTATAAACACAACAATGCTAGGGAAAACAAATTATAAATATAGCTCCGGAGTAGACCATGTTAAACAGAAAGCAAGGTCATACCATTTGTCGTGCCTGAGCAGGGGCTTTTACTTGTGTGGATAAGCTTCGTGACCCATTCAAGAAAACTGATAATTCAGCAACCTATACACAAAAGAATGGATGTGCTCAATACAATAATATTATATCACATTGGTATCTTAGTAAATACTGTAAGTCTGTAACAAATGACTCATGATGTAAATCAATGTAGAAGTGATAATGGGAAAAGTGGCTAGAGAAACAATCACAATTGAGATACTAGAAAACATATGAATTTTATAGGTGGCTTTACCGCTGCAGTACGAAGTATCTTATTATCACCACGAACGAAAGGATGACAATTGAAGCCCTTGTAGAAGCAATGACAGCTGCTTCGGCTAACCACCTCATGAGCTAATTAAATAGAATGAAAAAGAACTTCTACATTAGTTCATTTACTAGCAAGCTAATAAGATAGAAAGAAGTACCAAGTCCAATTTCATTATACTAAATAGTTTTACATCTACGTAATTTATATTTCCCAAATAAAACAGCATGGACTTGTCTTAAGCAGAATCAGAGAACTAACCTTCTCTAGCTTGTATTAATCTAGTAAAAAGCTTTCTAGCATTGTTTACAAAATACATATACTACTTGAAAGCAACATAACATATTCAAGTATTCAGAACCAATGTTATCAAGGACTAGAGGAAGCCATTTTTATCCATTTATATGAAAATTGGTAATTTTGAGCATATTTTACTGATAATAATTCAAAAGGGTAGAATTAAAAACAAAAAAGAAAATTAAAAAAACAACTGCTAAACAGGAAACAAGATGAATGCCGGCTTAAAAGTGACTCGACATATAATCAAGTGTGAAGTCTCCACTGCTTTCTAGATTGTTCTATTTAAAACCTGGATCACTGATTTTTGTAGTCATACTTAATTTATTAATTACTAAAAATTTTATAAATAAACATGGTCAAAAAAAGTGTTGGAACCCGCCCAACTGAATTTGTTTTAACAAGGTACCAACCAACCCGTTTTGGCCACCTACACTAGGACAATTATATAGAATGGCATATGCAGCATGATAAGCATTATTGGGTCTATTGGTGTCATATTCACCAAAAACTCAAAAGTGTTTCCTAGTAATAGCATTTGAATCCATCCCATTTCAAAATAATCGAACATAGTCGTCATCCAATATATACTGCACATATCTGATATCCTCTTCATCAGTGGACACATAAATTTTGACACGCTTAGAAAACCTAGCAGTTCCATAATCCATATAAGAAGAAATCTACAATCGTTATATTCGTCATTTATTGTGCCCACTGCTTCCACAACCCTTGTTGAACTGTCAGTCCCTTATGTCACTGTCTTTGCAATTGTCGATATGCCTTGTCAAAACAAAGCTCAAAAACCCCATAAGCACAATTTTCCCTAAATTAATAATTTAGTCCTTTATCATACAGCTAGAAGACCACTACAATCCATTGCACGATCAACAAAACAAATGCAGTATTAATTACCTTCCACTGCAGCATTCGAGTAGGTTCTCCAGCTTCCACACCTGAAAATTTAATCAAAACTTCATCAAAACCGAAGATCTTATCCTTCATGTGTATGCGTCGACCTAAAATTAGAAAACATGAAAATTGAAACAGCAAGAGAACCGAGAGCTTGATCTCGTTATCTTCTAACGATTATAGCAAACAATTGATGAAATGATAAATGAATCGAACGCTATAGTTAGAATCATTAACAACTGAAATCATAACATGCCAACGAGTATCAAAAGCGATAGAGATAGAATGAAATACTAACAGATAAGACGTTTTTCGAATCTCCAATGATTGATAGAGATTTCGAGCGTTCTGTAGACGTCTGAATGCCATCATCGATCTCACGCACGCTGATTGCTGTAGAAAAGGGTTTAAGGTTTTTTTTGGTTTCGAGAGGTTTAAGAATGGAGGATTGAGGGGAAAAAATGGTTTCCCTTTGAGTTTTTTGTTGGGTTGTAAATGAAACCTTTGGATGTATACTTTATTTACAAGTAGACCCTTCATGTTTTGGGTGCATGACTAATGGTTTACGGAGCATGGCCCAGTACTAACTTGACCTCGGTAACAACTTCAATCGGTTGTGTTTCGAGTTTTAATGAAAAAACTTTTACGTTGTGTTTCCAACTTCCCGAGATTTTTAATGAAAAAAATAGATAGAAAGTGAAATTAATCATGTTTTAGAGAAAAAAGAAATGTGATGAAACAAAAAACACTTGTATTTCCCGTTTTTTCAAAGAATGAAAGTGGAAATAAAATAAATAAAGTTGTTTAATAATTTTCTCTTCTAGCTTTCGTTCCATATTGAAAAGAAATAGAAAAAAAAAAACACATAAAATCATTATTTTTTTTTTCAAACTCTAAAACATGAATTTATTAATATGTTTTTTTCTTTTCTTTATTTCCTTTCTCTATCTTTCTTTTCTCTCATTAATTTCCTTTTATTTCTTTGATTTTCTTTTCTTTTGTTTATCAAACCCGGAGACACAACTTTAATGCTAACTCCCCTTCACTTGCAGGCTGCAGCTTCACCTTGGTAGGAACAAATTGTCATCAGTGGTAGCTTGTTATATTAACAATATTAACAGTAAACCTAACAAGTAAAGTAATTTTTAAAATAATAATATTAACCACACCTAAAACCAGTGGTAGCAACTCTTTAAAGCACATCACTAGTAAGTGGTACTAGCTACAAATAAACAATTTCTTCAGCAACTAATAATCCACATAGCAACCCATTGGTTAAAAGTAAATCCGTAATAGTTGTATAACCAGCGTCACTTATAACTTTTACTTTTATTGATAAGAAAAATCATACTACAATGGATAAATAACTTTATTTGCCAAGAGGACGTGACATCTACTTTTTTTTTTAACAACAATGGCATACATGGATCTTATTTGACAATAGAAGGTTATGCGTTCCAAATACAAACCAAACCTTGTTTTTTCATCCTTCTGATGTTAACTAAATTCTTGGTTCCTTCTCTAACTAGAGAAATTAACAATACAAATAACCAAATTAACGAATCGAACCAAAAAAAAAAGATTTAATAAATAGTATCTTATATATCTTAAAACTTTTATTACATTTTTAATAACACATATTATTTGGCCTTAACCCTACTTTATAAACTAACATATTTATTGATTTACTATTTGAACCAAAATACGATTTGAGGAGTGTGAATCAACTCGCGTTCAACGATTTTTGTATTTAACTAGATTTTTTCTGATAGTAGATTGACAAATTGTTGGGCCGAGCTGGATTTGAACCAGCGTAGACATATTGTCAACGAATTTACAGTCCGTCCCCATTAACCACTTGGGCATCGACCCAACGCCAGAAGGGAAGAACTTGTATCAGTATCTCAATTTCAATTCAAACAGGGGCGGAGCTTGAACATTATCGTAAGGGGACGGGGGCGAAATTAATACTTTTTAGGGGGGGGGGCGAACTCGATATTTATATAAAAATTTACACTATTGGGTCAAAATTACACTGCCAGACTAGAATTTAACACTACCGATGAAAAAAAGAGCCCCCCTCCTCCCTTATGCTTGGCCTATGGGTATTAACCCATAATCAAACTTAACCATGCTCACCGTACATGTCATAATCAATTGAAGGACAAAAGGCATCAAACTTCAAAAGCCTAACAGCCATGACTTGAACACACCCTACCAAAAAGCCCCAAATTAGTTGACAACATAACAGAACTACCCTTGACTACTTAACCAACAAGGGTAGATTCGTAACTTCACTATCAGTAGTGACCTCAAAGCAAACATCGCTTACAAACAACAGCATCCCAACACTCCTTCATATACCCCCACCACAAGTAGAATACACATAAACCATGCCTCCCCCCTGCTGCTAAGACCCCCCCACCCCCACCCCACCCCCCACCCAAAACATGAAACATCATGTTCTTCTACTACTCATTTTATGCATATCATATGCAACCAATGCCATTGACTTCAACTATCCAGCAGTTTTCAACTTTGGAGACTCGAATTCCGACACTGGCGACTTGGTCGCCGGTGTCGGAGAACATCTAGAGCCTCCCAACGGTCAGACGTATTTCAAGGGACCGTCTGGGAGGTTCTGTGATGGGCGTCTTATCATAGACTTCTTAAGTTAGTTTTTTTTATCTTTTTCGTTGACATTTGTATTTTTTTTCTTTGTATTTGTATTCTTATACGAATATGTATGGTTATGTTGTAGTGGACGCGATGGACTTGCCTTTTTTAAACGCGTACCTTGAAGCTCTGGGAGTCCCGAATTTCCGTAAAGGATGCAATTTCGCAGCGGCAGGGTCTACTATACTGCCGCCAGGTCCAAACGCCGTTAGCCCGTTCTCGTTTGGGATCCAAGTGGCTCAGTTTTTTCGATTCAAGGCTCGCGTTCTTCAGTTGCAAGCTAAGTGTATGTCATACCTTACCAACACTGTTTAAATGTACTTATAAGAATACTTTTTTAAAATCAAATTTAAAAATACTGTTTACATGAACCAGGGCCATTTTATTGAACCAAGGGCCCTGACTCACATGGTTTATTGTTTTCTTGTAACCCTGATGGTTATAGTTTTATTGACGTGACAATTGGTTATGTTTGTGATAGCAAGAAGGTTCAACAAGTTCTTGCCTGATGAAGACTACTTTAGTAAGGGGCTATACATGTTCGACATAGGCCAAAACGATCTCGCGGGTGCATTTTACTCGAAATCTTTTGACCAAGTCGTGGCTTCGATTCCATTCGTTTTACTCGAATTTGAAACCGGAATTAAGGTTAGATTTATAAGTTTATTGTACTTGAAGTTTGTTAGGTTGGTATCTTCATCAATTGAAACCGTTAACTGTTTATTAGATAGTTTGGTCAAACCAAAAGGTTAATTTTTCAAAACTACTTGAAGAATACCGGTGATATATGTATCCTCACTTTTTCTATGAAATCGGTTAAAACTTTAAATTATCAATTATCTCTTGATGCTATATGTAATTAGATAAAGTAGCACCAGACGACTTGAATCAAATACAGATTATGAGAATAATATTAAAAGTTAGAACTGGCCGCTCATCATTTATCAGGTATTTTAATCTTATGAGTTTTTTATAAAAGTTATTTAATTTGTTAACATTAAGTGATTTAAATATAACAATATTAACCTTCATTACTATTTAATGATATTTTTTTTGTAAACAAAAGTAACTTAAACCACGATACAATCAAGATTTATATATGTTTTACATATTTCACATAATTTTAATTTTTTTCTAATTTATAAACAGGTTTCCTAACATTAAAACACATACTAAAAGTTGAGTGTTTTTTACGAAACTAAAGAAATCTCAATGCTTTTAATAAAACATGTAGGTAACTTTGTTACCACTGACTCAGTAAGGGTCTGATTGAGTTAGAAGCTGACCTAGTTAGAAGTTCTGACTGAGTCTGCATCTGACTGAAACTTGGTTGTTTGACTCAGTATCTGACTGACTCTGTTGAATAATAAAAAAAATCACATTACCCTCATATTTTAACTGGTGTTATGTAATAACTCCATATTATTTTAACACATAAAAGAAACCATCAAAAAATAAAAACCACATCCTACACCCTTCTTATCTCCTCAGTCCACTTATATACATTCTTCACATCATCTTACCACCACCACAACCACCACCACTGTCACCACCATCACCACCATCAGTGGCAAACATGACGATTGACGAAAGACGTAGCGGAGCAAGGTCGTTCTCTGCCAAGGACTACTAGGACCCACCGAAGGAGGGAGGGCAGGAGCAGCAGAGGGAGGGAGGGCGGAGCGCCAGAGGGGATGGGGGTTCGCAGAGGAGGTCACGCGGTGGGGAGACTGCCGGAGAGGGGTCGCCGACGGGTGGAAGACCCCGTCGAGGGCCAGTCAGCGCCCATTTTCCTGGTCAGAATGGTTAAAATTAGGGTCTGGGTCAGAATCCATGAACCAAGTCAGAACAGCCCCACAGTCAGATCAAACACACTGAGCGGCTGACCGAATTAGCCGGAATCAAACGCCCTTACAATTAGATAGATTTTTTTCTTTATAATATAGTAATATTACATTACTAGCTTTAGTAGACCCGTGTATTACACGGGTTGAATAAATAAAATAATAATATAATAAAGTTTAATAATTATAAAATGATATTATAATAATAAAACAGTAATATCCACAAATCGTATAAAATTATCATTTTTAAAAATTTTCCTATTATAACTCTCAAATTTGATTATATTTTGTTTTTGAAAAATATTTTTTAAAAATACCAATTTTAAAATATTTTATATTTTTAAAAAAGTTTTATGCTTTAGAAAAATTTATTTATTTATAAAAAAATTATTTATTTAGAAATCATTAATAAATAGAATTCTTTCTTAATTTATTAAATCTAAAAAGTTGTTAAAGAAATATTATTAGTAATTAAGATAATTATTTAATAGGAGAGAGAGGCGAGAAAATTTTAGTGAGAATTAATGTGGTGTTGCCACGTGTCATCCCAAAATACCTTTTTATTAGAGTAGATAGATATGATAGTTGTTGTTAGTTGGCATGTTCAACTTAAATACAAACATCTCATGCTAAAAAAAACCATTATATGTGCACATGTTTAATAACATTCTTATGATTAATCAACAAGTCAGCTTCTAGAATACAATTGTATATGCGTATGTTGTACTAAGATCTTTTTATTTTTCAGACGTTATACGATCAAGGTGCAAGAAATTTTTGGATTCATAACAGTGGGCCGCTCGGGTGCTTGCCCCAAAACATTGCTAAATTTGGGACAGATCCCTCAAAACTTGATGCCCAAGGTTGTGTTTCGACGCACAACCAAGCAGCTAATCTTTTCAACATACAACTACATGCGCTTGTCACAAAATTGCAAGCTCAGTACCCCGATGCCAACTTAACCCATGTTGACGTCTTCACAATCAAGTCAAATCTCATTGCGAATTACTCAAAATACGGTTAGTACCACTAGTTTTCACTTTTACCTTTGCTCTATGGTAGCTTCATACAATATAATATGTTGATGCCACGACCCTTAGACTAACAATTACTTTGAAACTTAAGTTACATATTATAGTTATAAAAGAAAAATACATTTGAATTCGAAATCTATATGTTTAGAACTTAGAAGTCAAAATGCCCGTAAAGCATAAAAACTCAACTCTTACCTGTGTTAATTCGATGTCAAATAATATGTTTCATTCACTAACAAGTAACAAATGTATCTATAGTATAAAAAAGTATGTGTGCAATTAAGATCGAGCTAAATTTGTAATTGTTCAGGCTACATGTCAAACTAAATAACCACTATTTGTTATCAAGTTATTTGGTTTAATGAATTCTAAATTTTTTAAACTGATAAATCAAACGAATTCAATATTGATTTTAAACCTAACCAAAACCAAATTTATAATTTTGTTTGGTTATAATTGATTTCGGTTCAAATCAGTTTTCGACGTGGTCCGTTTATAACTGAATAACAAACCCCTAGAGCTAGGATAACAATCTTTGAGATGTTAAACACTTTAAAAGGAGTTTGAGAAAAGTACCATAAATATATGTATCATTATAGAATTTAGAACTCATTGTTAAATCATTTGGAATAAAGTGTCGTTATGTGGCATGAGCATTATTATGGTCGCTAGAAAACAAATATGGGAAGTCACATGTTGTGATGTGAAGAAAACAAATGAAAAGGGGCCAAACATGTGATAGGATTTAGATTTTCTAGACGACGAGACATATATAGTTGGTATGGAAAATTATATATACTACATCTATAACGCAGCACCACAGCCAGCTGATTCGTTGTATTTTGAAGGAAAGAAAAAAAAAAAAAAAAAAAAAACTTCAGACAGACCCCAGGAATCAAACCCAAACAGGTTGACACTCAATGGACAAGCATTACCATTAAGGATTTGAGGCAAACACTTCTTTTGGTTAAACCTCATAAACCAAATGCTTTGCACACATGTTAGTTTTCGAAAACCAAAAGAAAATAATAATAATAATAAAGGTATTGTGGTCCAATCATGTCTTGTCACATGTCAAGGCCATCAAACACAAAAGAGAATTATTCATCGTTATTTACGAATTATATAGATATATAATTTTTTTTTTCAATGAGTGATAAATCAGTTGGTTTAAAAGTAGTAAATCTATGATTTTTTAAAATTAAGGTTATGGGTTAGAGTCTCATTTGGTACAATATGTTTCAAGTGGGACAAGTGTTTTACCACAGTGGGTCTTTGGACGGTGGGTATCCCTTATAATGGCGAGCCGGTCACCAGCGTTGTCTCCGTTCGCGGACGTGGGTGGCCTTTCGCCAATGGGTTTACCCGGGTGATTGGGCTTAAAAATTATTCGTTAGTTGTTAAAAAAATATTATTTTTTTTAACTTATTTAATATATATCATGATATATTTTTTTATTTTCTTTTTTATTTGATTTTATTAATTTTACCAAAATAACATGATATTGTTTTCAAAAGGATGTCTAGAAAGTCTTTTGTAGGATATATAAGAGTAAATTTCGGTTTTGGTCCCTGTGGTTTAACCATTTTAACCATTTCAGTCGAAAAATGAATCTTTGATCATATCATGCCCTGTGGTTTTATTTTTGCAACGGTTTTAGTCCCTGACACTAACTCTGCTAGTTTTTACTGTTAAATGTGAAGGTACTTTGGTCATTTTACATTTGAAGGACTAGTTATGTAAATTATATTAGATTAGGATAATTGTTGTAATTTTGTAAAACAATAAAAAAAACTTAAATCTCTAATCCATCCAAAACCCCCCCACCCCTTCCTCCCTTTGCACCACCGCCTGCACCGCCACCTCCATCTCCACCGCCTACACCACCGCCCCTCGCCTATGTTTCCGCCCTTGTTTTCACCGCTAAAGGGGCAACAGATGAACCAAATGACTTCTGTTTAAATCCTCAAAACGCATAAAGATGAACCCTAAAAGATCTGCAAATAAACCCACTTTTAAATCCCCTAGGGTTTCCACTTCTTTTTCTTACTAAATAAGGGGTGGATTCGAAATTTAACAAACAAGCAGTTTTTGATGGTGATACACTCAGAGATTGCATCGTTTTCATAAATTTGAAGATGAAATTATGGGGATTGAGGTGGAGATCATGGTTTACACAAAAGGGTATGAATCAAGGGTTTTGGTGATAGCAAAAATAGATGAAAGATTAGGGTTTGTACCTGTAAATTTGAGCAGAGGATAACAATGGCGTTTTGATATTGAAGATTCAGTATGATAGGAGAGTGATGGAGATGAAGTTTAGTTGAAAGGTGTTTTGTTGGCAGTTTCATAGCCTTACAACAGGGACATTGCGGTGGTGCTGGTGCTGGTGGTGGAGGTGGCGGTGGCGGTGGAGGTGGTGCAGGCGGTGGTGCAAGGGGATGAAGGGGTGGTGGGGTTTTGGGTTGGATTAGATTTAAGATTTTTTTTATTGTTTTAAAAAATTACAATAATTATCTTAATCTAATATAATTTACATAACTAGTCCTTCAAATGTAAAATGACCAAAGTACCTTCACATTTAACTGTAAAATCTAACAGAGTTAGTGTCAGGGACCAAAACCTTTAAAAAAATGAAACCACAGGGCATGATATGATCAAAGATTTCTTTTTGGACTGAAATGGTTAAAATGGTTAAACCACAGGGACCAAAACCGAAATTTACTCAATATATAATCATAAATAGTTTATTACTCTTTTGTTTCATACAGCCATGCATGTAGAACTAAGTACATTAAGTTTTATATGTTTTTATTAATAATTTCTTAATTTTAACAGGTTTAATTTTTATTTTTTATTATCATTTCACCTTTTAAAACTCGAACCCACATATTGTAAGTTGTTATTAAATCTATATCATTTATCAACTAGAAAACTTAAACTCTTAATCTTTTAATGAGAGACACCATGCATATAGCACATTTGTACCATTTAGACCAAAGGCTCTTTGACTTTTATTATCTTATATAAGCCTATATAACATTGATGATCTTTAGTATTATTATACGTAGAGTTCTTTTTTTGAATCACCAACTGTCGAAAACATGGTAGAGAGACATCGTCAAACCATCAAGTGGTTTGGCTTTAATGGGCTCGTATCCACCTCCCCTACTCGCTAACTCTACCCGTTTGAGTGGCGGTAGTGCGGGTACAAGATCCACCATACCCACAAGCCACAGAGGTTTCCCACGTTCCTCACCCTCCAACCTTAGGAAATCAACTGACAAATCAAACAAAAAGATCCACTAAAATTAAATGCGTACTTAATAAAACACACTCACTTCTCTCATTCACACGGGACGTAAGGATTTGCATGCCCTCCACCTCGTTTAGGCTTTTACAATAGAGAACTCGGAACTCAAAAATAAATTAAAACAATAGTAAATTTCGGTTTTGGTTCCTGTGGTTTAACCATTTTAACCATTTCAGTCTAAAAAGGAATCTTTGATCATATCATGCCATGTGGTTTAATTTTTATAACAGTTTTGGTCCCTGACACTAACTTTGTTAGTTTTTACAGTTAAATATGAGGGTACTTTGGTCATTTTACGTTTGGAGGACTAGTTATGTAAATTATATTATATTAGGATACTTATTGTAATTTTTTAAAACAATAAAAAAATAAAAAAAAAACAAAATTTAAATCTAATCCAACCTAAACCCCCAACACTCCCACCATCCTAAAACCCTTTCACCACCCAACATTCCTAATCGAAACCCTAACCCTAACCCCCACCACCCCTTCCTCCCCCTGCAGCTCTAAACCCTCGACGAGATCAAAAATCTCCGGCCATTACGACGTCGATATTCCGGCGAGAGATCATAATGCCGATAAAGAGGTGACAACGAAGGTTGAAACTGATGTGGGTAAAAAGACCCCATTTTTTCCATTTTATAGCCCGAGCCCTGGTCGGAATTGGTTCTCAAAGAAATCATCTCCGACAAACCCTCACATTCATTCTCCACCATCCGCACCACAATAGCCACCGCCTCCGCCGCCTTATCCGTCACAATAGACTTCTCGGGGACCAGAGGCAACTCAATCGACAAAAACGACGATAGCGCAGACACTGCATCGACGTCATGAGTTGTTGTTGTTGTTGAGGTGTCGGAGAGAGCGTCAACGGTGGCAGCGAAGTATGAGAGGGGAGAGGCAGTGATTCCGATTGGATGATGGAGCAGGTGGCGGCGGCGGTGGCGCAGAGGTGGCGATGCTGCGGGGCGGCAGAGTTGCTGTAGCGGTGAAGGAGTTGGTGGCAGATGTCGGAGTCGCTGGTGAAGATGGTGGTGGTAGTGGTGTCGGTGGGTTCTTCCATGGGGCTCCGGTGGATTGTGGTTAACTTGACCTGTTGATCCAAGATGGTGGTGATGGTGGTGATGGTGGTGGTGTCGGTGGGTTCTTCCATGTTGATCCAAGAACTATGAAAGTTGTAACAAGCGGGGATGTAGTTTTTGAAGAGCAAAGGTGCTTGAATAGGGATAACATGGTTGGAAAGGAAACTGTCTTAGAAATAACAATAATTATCCTAAACTAATATAATTTACATAACTAGTCCTTCAAATATAAAATGACCAAAGTACCCTCATATTTAACTGTAAAAACTAACAGAGTTAGTGTCAAGGATCAAAACCGTTACAAAAATTAAATCACAGGGCATGATATGATCAAAGATTCCTTTTTGGACTGAAATGGTTAAAAAAATTAAACCACAGGGAAAAAAACCGAAATTTACTCTTAAAACAAAATACATAAGTACATGTTTATATTATAGTAAGATATTAAATACAATAACAACTAATTAAATAACTAATCAAATAGGGATAAATGGGTAGGTCATTTTCAAAAAAAATGTCATAAAAAGTTTCGAAAAAAAGTTATCACATGTAAATAGTGAAATTATATATCTATTAAAAGTGGAAGGAAATGAACAGTGTTTTTGCAAATCCTGTCCGTCCATGTTTGATCTATGATGGGAAATTATTGGTGCTTCTTTACTAGATGTTTAACTAGGGTAAAGGTTTATTTATCTTTTGTCTGTAACTCTTTTTAAGAGAGAGAGAGAGAGAGAGAGAGAGAGAGAGAGAAAGAGAGAGAGAGAGAGATTAAGAGTGGTTTTGATATTGGTGTCTTCACTCCGACGGTGCAGTCCGGCTCTCGGTCTCCCTGTTTCAACTAGCAATATGGGCTTTAGTACTATCACCATGGACTGTTGTCACCATCAAACTATTGATACCTACTCTCGATCACCCTGTTGATGGCGGTGGACTAGGCAGGTGGGCATAATGGTGTCTTGGTTGTTGTTGTCGGCAGCCACGATGGATGATGCTCTTTTCTTCCTCAGAGTCTCTAGACACTTGTGGGAAGAGAGATGCAATCCGACCTTGTCGGTGTGATTCCGGTCAGGCAAGGGAGCCGCTGTCCAAGCGTGGCAGCCGCCGGTTAGGCAAGGTTGCCTTCCTATCCGATTCTCTGTCTAATTCTCTCTGTGTTTCTGTCTATGTGGCTCTGTTGTCGGTCTTACCAAAGGCGACGAGGGGTTTTCTAGGGTTTTGTGTGGTGGCCGGTTGTAGCGAAGGCGATGACCGCGACGGCGACAACGGCGGTTGTTGCGGTGGCTCTATTGCCGCTTCGCCTCCCCTATGTGGTTGAGGTAGAGCAGGCGACGGTTGTCAACGACTCAGACGGTCGTCTACGCCGCCTTTGTTGTCGGTGCAGTTGTCAAGGTTCTTGGCTTGAAATCGGATTAGATGGTGATGATTGTCGACGGTGTCGTCGTCTTGTTTTTGGGGGGTTTTTCGCCAGATATTGTTGCCCGACCCCTGGTTGTACCGATGGTGGTATGGCGTCATATCTGACAGTCGGTTGATTGAGCTGGTTTTTGCTTTAGGCTGAATGTGCGCCTTTGTGAATAGATTCGAGTTCTTTCTGATTTTGGACGGGCTTTGGCTGGCGTTGCCTTTCGTTTACGCTGTTGTGGTGAAATCCTAAAACGAATTTCATATTTGTTTAGGCTCTGTAATTGGTGATGCAATCGTGGGATTTGTTTCAGCATGTGTATGATGTTGAGTCGGGGCTCACCTGAGACCTTTTTTTGTCATGTTGTCAGTGATGATGATGCGGGTTTGATCATCTGAGACTCCTTACGAAACTATTTGCTTGTCTTATGTCTGATATTAATAATGATGTTTTAGTTTTGTTGGCTGTGATGAGATTTGAGAAATGGTTTTGGTTGTCCCGGCTTGGCAGCCGATTTGAGCATGCAGCCGCAACCGGATATCCACTCTGAGCCATGATCAAATTAATGCGTTATTTAGTTACGTTGATTTGTTTACCATGTCGAATGCTATGATGAAATCATACTCTATTTTTTGGCGTTCGGTGGACGGCTGAATACATCTCCCATTGTCGGCTCTTTTAATATCGCGCAACGCGCGACTTGGATAACAACTAGTTCGAGATCAAAGAAAAAACACTATTTATGCAATTTAAAGCATTTACGGTACCCTTTCCACCCACATCTTCAGTAATGAATAAAAAATTATCATCTCTTAAAAATTTATTTATTTTTTAAAAGTCTCACACATCAGCTTTATCGTATATATTATTATTTAAATTAAATATTAAAAAATTAATTTTTCTACTTTTAGTGACAATCACTCGTGAAATATTAAATAATAGATCTAAGGGATGGATGGTGACCCTACATATGAGGGATCATTATGGATGGATGAGGGATCATTATGAATTTCTCTTATTACTGTTCATAACGCTACAGTTTATCCTTCCCACAAACAGTCCTAATCAGCATGCCACATCAGCTTTCCATTCAAATCCATCCATTCTTCCCACAAACATGTTTTTTCCCCCTAACACCTTCCTTCCTACGAACACCCTTATTTTTCCATCACGCATTTTCATTTTTAATTTACTTTAAATAAATATATTTAAATTATTGTAAATATATTTAATTAAAATTAATAATGAAATTAAATATCAAATGATCAAGTGAATACTTAAATAATTGTGATTTAAAAATATTAGAAATCTTTTTTATTTGATTAACATATTTTAATTAAAATACTATACTTAAATTATTATTTTAATTTAAATCAATTAAAATCATTTTGTAAAGTGGGGCCCACCACTTTATTTATGTTTAAATTAATTTTAAAGAGGTGGGGCCCACCACCACCATTTTTGAGGATGTCTCCCCCATCGCCGCCCTTCCGGCGGGCGCGGGCCACGTCGGCGACAGGCCGGCTAAGGGCGCCACGATGGGGATAGTCTAAGAGCATTCACATCAGATTTTCTATCTCTACTCTTAAAATTACATTAAAAATAATTATTTTTATCCTTCATATTCAAGTTAATAATAATTTTTTATGTCTTTATCATTATATTTTTTTACTCATCCACTCACAATCACTTTAAAAATATTAAAAAAATTTTAGGGGTTGAACAGTGACTCTCCAACATACAGATCAACAGTAACACTTTTTTCTTATTTACTCACAATCACTTACAACCGTTTCCTAATATATATGAAATACACTCACATAAATTTAGGAGCCCTACTATGAATGCTCTAAAATTATAAGAGATGGAGATGAGGAACCTGATGTATGAGCAAAATTACATATTTTTTTTATGTTTCTTCTATAATTTAGAGACAAGGGTGAAAACAAGGATGATGATGTGAATACTCTAACATGAAACAACTTGAGAAAAAAGAAGTTAAAATCAATCAAACTACAATTTTATAAAAGTAGAAAATCAATTAATCAACAGATAAAATTCCAACTCACGTATAAAATTCCAGATTTATACATGTAAAACAAAATAAAATTTGTATAAAAATAAGTTAAATATCGAAATTTGCAGGTTTTGAACAGCCTATGACAGCTTGTTGTGGTTATGGAGGTCCACCATTGAACTACAACAGCCAATTGAGCTGTGGGCAAGTGAAGACCATAAATGGTAGCTCCATCACAACCACAGTATGCAATGATACAACTGAATATGTTAACTGGGATGGAATACATTACACAGAGGCTGCAAATCAGCATATTGCTTCTCAAATACTCACTGGAAAGTTTTCAGATCCACCTTTTGCTGACAAGATGCCATTTCTTCTTAATCTTAAGTTCTAAAGAACATACATGTAATCAATTCTTTAAGTTTTCTAGTAATCACTAGAGACTTCATAAGATGATCTGTTACTCATGTTTCTATCAAACTTTAAACGTATTAAACACAAAAACCGTACAAATGCTTGCATATATTATACCTACTAGCTACGTATTATAAGTAAATACGTACTTACATGCTTCCACATACATGCATGTACGCATTCATTGATAGATACCTATGTGTGCATGCGTGCTAGTGTAATAAGTTTTTCTGGAACTCATATCAAATACATATTTACTCCTAGTCATATCTATGTGCATGTGTAAATCTTAATTGAAGGCCTGATCATTTCACCATCTGATGTATACAATCTTATGATACATGAGTTGTTCATGACTTAAACTCATGACTTCAAGGTCACAAAACAACAACCATACCTATTGTTCCAAGCAACAAACTTTGATTATATACATAATAGTGATAATACATATTATATCATGTAATCATGTAAGCATCACATTGCACATGGATACATCAGTTGTTATTGATTCTGGTTATGAACTCGAGAACTGTTTAGACAAAAGTTATAAAATATAACACGATAATAGTGTGTACTGATGCTAGATTATAACAATTTCCTAAGATCAATTAGATTGGGCTGATTTGTGAAATTTGGAATGTATAATTTCAAATTAGTAGAAATGGCAACATGAAAAGATTGTGTGAGTTGTATCCATAAGAGTTAAAATGAATTCGGGTTCGGCTCAAAATACATGGATGAACGAAACGGATCCCAATCATACTTTCTCATAATATGTTATAAACTAGTAAAATTATATTATTACAATAATAATTGCATTTTCATGTATTCCTCATATTTTCACCACAATTGCATTATTTTTCTAAGTTTCAACCCATTTGACCTGTTATAGAAGAATTATAACTCAAATCAACTCATTTACGCACAAATGGGTTGAAATAATCACGTCTACAAATTAGTCGTATGAAACCACAAAATTATAAAACCGATCGAAAGAACTATATTCTGGAGGCACATGCATAGTCTTGCGCCATTAGTGAGCTGAAACATAAATAACACATTGGAAATTTCATTGTCTAATTACATTGCCGGGTGACGGGTATGGGTATAACTACTTTTTGGAGACATAGGCATAGTATTGTGCCATGGGAACAACGAAAGCGATAACCAACAAACCTCCGACAACGACTGTAAACTGATCTCGTTTCTCAGCCGTCTCTTCCTTAGTTTTGAAGTTGGATTCCCTTTTGGTTTCTTTTGGCTGCGGGCCACCAGGATCAGGAAGACCGTCAATTGCTGCAGCTAGACGTTTAGCACTACTGTAAACTGCTTCATTGTACTTCTCATCTGTCGCCAACACTGCAGGGTAATACACACAACCAAGTGATGTGTTAGTTGGCCATTGTTCTTATGCTCCTGTCATTATTTGCTCATTCATCATGTTGTCCAACCAAATAACAAATCTTTATAACAATTTGTCACCATAAAGATGATATTTTGTTCATGTATGTGTATATATATGTCTGCATGAATTTATGTGTGCGCGTATATATGTATAGAGAGAGAAGGGGGTGTCGGGTCAAACTTGACCTAGGATGGCTCGAGATCTGAAGCAGCTATGAATGTTTTCAAGATTCAAACACTGCCACTACAGTTTCTATGCTAAAAGTAATCAAATCATAAATCTTCAATGGCAAGCCATTCTTAAACATCCATCATAATGAGGGCAAATGGCGATTAACTGTGACATAAGAAAGCACAACATGTAGCCATACATTGTGATATAAGAAAGCACATAATAACATCATTTAACAAACTAATCAAGTCTCCTTTATGAAATATTCGTAGATTCATACTAAGAAATGATGATCTAAACATAAGACAAACATGTTAAAATAGACAAAGTTGATAGCATAGGGCACATAAGTACAAAACATAAAAGAGTAGTAGATATGAACCCACAAAAAACAACTTGATTCGAGCGATTTGATAGACACTTCATGGGTTAAACACGAGTACACGACCCATAGAAAGTTGATACTTCTTTTATTAAGCATTAACATTAAATTATTCTGGACAAACTGGTCAAGCATTCTAGTTTTCTAGCAGATAAATCAAAGATTAAAAGATGTCTAAAACACAAGGTATATATGCATAGTAAATTAGATAAATGTTTGATTGTTAACTTAGCATGATGAAGATAAGGTTAGAAGTTGATAATCGATGTTTACCAGGAAGGTTCTGGGATACAACTCCATCAAGAACAGTATCACCAACAGCCTTGATGAATTCAGGTCCCCCGGTCACTGCCCCTTCTTTTTGGCTGGTCACCAGTACCACTATCCCTTTGTTGTTTCCTTCTTCAAGTGTCGGGTACCAACGCTCCAATACTTGGTCTGCATACTCGAATGCATCAGCTTTGCTCTGGAAACACCATGCCCATAGTCAAATTGTGAAAGTAAATGTATAAATAAAATCTTCATTCCCCTTTCTTACTTTATTAAATTATCTATTTTGTTTTTGTTTCAAGCAAAAATTCACTTCTATAAAAATAAAACGATAGAAAATTCACTTCTATAAAGACAAAACGGTAAAAAAAAACACTATATGAACATGGTTCTTGTCACACCCTACAAAAAATAAACACACCCTTTTCCTCAAAATCTAAGAGAAAAGAACCAAATAAGCTTAAAGTGTTTCAAACTTTGCAAACCATAAGTCCAAAACTTTATCTAAACTATAATTCTAGCTACCTCAAGTTACAACAATAAGTTTTTTGTGTTTGGTAAGAACCTACTATAATTATTATATGCAATTGTTTCATCACATAAGTCCGCCATAACATTGTGATTAATGTAAAATCACCTAAATACATACAACTTAAAACATACACCTATGCATTAGCTACATATAGAAAGTAAAGAACTATAGATTAATCATTCACAATAAAAATAAGTACAAAACATTTTAGAGAACTCATTATGAGCAACACATTGCAATTTAAACACCAAATAAATCTTTCTACTGTTAGATTGACATTAGATCGAACAGTTGGTGTGCACTAACCGTGAGCTTGCGAACAGTAACGAAATCAATCCGAATCTTCTTCCTGTACTCCAAATCTGACAACAATTTCTTCAAATCAGATCGCGTTACCCTGCTAAGAACACCAGCATCATCCACCACATAAGTTTCTTTCGGAGGACCATCATTGAGCACATCAAATTCCGACGCTAATGCAGACCCACTAACCAAAATTGGGGTGAAATTGAGTGCTAACGAGATAGCTAAAGCAGCTAATCCATGTTGAACATGAGAAAACCAATTGGGGTTCGTGGGTAATGCTGAAAAAGATTGAAAAACTGAATCTTTCTTGAGATTACAACAAAGGGGTTTGGAAATTGGGGGGTGAGGGAGTTTGATTTGGGGTTTTGGTGTAGTGGGATGGAGGATTTGAGATTGAAAAGAGAAGACAAAGAGCGTGGAGCTAAAATGGTTTCCATTTGTGGAGATTTGATGAAAATGTGATGGTTGTTCTTCTCATCACATAACACATTTGATGTGTGAAGTGGAGTATTTCATGAGTGGTTTGGATTGGTTGGTTGGGAGTTTTGTGGATAATGTGGTGTCTATTTTATATGATGGGGAATTTGCAGGTGTAGGCCTGTACTATGACTTGTGAATAATGAATATTTTGTTTAAATTTAACAAGTTAAATAAACCATTGGGAACTAATTACTAGGATAGTCATGGGAATGTGTTTTACAATGATTATAAAATTGGTTTGTGAATAAGATATTATGGATATGGATTTTAGTGTTGATGTTTTTTTTAAAGTGAAGGTGAATTAATTTCCATTAGTTTTTTTAAATGAATAAATCACATCAAAACAATTAGGTTTAAAAAAAATTCAAAATCATGTGAGATGAGGTGCTAACGTAGTATATGTTATAACTTTTACTTTGAATTTATCTAGATTATAATCTTTCTTACATGAGTACGTGATATAGTAGTTCGTTATACGATTGAAAAAACAAATAAAAAACACCTGGAAATAAAAATCCCCACCGCAAGGTTCGAACCCATGTGACATGGGATTGATAGCACACCCTCTAATGTCGGGCCAACTAGCCTTTCTGTGGCAAACACCTACAATCAAATAATTTATTAAACACTGAGTTTTTGATCCAATGGTCGCTTGTAATGACACACCAACCAACCACAACAAAATATTATTTATCATGTTTTGAAATTCGTATGTTTATAATGATACTTTTATGATTAAAAGTGTTTTTGATAAAGAAACTACTATAAATACATCAAACACACACACACACACTATCCATACAAGTCGTATAGCAAATATGTCATACGACATACATAGTTTCCATAACGGTGTGTAATGTCGTATCAATTACTCACTTACGTATAACAAATACACTCTATAGTCAATACAACCTCTAAAATGTTCTCACTAAAAAGCTCTTATACAAATAGAAAGATTCAAAACCCCATACATAGAATAAACACCTCATATTGTATGACATGATATATAATTATTTTAAAAATTTAAAAATATTCATGTAATGTGACAGTGTGTATCCTTCTATAATATAGTATAAAGTTCAAATTGTGTTTCACCAGGTAATCTTTCTTATCCTTTCCCCCCTCGAATCACCATCTTCATCAATGAACGATCCTGCACTCTAATCATCTCAACAAAACCCTAGCTTTCATGGCAACAGTTCTCTCTCTAATCGCACAACCACACCCCCCTAAGCCCTCATTAAACCCTTTCAATCCCATTACGAATTCTCTTTCCGAACAATCCACTTTATCCAAAAGAGCATTCGTCTCAATTTCCACAGTATCATCTCTTATAGCCTTTGTTCAACCTCCAATTCTCATAGCTCAAACTCCATCTTCTTCTTCCACTAAGTCGATTCTGTCAGGTATTACCAGCACTAAGTCATGGTTTAGATACTTTGGTGATGGGTTCGCCATTAGGGTTCCACCTGATTTCGAGGATATTATGGAGCCAGAGGTCGGATGTTTTTCAATTTTGCGTTAATTTTTTTATGCATCGTGACTTTATTGCATTGCAGAGTGAAAACTATGCCATAATTCTGAAATTTCCTCATCTTGAAGGAAATTCCTCATTGTAGCAGTAAATTCTAAGGTCTTGCGTGGCTATTCAAACTGATTAGATTTGCTTATTGCATTGTGAAGTTGTTTGGTGTATAATATGATCAAACCCCATATAAACAATAGTTTGTTGTGTAAACCATTTAATTTTTGGAAACCATTATAAATACTATCTGAATTTTTGTAACTGTTATATATAATACAAGCCATTTAACTTCATAAGCATCTTACAGGCTTTTGGTCAAAATTATCAAGAATTATCAATGTGAAAAGTAGAATGGTTTTTGTATCAGTTCTAATGACCGAATTGGAAATGAAGTGAAAGTTTTTGTCTGTGATGCATAAAAGTCTTGATGTGAGCAGCATCTTCATGTTACTAGACAGATAATCTGGTACTATAAGAACACTGCTATTTTGGATGCTCTCTTCAAAAATTCATTAGCTTCAATTTTTCAAAAAATCATTAGCTTCAATTTTTCAAAAATTCATTAGCTTCAATTTTCCATTTTGAATTTCAACCAAGAAATTAAAACGCATCATATACAGAACATTAATGGTATACTTATACTATTGCTGGTTTTGTTTATATAGGACTATAATGCTGGTTTGTCTCTTTATGGTGATAAAGTTAAACCAAAGACATTTGCAGCACGGTTTGCTACACCTGATGGGTACAACTGTATTCTAGGTTTTATCATTGTATTGTTAAGTTTTTCCTGTGTGCATTTGTAGAAACTTAAGTGTCCTACACTAATTATTTATCTTTGGAGGTGCCCATCTTGAGCCGTTGTCTGAAAATGGCAATGGGCCAAATGGGTAAAACAAAAAAACCTTAGCTAAATATGAGATGGATCAGAATGTGTTGAAAGTTGTCCGGAGTGTATCCTAAGGCTTACATCCTCTTAAACTGCTTTAAAAGAAAGAAATATCATTGGTATAATAGTGTAGTACTCGTTATCATACTTATTATATATAAGTTACTTTTTGAATGGCTAAAGTTTTGGCAGCTCAGCCTGAGTACCCGATCGACCCACATTGAAAATTACCTTTGATTACTTGTTACCTAACCCAACTAAGTTGTGGATTTTGCCATGTCTAACACACAGAACATACTAACAGTTTGTACGAGTCTGTGTTTTGGAAAACGTACGTTCTTGGCACTTTTTATTAAAACTCATGCATTCTTGCAAAGTTAAGGAATATATTGTGTAGATGCATAAATTTGTTGTTAAATTGACTGTCCTGTTTTTTAACTAAATGTGAATGTTACTATATGATTCTGCAGTCTCACCTGGTTAGCAATTAATACAGATCCGAAGTTCTAAGCGTTGTGATCCGCCCGTCTAATCAACTCAAGATCACATTTTTAGAGGTTTGTGAGCCTTAAAAGTTTTCGTGTTTGATTAAAGTTTGATAAGTCATAGAGATGCAGCATTGTGATGATCTTCTTATTTTGTCGCTGTTTACAAAATTTCAATATAAGATTCTAACGTATAATCAAACGCTTCCTTGCCGTCTATGTGTTGAAACTTGCAACAACCTCCTTGTTAAAATTTCCTATTAAAATTAGAATATTTTTACGCTTTAAAAGTTTCCAAGTTAAAATGACTTGGGTGGCATTATCATCATGACACAGGAATTAATAGTATTATTTAGGGTGCACATGATTACCTTGCTTCATGTACCTTTATATTTCCTTTTAGAGTTTTAAATAGACAACTAGTCGAGTGTTTTCTTAAAGAATGTTTCAAATTACACTTTGCATCTTTCACGGGACATGAGAATAGGCTTCTTTATGGAAATTTGCATAAATTGTTGACCAACTTCGGTCCAAATTCTATTTCATTAACCAAATTTGTTTGCCCCAAAAAACCCCTCAAATTTGTAATTTTTTAACAGATTATAATATTATACAGAATTGCATATGTTGCACCAATGGGTTTTTAAATATTGGCCGTGTCGTAACTTTTGCAGGCCAAAGATGTTTCTGATCTGGGAACATTGAAGGAAGCAAAGAATATTTTTGTTCCAGGTAATTTACAGTTTGAAGATAAGTTAATGTGGTTTATATTTTATTGCTAACTACAGAAACCGGTAAAACTAAAAGGCTCAGCTATAAATATAATTCACTGTAATGGTGTAATGTTCCATAATTTGTGAAATGTTGATAAAAGCTTCAGGGGTCATTTAATATATTTATTTATTTATTTTGAAATTTCATGAAAAACACAAATATTGGGTCAGTCTAATCCATTTGATCTGTCTCAAAAGCTTACCCATTTTGACCAGTTATCCTCCCTACCCGATTTGTAAATAGCATAGACCGTCCTGCTTCTATAAGAGTATGAAACTATGGTTTAATTTTTTGTTAAATATATTTTCCTATTTTTGATAAAACTTTTGTATCTTTCGATTGCTTGTTTATAGTTCTATACAATTTTTAGGTGGGACGGATTTATATTCTGCACGTGCCATAAAAATAAAGGAGGATGAAGGTTACAGGTATTCTTAGTTTGTATTCTCCCATAATTCATAATCATGCACACCAAAAGAACCACAAGTATTCATGCCTTCTAAGTTCAATTGCCACCCAAGCTTGTGTCTTTTTCTTGCCATCCGGCCCTTATTTGCTATGTCTAGTATATATGTTACAACACATAAGCTTTACATCTAGTCAGTCATGGATATTACTATTACAAATGGCCTCAAAAAGTTTTTGGATAAACGATGGGTGATGGTGGTGTCATGGAAAACGATGGTGTGGTAGTGAAGGTCGATGGAGGTGGGTGACTGGTGGTGGCCAACAAAGGTTGGACGCAGCGATCAAGGGAGGTGGGTGTCCAATGATGGCTCAGGAAGGAGGATGCTGAAGACAACCGATGTGGGCGATGGTAATATGGTGGAAGGTGATGTTCCATAGAAGTGAACTACCAGAGGCAGTTACAGTAGGAGAGCAATGCTGCTTGACTTTGATGGGCATTGATGCTCAACTGAGGGGGCAGTCGATGATGGGTGGCAAGGGATGGTGGAAGAGGGCAGTGGACGGTCGAAAACGGCTTGTGGAAACAGGTGGAGACGGCCAATGACAAGGCAATGATGTCAGCAGTGATAGGGGTGGTGACTGAGGTGGCCAATGACTGTATATTGTGACGGGGTGGAAACAATGTTTTGATGTTTTGTGAAGTGAAGTTATACAGTAGAAACCCAAGTTTTCTGTTTTTTTTTTTGTGAAATGTTTTCAAAAAAACCACGTTCGAACACCTTCATTGATTTTCCTGTTTTCCTTCTACAACTAAACACACCCTGAGTTTCTTATAAACCATATTAGTCTTTATTTAAGATATTCGTCTTCTAGTTCTATTTCAGACATTTCTGAATTGATCTTTTTCTTAATTTAATTTTCTTCAGGACCTACTATTTCTACGAATTTGGGAATGATGATCAGCGTGCTGCTTTAGTAGCTGCAGTCAACAGTGGAAAAGTATGTTTACATCTCATATGGATTCTTTAAACATGAAATACATATAAACACTTGCTGCGTGTGTTTATACACCGAAACCCAAAACATTATAAGGAGGTGATAATTTGTAGCCGAAATTGCTGTAATTTGTCTGTCAAATAGTTTTTTACTAGAGACCCCCAAAAATAAGGAGAAGTGGGGAGGGGATTGTCAGGTGGAGTTGGTAACCGATCAAACAGCGAGTCTTTGGTACTGGCGGAGTTGGCTGACCTGGACTTTTGTGCACTTGCGAATTTTCAACCCGTTTGGTCCCCTTCAATCGGTTTTCTTAATAATTTTTGATTTACCCATTTGATCGGATAAAGCATAAGCCATATCGACAATAAGTTTTTCTATAGAACCGCTCCTAGTCTACTCCTATTAGCACCAGGATGTCCCTTAGGAATGCCCATTAATAAGTGAATGGCTTGTTAGCACTACACTTGTTTTGAATCACGAAATCCATTCCCACTTTAAAACATATTTGAACATCTATGCGAGTGTTTATTTTGCAGACGATTATTGCTGGAGTGAGTGCGCCTCAGTCTAAATGGGTGAACGATGGTGTAAAGCTTCGCTCAGCTGCCGTTTCATTGACAGTACTATGATGGCGATGAATAGAGATTACTTTTTGAAAGAATAGGATAGGATACGATGGGTGTGGTGACAATTATGTATCAATATTGTAAAAGAAGTGATTTTGTCGGACAGTAGTTGTATGTATGGAGGAATAAGATTCCATTGTTCCACTGGTAATTGGTCTCTATGGGACTTTTGGTATAGAAAGAACTCATGTCATGTTGATTTGCTCTTTTATTTGACAATGGTAGGTATACCATCTTATTTTTATTTCCCCCACCCCACCCCACCCCCCACGCACCCCACCCCCCTACACACAATTACACTAATAGAGTTAGAATTTTTCATTAGGTTCGTAATAACTTTTTCTATATTTGTTACTATACATTAATAATCTTTTTTAATGACTAATCATTAAGCAGTACATACAACCTTGGATCACCAATAATTACAATATATTCTAATAGCAGGTTCAAAAGGTTGTAGTTTAATGGTATCTAGTTGTTGGGTGGTAGTCCTTTCAAATGATGCGAGCTTAAGTTACGAAAGAAATACATGTCACAAGTTTTCATGTGAACTCAAGACTTGATGCAAAAGGTTGAAATCGTAATGATATAAGTTTACAACTTTTCATTATAATTAAGGACGCCACAAGTTGATTTAAGTTATGTAATTAAATACATGTCACCGAGTCAAAGAGATACAGTCTGAGCTCATGGGCATTCACTTCATGTATAGTATGAAGTTCTTACCATAAGAAAAGGAGACGATTGCTAACAAGATTGAAATACATATATTATCCAAGTGTTGTCCACTATTTCCCATAACTTCTCATACCAGACCAATTCACTAAAATGCAAATAGGATATTGTGATCTTAATTCTACATGATGTTAATAATGACCATCATCCATGTAAGAGGCCCAGAAGAGCGTAATATGCAACTAGCACCGGTATGGACACAATTGTGCCAAAGATTACCCTGGAAAATATATATAGAAAATAATCATTACATACTCAAAGCAATACCAAAATTGATGGAAAATACAAGGATCTTACGCGGTACTAAGGACGTTTACATGTAGACCATATTCCTTTGCGTATACGAAAGATGTAATGGCTTGTGGTAGAGCAGCCTGTAAACCAATTCAAATAGTCGACATAATTGAACAAGTACATATAGTAAACATAACACATTTTAAACCGTTGGATACATGCAAAAAAAAACTGTTTTATTTTGTGTGTATGTATGGCATAGCCTAAAAGTGTTGTGGTTTCTCTTAACGATTAGAGCACTCATGATGATAGACATGTGGACAGACAGGTGATATCCTTGTAACGCACCTATATTGTCCAGTTTTGTCAAAATTGAAGAGACAACTCTATCTTATTACGATGATCATTAAGTTTTGTTATTAAAATTTTGTATTTGTCAAAAGTCTATTGCCCATTTGAAACTTTCAAACACCCGTTTAACACTTTTAAGCACTGTTAGACTTAATATTAATATTATCCTAAGTTAGCATTATTATTAGTTTAGTCTATGTTTAGTATTAATGTGTATTATTATTGTATAACCTAAGTGTCGGCGGTTATGGTAGTTACCACCCTCACCGACAACTATAAATAGGGGTTAACACCCTCATTTGTAAGATGATGATGATTGTATGTAAAAGCAAGTTTCTGTAAATTCCCTCTACATCATCCTTCAATTGGTATCAGAGCGTAACGCTCTTGGGAAGAAGAAATCACGAAGAACACATCGATGATTCATCCCTGTTTTGCGAAGTAAGAACAGAGACAAAAAATTGGAACAAATCGAGAACAAGGAACGTGTTTATCAATCAGAAACGTGATCACCATCATCAATCGATCAAAGGGTCATCAGAATCAAGAACCCAAAATCGTTTTTCAACAAATCGGAGGATACCGATTTCCGGCGAGAGTCCGGCGATTCAAACTGAAACAGAGACGTATTCAAATCGAAAGTACTTGTTCAAATTGTGGCAAGTTCGACATGTGTGGTGAAACAAGCAAAGACGACCCGTGTGGCGTTTATCAAAAGAAGACCTGTGTGGCAAGTTCGACCTGTGTGGCGAAACAAGCAAAGACGACCTGTGTGGCGTTTATCAAAAGAAGACCTGTGTGGCAAAGTAAGAAAGAAGATTTTTGGCAAATCAAAACAACAATTACAAAAGCAAGGCGATTGATCCTTGAATCAAGTTGCAAGAAGCAAAGTTCAAACAAGTAAGACAAGAACATAGCAAATCAAAAGCGAGATAGGAAAGAAAAGACCCAAGAAGATTAAGCAAGAAATCATGACCGAAAAATTAGCAAGTATATCGACACCAACACGTGAACAAGGGAATATATCACTTCAACGTCCCAAGCTAACTGAGACAAACTACACTTCATGGGCATTATTAATGGAAACGATCTTAAAGGCTTATGGTCTTTGGGAAACAATTGATGTAAAAGGAGATGTAGATGAAAAGAAAGTGTATACAACCAAGGCAATGATCTTCCAAACATTACCCGAAGATATATTAATGCAAGTAGCACAATGTGAAAATGCAAAAGAAGTTTGGGAATCAATTAAAGTTCGACACCTTGGAGCAGATCTAGTTCAAAAGGCACGTCTACAAACCTTAAGAAGCGAGTTAGAGATGTTAAAGATGAAAGAAAATGAAAGTGTAAGTAACTTCGCAAGCAAGTTAAGCAGCATAAGAGCCAAATTCAAAAGTTTTGGCACTACTCTTAAAGATAAAATAATCGTAAGGAAGCTACTTAATTCCATTCCTAAGAAGTTTTTACCAATAGTGGCATCTATCGAGCAATATTCAGAAATAGATAAAATGCCATATGAAGAAGCAGTGAGGAGAATAACAGCATTTGAGGAACGCCTCAAAAGTCACGACGAAGTAGAAGAAAATCATCAAAACAAACTCCTAATTGCAAACTCAAGTAACCATTTAGAAAGTTGGCATCATGGTAAAGTACCTGGCAATCAAAACCAAGCAAAAGGACGAGCAAGAAGCTTTGACAAAAGAGAAAGAAGACCCGAAAGAAGCACGAGCCAAGAGAGCCAAGAAAACAAAGATAAGAGTAAGTTTAGGTGTTATGATTGTGGAAGACTTGGACAATATTTCACAAACGAATGTACCAAATGGAAAGACAAAAAGAAAGATAAGAATGAGCAAGAATCCCTTCTCATTTATGAAAAAGATGATCCAATCCTACTATGAAGCATGAAAGGATAAATCAAAATTAAGGGGGAGAATGTTAGACTTAATATTGATATTATCCTAAGTTAGCATTATTATTAGTTTAGTCTATGTTTAGTATTAATGTGTATTATTATTGTATAACCTAAGTGTCGGCGGTTATGGTAGTTACCACCCTCACCGACAACTATAAATAGGGGTTAACACCCTCATTTGTAAGATGATGATGATTGTATGTAAAAGCAAGTTTCTGTAAATTCCCTCTACATCATCCTTCAAGCACCCTCGTAAACTTTTTAATGCATTTAACCAGCTGACGAGTATACATTTAGTATAAATAATAGGATAAACAAGGTAATTTTCTATCATCCAAAGTGATTGTATGCTTACTTGAATGATGGCAACATGAAGAACATCGCCTCTCAAACCCATCGAAAAAGAACCAAGAGCCATTGACACTGGTGCTGCTGCAAACCTCAATATCATCCCATACATGGTTAGCTTAACACTGCAATGAACTATCTTTTCTTGCAAAGCCATGAATAGTCCTGCATGCATGCACCGCATTTTGTTTCAAAGTTCCATGAAAGAATGCACCACGCGTATTGAAAATATATGGTGTGTTTTTAGCTTATGTGAAAAGGAAAAGACAATCGAACACGAAGTAATTATGAATTGGTATATTTGTTTTTCTCATGAAAGCTGTAGAAGCAAAACTTCTCACCAATGCAAAACATTGCAACACCTGAACCCGCTCTTGACATGATCAGTATTGATCCCTCTAAGACCATTGGCATTTTTAGATTCCACCTGAATCAATACAGAACATGATAATGAGAACTATGCACATTTTGCACAACACCTACATTATGTTTAACTTACGGAAAGTTATTGAATCAGTAGGCAGTTTAGAATTCATCTAAGTACCATTAGGAGTTTTATAGAACTTCTTGTACTTTTAGACAGTTCACTACCTGTACTAGCAAACCTCATGCAAAACTAACAAATATTTTAGACTTTGCTAGTGTGAAAGCGAGCTTGAGAAGTTTGTTGAGACTTGAGAGAACCTACTTATATATTGGTCTAAATTTCACAAGAGTTCTACAATTAAAGGTAATGATGAGACTTCGCTTGAGCTATCCATCGCTTTATGCTATATGGATGAGTTTGCTCATAAAGTTAGCGAACCGCCTAGCTAGAAGTAAAAGAAGTTCCAAAAAACTCATAGAAGTACTTAATTGATTCCTAAACCACCTACTAATCCAAAACAATTCTTAAACCTTACTAGTGAACTATTTATATATCATCAAAGAAAACATACCTATTTGCAACAAGTGCCCAAAAAAGTCCCAAAATGCATGAATAAGAGTTGGGGTTCTTAGCAATCTTTACCCCAACTACTTTCATTATAATCAATACAGAAGGCCCCCTTCTTGTATCCCCATTCCCATTGTCATTCCTTTCAATATCCATGACCGAATCATTTGGAACAACTTCCAAATCCAATTGTTGCTTCGCGCGTTCAAACTCTAGCATGAACAACAACAACATATTCCAAAGCAAAGATTGCACAATTGAAGATTGGATGACCAAACTTTCTCCAAAGCTCCCATACATCGCGTGCATAAGGGGAACCCCTACGACGAGAGAATTATTCAAGCTAGATAAAGAGAAGCTTGTAACTGACCACTGATAATTACCTTTAACACTACATTTAGCCCATAAGGATATTGTTATGAGAATGATGGCTTTAGAGATTGCATCGGCAGCTATGAACTTGTAATTCATTTTGTAGGGATTGATGCGGGTTGTGAACTCAAATGTGAAAAGTGGCATGATGAAGTAGCAGTTGAGCCTGTTTATTGCATCACAATGGTCTGGCTTGAACATGTGCCACCATTTCACCGAGCCATAGCCTAGAACTAGCGCCACATAGAGTGGAAACATCGCGGAAATTACATTGTAAATGTCTATCCAGCCGATCATTTTACACAATTTGTATGCGTGAATATTATTTTGATCAGTTGATGCAACTAATTGTGTGGCGTTGGAGGTAAAAGGGGGATCAAAAACAGTATTTATAAACAAAAAAAACAAAAGCTTGAGCTTTTTCATTATAAACTTGCATGACCAGTGAGAGTGTATGCTTTTCACTAATCACGCAAGTTTATATTCCAAATTCCACTTGAAAAGGTTTCTCGAAATCAAGGGACTGGTCTAATAAAAGATTATTCACACTGTCAAATCACATTACGTGTGATCACAAAATCAGCGTTTTGTTAGATGCACGTTAGCTTTTATTCTATAAATTAACCTATATGTAGATAAACCACCTTTTATGGATACCACCAATTTTCTAATGGTTTAGATCAGCAAGCAGAAATGTATAAACTTGTTCTCTCTATGCGAAAAGTATATTAGGATATAGCTAGTGGACTACACATTTAGACAAGTTAAACTAAAAGTGTTTTTAGGTCGATCATATGTTGCTTTCCTAGGTCATCATCTTTGCTCAAAGGTTAAAAATGATGCCTGTCGATTCACAGCCATGTAGACGACAATGAAAAGTTTTATATTCTTCTATCTCTCAAGATAGAAGAAAGACTAGCCATCATCTACCCCTGCCAGACCCTGCACTTGAGTGGGATTTACTGAGTATGCTTGTTTGTTACTTTGTTCTTAAATCTCAAGGTAGAGGAGATATCTGACTATTGTGCATGGTTGTATCTTATGCCAAAACTTGTGCATCCTAACTTGATATATCTTTCTGTCACCTTCTCACGTGGCACTATAAGGATTCGACTCTATAGCGATGGCATGCAGATGTGAAACGAGACAAACCGGCTTGCAAGCTACTTGGGATCGGATCGTAAAAAACTCGAATCGAGCCGAGCTTAAACGAGCTAGCTTGAGCTCACATTATGACTCGTTTACTAAACGAGCTCAAGCCCAAGATTCAGATATTGCGCTCGAGCCGACTCGTATATTTAAATATATAATAATATGTTTACATAAACCGTATTACGAGATATATTATCATGAAAAAATAATCGAATAGTATATATTATGTTATATATAGAAAGTATGATTATAAATCATTATAAAAAATAAAAAAAATAATAATTTAACAATAAATAAGCCGAACCCAAGTCGAGCTCGAGCTTTAAATATAAAACTACAAACAAGCCGAGCTCGAGCCTAAGCGAGTTCGGACTTAGCTCGACTCGTTTACACCCCTAACGACATGTATAGTAACGATAGAAGTTATTGGTACAGATCTGCCTATGACGGCGTCATGTCGTGGTTATAGGTTTAGTCATAAATTTGATAAGTCAAACCTCATACTTACGACGTGTCGTCATCATATAGTTAGTGGGGTGATTAGACGTCATTCTGGAACTTTATAGCAATGACAGGTAAAATATTTTTATATTTGATTTTCTTTAATAATAGTTTCAGTGGGTTCTAAACTACAAAAAGAAAAAGTAAAAATAAATAATTTCTAACTTATAGCTACAAAATGTTTGAGGTATTGACCTTGACTGAAGTTGACATCTCCACATGTGACCTTCTACCACTCCTAAACCATCAAACCTTGAACGATACCATAATTTGGTATTGTAATAACATTGATGTTGCAGGATCCTGCATTGCCACTCACTTCTGCGCCCCTAATTTAGATAAGACCAAGCATAACATATAAAAATATAACTAAGTCAATTTAAGACTCACGCGTAGAGCCGAACCTGTTAAAGGGAGAAAATAGACGTAAAAACAATAAACCGCGCACGCACGTTGTGTTGTGTTAACTCACAGAATTTTGAATGAAACGTAAAGCGAAACGTAAAATTGGTGAATTGCACATGCATGTTTGTGTCATGTTAACTTGCAAAACCTGAAACGAACGTAAGATGAAAATTTAAAAAATATGAAAAGTATAGGGGAGCAAAGTTAAAAGTATAAAATTTTGTGAGATTAAAATACAAAAGATGAAGAATTTTGGGGTTTAAAGTAAAAATAATCAAATTTTAGAAGGTTATTTTGCAAAATATGAAAACCTTTGGGTTAAACGTGAAAAGTCAATTTTTTTAAAAAAACTCCGTATACATAAGATTCGACACTATAATGCATAAATTGTTGGTAATTAGTATAATATAAATTAAAATAAAGTTTATATATTTAATAGTTATTAGTAACTAAAGATATAAATAATGAGTTATAACCGATCATAAACGTTTTAATGCCTCACGTCTTAATCTTAAGAGTTATCATATATGAGTCATACTTGGCCTTAATAGGTCATATAATTAGTGTTTTAAAAGATCAAATTGGATCTTAACATAGCATATCAGGTTTTAGTAGGTCAAATTGAAATTTAATGTGTCATTTTGACGCGTAACGGAACTTAATTGAGTTGTAATGGGCTATCTGGGCTGTCAATACTAGGTCTTAATAAATCATATTGGGCCATTGTTCTTAATGGACCATCATAAACCTTATTATGTCATTGCGAGTCATATTATAGTGTAGTGAGTTATAATGTGGCATACACATTTTAAGAGGTCTATTGGGCCTTTTACATTCAACGTATCTTCTAATGGAGGGTGATGGGTCTATGTTTCATATCAACTCTTAAAGGATCAAAGTATCAAACTTGGTGTAATGAGTAATAATGCATCATAGATGTCTAATGTGGCATATTGTGTCTTACGAGTAAGAGACATTATATCTCACAATTGGGCTCATGGGTCTTAGTAGATCATAGTAGGTCTTATAGGGTTAGATTGAGTTCTAATAGGTCACATTAGATCGTAGTGAGTTACAAGGGGTTGTATCATACATATTATAATGTCATTATTAGGCCTTAAGAGGAATGATAGTTCCTAAATGAGCTACAACACGCCTTAATAGGCCAACTATGTCGATATTTATTTTCATTCTCTATGTTTGATCATTGATGACTTTGTTTGACCAGTTATGTCGTGTTTTGACCAATGATGTTTAAGTGTTTAACTATGTGTTTAACCATGATTGACTAAAATTGCATTTGTGTTGATCATAATCAATCAATATATCCCATATTGACAAATATGAACCTTGTCAATATTAACCCATACCGACTCAAATTAATGAATTATCCATCGTTGATTTGTTTTCTCATTTATATCTAGTTCCATCAACCTTGTATAATAATTAACTTAAGTATAGGATTACAATATTTTTTTATTATAAAAATAGTGTTTTGTATATGTGAAAATGTTAATCATAACAATATATTTAAGCTAGCTACAAACGATAATTGATAAAAAAAACTTTTTCTTTTTTCTTTCTGTAATTTTGTGGGACCTGTTGGTATTCCCTCTGTAAATACTATGATTGGCAAGGGACTTTTGTGATGACAATCAAAAAATATTATTATTGTTCTTTTGGTAATCACATATATATTTGTGAGGGATTTACATCAAAAAGATAATTCTTACTATTAATTTAATATTATTATCATATTCTTTGGAATTTCTTTAATTAATGTCCTCCACCTTGTGTTAGTGAAGTGTAATTTAGAAAAACTTTCTTGCGGGTAGTAAACCTCTAGGAACTTCGACTTGAGTAGTTTTCTCATTTAACTCCAAGAATAAACCTTTTTCTTTCTTTGTTTCTCGCGCTTCGAACACGCGTTTCGTCTTATGTTTAACGTGTTTTGAAGCTTTAACAACGACCTTTATATTGTCACCTTTTTTTCTTTGAAGTGTCTACTTGTATTAAAAAACCTCTCAATTGGACTAATCCACTCTACAAACTCTTCAAGGTTTAGTCTCCCGTCATATTCAGAAATATCAACTTTCATCGCCCCTAAAGAATATAGCTCCCGCCTATGAGTTCACATCATCATAATGCTCGTTGTCAAGTCGATAACGAGTGTGCGATCGGTCGCTATCTCAACGTTATATAGCAATAGTCTGAATTGGTCTTGATGGTCTTTTAATTGTTGTATAGTTATGTTGTCAGCTGCCATGATATCAAGAAGAAAAACAAAATGATGGACAAGAATGTTATAATAGCGAACCTAGTGTTCTGATACCAGATGATAGGCACCAAGTATGCAACATATGTTAACTTTGATTATGTGGGAAGGGAGACTAACGATCACTCATGATTACGTGAAAGCTCGAGTGCGGTAACCTACACAAGTCTAAGGATACAAATGCACACATTAATTTTGAACATGGTTCAAACACACACCATATAAATAAGTCAAACTTGTGCTAAATTAAAATGATACTAGTTAACATCTTCCGATAAACTCAATATGAAAAATATATTAGAATAAATAAAAACTATTTAATAACTAATGTAGGTGGTGGTCCAGGTGGGGGGAGTGTTGCTAAAACCCCTACATAACAATCATCCTTCTTTGTGGAACTCCACATTACTCGTAGGCATTTATAAAGTCACAAATCCACCCGTGTTACTCACTCCATCATTTGATCGGACTCGGGACCCATGTTGAAGGCATAGGATCCAACGGCTATGGACTTTAAACACAGTGTGATATGAGTGTCGGTTTTGAAGCCTGATACCAGTAAATGTGATTTTGATCGGAACCGGGACCCATGTTAACACGGATATATACGCTCCTATTAATCATCTACACATGTACCTTCCAGTAAAATATATAGACGTTCCAACTTCTAAAAACACTACAAAGATCATTTATGACACGTCCAAATAACTAAAGGGTAGCATTTAAAACATAAGCTAACCCGAGGGACTTATCGGAAAAGCTGTAATGATAAAATGTCCAACAACTCAGATACGTACGCTTAAAGTCGAAATTGAGAGGAGAGAGAGAATGGATAGGATGTTTTCAGTGGACGATATCGCGGGCCACTTTTGGTCGCCGTCGCCGGCGCCGCCCGCCGGAGACGACGATGACTCATCATCTTCATCATCTGCATCGAAGAACCGGTCAACGCCGGCGATGATGAATCGGAGCATGTCCGAGTGGCAATTCCAATGCTTCCTTCAAGAGGCATCAGAACCTAGGGGATCTTCATCGTGTAGACCTACCGATGTTGTCGAGATCAAGGATCAAGATGAAGTTCAGGACAAAAATCAGTCTGTTGTTAGTGCTGATGGTAATTTGAAGAATAAGGATAGTGGTAGATCGAGTTGTGGTGAAGCTGCCACGACGTCTTTTGGTGCTTCTGGAGTTGGTGGTCCGGTCAATGTTCCGATTGATTCGGAGGAGTATCAGGCGTATTTGAAGGATCGTCTGAATCTCGCGTGTGCTGCTGTTGCTTTGACTAGGGTATGACTATTTGTTCATCTTTGTGGTTTTGTTTTTATTGCAGCTTGTGTTATTTGATTTCAGCTTCTACTTAGAGATTAATGTTAATTACTGGTAGTTTGATTGTTAATAGAATTACATTAGCTGAGGTTAAGTGGAGATCAATGGGTGTTTACACCTCTGACTTTAATAAGAAGAAATTCAATAGCTTTAGATTCCAATGTAGCAAGTTTACATGTTAATTGATAATGGTGGGGGGATTTTAGTTGAAGGAATGTCTTCCTATCATGATCTGAATTGTCCCTGATTTTTGATAGAATCATTCCATTATTGTTCATTAATGAGTAATGATGGTAGACTCCTTGGTCAGGTGTCAAAAAGTCTGGACCAGTTGATTAGCAAATCAATTAAATCCGTTTCTAGGTTCTATATGATTTCAAATTACTAAACACAAATGAAATACACAATGACACCGCAAATTTTGAAAGCTGATTATCTGGATGTGATTTAGTTTGCCTTCTCTGTGTAGATTGTGTAAATACAAATATCTTTCTCTTGTATCCTTCAAAAAGTGGATCCTACTCTATCCGCCCCCTTATACCTTCATGTCTTTTTGCATATTAATTATTTTGAAAATATTATTTTCTTCTATTGCAAATCATAAGTGTTGTAGCTATGGAGGGAGTCCAGTGCTTTATTTAAAATGTTTCTTCTGGTAAGGACTTGCTATGCAAGAAAGATGAGAGTTTTTTTTTCTTTTTTTCTTTTTTCTTTTTTATTTTTATTATACATATGGTCACAATATGTAAATTTTTATCGAGTAAAAGCTAGATGAATTGCCTTGTAAGTGGGCTTGTTATGAAAAAGCTTCTGTCTTGTTTACCAAGCTTTGCCTTACATACATATCCCAAGAATTTAAACATGATGGCTAGATGCTGTGAGCCTTTGGTTACAAAGTGTAACAAACAATTTTGGCTGGTTAATAAAACTTGATTTCAACATCATTCCTTTTCCATATGGCCATATAGGTTTGATTGTGTTCTTGTCCTATCCAATCAAAGAACATGATATGCATGTGTTGACATTGTAAAAGGCTGTGTGACTGTTATTGCTGAATTGCATTTATATTGTCTGGGCAATTGTCTTTGTGAGGCAAATTTTGTTTATTTGACATGTCCTGTACAATCCAGTTCGGCAATTATGTTGTACCTGCTCATGTTTGCTTTTGTTGTTAATTTGCTGTCTGATATGCTAATGAAATGTCAACTAGGATTAATATTTTGGCCAACACTGGTGAAAGCTCATAGCTATGTTGTTCTGTTTGGTATTCCTCATCTTTTAGTTATGATTTTTTTTTTTTATAGTTTTGTTACCTTTTCAGTTTTGTTTCAAGGCACTTTATAACTTGTATAGTTTACTCTTTCCCTTAGGCAACTTCTGTTAAAACTCAAGATTTCGCTGCTTTACCTGACAATGGATCACAAGCCTCTAACACCTCACAGTTGGGATACCAGGCTCCTTCTAAAGGTTTGTGCCTGTAACTTACTAGAAATTTAGAAGTTCAGTCTGTCATGTTCTTTAGGATGCCTTTATACACATAAGAACTTTGTCATGTGACTGGATTGATTGATGGCTTAGTGCTATTTAGTTAGAAGCAAGCCAGGCACATGCCTAGGTGCTCAAGTGAGGTGAGGCTGTTGCGCCTGAGGTAGAAGTAACGCGAGGGTCTTCGAAAAGCGCACAGGAGGCTAGCACGTCTGTTTGGATACAGGGAGAGGGCATGAGGTGAATTGGTTGTCTGGTTCAAATTCAGACAGTTCTGCTTTCTTCCTTTTTACTTTTTATTCTTTGCAGCGGCTGTTGCTTTTCCTTCTCTTTTATACTTCATTGGTGATCTATAAACTGACTTAGTTTTTACTTTCTGTTCTGTTTTGGTCTTTTTTTTTTCTTTTTTTTGTGTGTGTTGGGCTTTTTTTATTCTTTCATTTTGCTTTGTTTTTTTTTCTTCTTTAGACTTTAGACTCTCTTTATTTTGTTTGGGATTTGCTTAATTGGGTAGATTCAATGTAGTCTACAACTAGTTATATTATATATTTTTTCTAATGGGGTGATTTTAGAATTTTGATACTGGTTGGATTATTTTAATTGGTAGCTATCAAGTTTTTTAATTATGTTTGGTGAGAAGTATAACTTACTGCACCTATTATATATTTTTATTGCGTTTTTTCCCTCTGGCTTAGTGGCTTGCACTTTTTTGGCGCCTTACACCTAGGCAACATGCACGCCCCTTGCACCTTTGACTACCTAGGTTTAGTGGGGTCCATTGAGAACCATCTTTAGTTATAACGTTCTAACTTCCACACCCTTATAGCTACCATTGTCTTATCAGAGAAATCAAGGTTCATTTGTATGCTGGTTCATGTTTGGTACATAGATGTCATGCCATGGATTTGTGATGGTATATGTTTGGGGACAATCAGTTCTAACTGAAATAGGAAAAAGCATGGGATGCTCTTTCTTATTTCTCATTGTGTGCACTTGATATCATTTAGTAATTCATTATTATCCAGCATTGTCATTCCTTATACAAGGTTATGCAATATCCGTTTCACATTTGCCATTTCAGTAGTTCTTTTTTTCTTTATGTGTATTGTGTAATCTCCTTATGGATTTTGTCGAGTTCATGGGCTGAAAGATGATTAATTGTCGATACTTTTGTATTGGGTGGGTAGTGGATCCCAAGGGAGCAGGTAAGGATGGTGGTGGACCTGTTGGGATCCCTTCCTTGCCTGTTATTCAAAAGAAGGCTGCAATCCCAGTGAAATCAGCAACAAGTGGCTCATCACGAGAGCTATCAGATGATGACGAGCTTGATGGAGATACAGAAACAACTCAGAATATGGACCCTACTGATGCAAAACGTGTTAGAAGGTAAGTAGAAATGTTTTTATGTTATTTCTGATATTTGTTAGCATATGTGGCAAATGGGTGGGTCATGCAGGTTGAGTTTGGTTCAATTTGGTGCAGGATGACCCACCAACAGTTTTCTTGTTTATCATTGAAATAATTGTCCCAACTCTTTTTTTATTTTTAAATTTTGTAGTTTTAATCCCTTAACTATTAGTTATTGCCCAAATGGACCTGTAATGAAAGTGACCGTTTCATATGTGGTTATATTTCTTTTTAGAATGCTATCGAACAGAGAATCTGCTAGACGCTCAAGAAGAAGAAAACAGGCTCATTTGACCGAGCTAGAGACACAGGTATTCTAAAATATTATTTGTAATATACAAATAAATGTAGACAAAACGCCAATTAGCTCAATCAAATCTTCTATATTTTTCCTAGGTTTCTCAATTAAGGGTTGAAAATTCCTCATTACTAAAGCGTCTCACTGACATAAGCCAAAAGTACAATGAAGCTGCCGTTGATAATAGAGTGCTGAAAGCCGATGTTGAAACCATGAGAGCAAAGGTCGGTTGTGCCTCATATTTGACATGTTAATTTCTTAACGACATCAACTGGTTGATTTTATTTATTAAAACATATATGCAGGTGAAGATGGCTGAAGAAAGTGTCAAAAGAATAACCGGGTTCAACCCAATGGTTCAACCCGTATCGGATTTATCAACAATGGGTCCCATTCCATCTTATTCTTGTAGCCCATCTGATACGTCCACAGACACTGCTGTTCCTGTTCAAGATGAAATGAAGCAGCAGCACTTCTACCAAGGCCAACCACTACCCACCACCACCAACCACCACATATCCGCTACACGAGTGCCCATGGTAAACCTCCCACCACCAGTCGAGAATGTTCAACACCCAAATCCTGTGATGCCAGAAGTTGGAACACAAAAGATCGGTAGAACTGCTTCAATGCAACGTGTGGCCAGCTTGGAACATTTGCAGAAACGGTTTCGTGGAGATGTTGGCTCGTCTTGTGGGACCACCCAAGGTGGTGGAGACCGCTAGTATGATATGATTGGAATCTATCATTAACTGAAAAGGTACTCATCATTTTTATGTGCAGTGGCTTCATCGGATAGCCTGATTTTGTATTTTTATTGTGTCAAAAATCAGTTGGTGCTGTGGTATTTGAACTGTGCATATTTCCTCCATTGAATGTCTTGTTCTTAATTGAACAATTGAAACATGGAATGTGTACAATGGACTTTATGTTTTTTGGACTTCTTGTGGCACTTATGGTCCTTGTTGACCAATTATAACCTTGATTGATGGAATTGGGCCGGCGGGTTGGGGTTGGGTGTGTTATGGTGAAAACGGGTTTGGTTCAGAATGAGATCAAAACAAGTTTGATTCAAAATGGTTCATTATTAGCTCAACAAAAGCAAAATCTACAAATACAATCCAAATTGTTTATTGAACAAGTTCATGAAGTTGGTTGCTGTTTTGAAAACCGGACTTTACATGAACTTAGCCCACCTATGTAACACTTTTTATCACATCTAATAAGCTAAAAGCTTAAGCTATCAATAACAATATTATATTTGTGGCTGTTAGAGCATTTACTGTGTATTTTTCATCTTCATATTTATAATTACATTTAAAATAACTATTTTTATTTTTTTGAGGTAAATAATATTTTTTATACATTTATCATTATTTTTTATCTTTCTTCTACTCATAACAATTTTTTAAAATATTAACCACTTTTAAAAATACTATATGAGTGAGAATTTTACTCTGTATGTTTACTTGTTTGTTCGTATTTAATTTTGTGAATGTGACACATAAGCCTATTCGGGAGTGGACTGTTATCTTTTTTGTCTCTTTTCTTTCATCCTTAAATCTTTTAAAATAAAAAATCTCCTCCCAAAGCTAGCACACGTTTGCTAGCATTAAAGGGAAACGATGAATGTCTTGGTGATAGAGTGGTGATCTCAAATTTATACAAAGTACGGGTTGTACATGTACCATATAGAATACTTTGGAATAACTTTCTTCAACAAAACTCACACGCTTAGAGGTGGTTTGACAACATCTTAATCAACCTCTTAATGGTTCAGATGTCTGAATGGTATATCATTTAATGGTTCAGACTGTTTGTTTCGTAAGCAAATGTCTGAATGGTTCAGACATTTGCCTCTGAATGGTTAAGTATTATACTAATGCTGAATGGTTAAGAGGTTTAATGATGAATGGTTAAGATCTCTTATCTGAATTGGTCAGACATTTGCCTTTGAATAATTAAGCAATATACTAGATTTTGATGGTTCAGATCTTTTGATGGTTCAATACTTAATGATTCAGACCTTTTATTGGTTCAACATTTAATCATTCAAAAATTGTCAAACAGTCTCTTGCTAAACATACCACTAACATTGTACTATTATTCATACTAAGACTTGTATCCTTAGTAACTTGAAATGTCACTATTTCAACACCTTGTTACGATTAAGTTAAATGCACTTTTTTTAGTTTTAAATAAATAGATGTACAAACTTTTTAGCTTCCAATATCTGAATACAAGGTCATCAAAAGGATGGGCATCATTCCTCATTATAAAATAAAGACGGAGCCACACAACATTTGAGTCTTTTAGAGCATTCACAGTAAATTTTATCATTATAGCTTTATAAAAATTATCTTTATCTTTAATTTTTTTTCATCTTTTAGAAACCTCTCACATCTCATTCTTATCTTTATATTTATTTAATTAAATAATACTCTTTTAATCAGTTTTTATTATTCTTTCTTTCTCTTTTACTCAAAAAAAAAAAAATTATAAGCAGTGAATTGTGAGTTGGTAAATATATATAAAAACTCACTATTGAAATCTTGAGCAACCATCGTGGTGTCAAAACAATCCGAATAATCAATTGATTCTAGAGTACAAAAAGTCGATGTGCTCAAATAAAATGATTAAACAAATGAGAATGTGGCTTCTAGGAGGACATAATCAAAATTGGCTGGTTAACCCCTCTTTTTGGCAATCATATAAACATATTATTTAAAATGTAAGGTACATTAATAAATAAAAAATTTGTACATCATATAAGACAAAATTGTGTGAATAATGAACGAAGTTCTAAAGTTTATCGATAAAAAGAAGAGGCGAAACACTTAACTAAAAGGAAATCATTAAAATAACATGTTTTAAACTCGTGTATTAACTAATATTCTTTATTAGGCCACCTATAACAATAAATTTCTAGGGACATTTTTGTAATTTATTATACTCAAAAATGATTTATTAAAAATCAATCACCACAACACGTCTATAAAAATAAATTCACCATGTAGAAATTTGTTTCTGTTTTAGCTGGAATTTAATTCTATGGAAAGAAAAAAAACAAATTACCACATCTGCAACTATCAGAACGAAAGTAATACAACTTGAAATATAGATCATACGCAAATAACTAGTCGCTTCTCTGATGATCATAATGCTAATGATGTTACAAACCCGACTTTAAATACTACGTTTTGCTTTATTAGCTAATCATATCAGGCGCCATGTAATGTGGGTGTTTTGCTAGCAACAGCCTCGGCACATCAGCCAATTTATAAACTAACTGTGTCTTTGTTTTCCTGCTCCACCATCTCATTCACCGCAGATTGTGACTCTTCAAGCGGTTCAGATTCCTTTTTCAGCTCAGTTTCAAATTCCTTTGCTGCCTGCATGAGGTTTCACTAGTATTAGATCTTAAGACTGCCAAATCTGACCCGTTTATTTATGAATGGGTCAATTAGGGCCAGGTATGAATAAAAGATTAAAGTAGCATTCATGCCTTTGATGGGATCATTGACCTCTAGATAACAGATTTACCAAATACAAGGTGTAGTGGCAGCCAAAGCATTTGAAATTACACAATAATACTTGAGGCTTAATCTTATAATAGTTACAAGTTACTTTATACAACAGAGTAATAGCAAAAGTCCTTTCAAAGAAATGAAAGCAATAAAAACAATAGATCCGTTTGCTAACCCAAGGAAGGCAGGATCAAGTCCATAAAAGTTTGAACATTTGACTAAAACACAGCTCTACGGAACTTTTTGCCACCAAATGTCATGTGAATCAATATCATTTCTATCATTCTATGTATATACATGTGTTAAAAGTTGATCTAGGGAACAAGTTCACTATAATCAAGGTTCTTTTTTTTGACCGGCTAATGAATCCAACACCAACTTTCACTCTTGCCTGGGTTTGAACCCACGACTTCCCCTCTAAGAAGCAATGCCTCTACCAAGTGGGCTAACCCCGCATTAGCATAATAATCAAGGTTCTAACCATGTGGTTTATAAAGGGTGGGGATGTAATTAAGGTTTGACCACTTTATCATGTTCGAGTTTAAACACGAGCTCAAAGACATAACGAATCTAGCACTTAAAAAGAATTGAAAACAATCGTCAAGTTTGAGTATGTTTAGTTCAAGCAAAAACTTAATCTTGTTTTATCCAACATAGCTCTAATCCACCCAAGCTCGAGCCTAAATCAAAAACACTCATTCAAATTTCAAGCTATCAAATCAAGCCAACAGAAGGTGAAATCTTTGCAACCCTTAGTTGCTTATCATCATCTAACAACTCAAAAGGCAGGAATGTAGGATACAAAGCTACTGCAAGCTCTAGCGGGTGAAGCCTACACACTATCGAAATTCCCAAATCTCAGATAATGAAAGACGAAGAACTGTTTACTGTAAAATAATCTCCAAACTAAAAAGCAATTAACTTCATTAGAAACCTCATAAATCGTGAATCACAAAAATAAAAACCCTACGGTTCTAAAGATGGTAGCATTGGTTCATCAAATGGCGATTATACTGATACAAAAAGTCATCTATTGAATCAAATAGCATGAAATCTAAGCTTCAATCGACTAAAATCTAAAGCCAATCAACATATTAAAAGGTGTAATCACACCTGCTGAAAGCTCTTCAAGGTTTTCCCAAAGTTCCGCCCAATCTCCGGCAGCGCCTTAGGGCCGAAGACAAGGGTGGCGACGCCGGCAATAACCGCGAGCTCCGGTACACCGAGTCCGAACATACAATTACACGATAAACCTGTTTTTCTGCTGCTGATCGGAACGGATCTGCGTGTGTGAACGAGATTCAAGGGTTTCAAAGTGTTGGTGAAGAAGATGAATTGGAAGAAGAAAACAGAGCGGTTGTTGGTGATGGTGAAATTGGTGGTGTGTGAAGGGAGTTGAGATTGGATGCGGTGGATGAAATCGCCATTGTTGATGAAAGATGGAGGTAGATTGATCAAAATTTACAGGGAGATATTTGAATCGGTCGAAATAATGGGTGAAATGGAGGAGGTAGGTAGAGGTGTTCAACCTCGAAGATGATGATCAAGTAATAATCATACTAAAATAACAATCTAACGTATTTTATACACTAGGTTAAAATCCCGTGTAATATACGAATTAAATAAATTTACTATTATATGATTGATAATATAAAAGTTACGTATTAAATATTTATGTATCATACATATTGAATAAAAACATGTATTATACATATTTGAAATTTTAAAATTAACAGATTTGAAACATTAATTATAAACAGTTATTAATTAATAAATAGCTATTTGATATTCATAATTAAAGGAGAGATAAAGCAGGAAAACAAATGATTAGATTGTCTAGAATACTAACAAGTGTCCGGATTTATTTTTATTTATTAGTATAAAGATATGAACTTACTATTGTAATCTTAAGTTAATTGCACGAATGCTCACTCTAATATGTTTATATTATAAAGTTTAAGACATTATGCTCAAACAATACTGGTATTTGACATGAATTGACGTTAGCTTTTGTTACAGTAATGTTAACTTATAAAATGTTAATTTACTTGTAAACTAAAAGATAATATTTGTAAATTACATCCATAAATTTATCCGAACTAGTTTTTTCCTTTAACTTGTATGTACATATTGTACATCTGTAACAATATACATCTATAAAACTATTTAATTGTTAGATATTTGTAAAACATATAAATTAAAAAAGCATAAGTGGGTGAAGCACATACGCTGTAGCAGAGTTGTTAAAATTTCTAAAACTTTAGAGTAAATTACCATTTGAATTCCTAACATTTTTTCATATTAACCACTTGTATCCCTACAGTTTCAAAGTCTCGATTTGCCCCATAATGTTTCATTTTTTTCTCCATTTGAATCCAAATGACTAACGATGTCAAATTATTCTGTTAACCTCTTATAAAATGACAAAACTAACCTCAACTCACATCCACTGCTCAATATTAATATAATAAAAAACATAGTAAATTGTCATTTTCGTCCCTGTGGTTTGGTGAAAATTGTCGCTTTCATCCAATAGTTTATTTTTCGCATCTGGATCCCTGTGGTTTACAAATCTTGTCATATTCATCCAGTTCGTTAACTCCATCCAACATTCTCCGTTAAATGAAGGGTATATCGGTCATTTTACATATAAGTTTTATTTTCTATTTTTTTAAACCCCATTTAATATATCCCCTTTAAATAAATTGCTATTTTAGTCCGTGTGGTTTGGACATATTTGCCAATTCAGTCCAAAAATCCCACCACCTTGGCATAAAACACCATATCACCACCACCCGTGATGAAACCACCATGTAGATGTAGGGTACAAATAACCCACACAAGACCGGATACCCGAACCCGAAAACCCGACCCATGTGGGCTGAACGGGTAAGCCAGCAGGATATGTGCCCCACATTTAATTACATCGGAATCACCCCAATCATAACCGATAATTCAGTAACGGTCGGAGAATATAAAAGGTAATGGATTTGTCGGGGAATAATCCCTGTAAATCAGCACACGATTGCAGCAGACAAACACTATAAATATCAGGTAAGGAGGATCGAGATCCTCACAAAATAATACATACAAAAGCTCCCCCTTAATTATCTCTATCACATATTTTCATTCAACCAATACTTACTCTCACGCCGGAGGGTCGTTCCAGGGATATTTACCCCTTGGAACGCCTTAACTGGTGTTGTTTTCATTATGCGTAGGTGTGAAGCTTCAGAGAGCATCGATAAATCGAAGTTCAACAAGACCGGAACCATCTAGAGTTGGACCTCGTATTTACACACCACACCACCACCAAGCCGTGAAACCACCACCACTCCATCACAACCACCAAATCATCACCACCACCCTATCATAAAGTAACCACCTGTATTTTTACATTCACTTATGTTAAACATTTGTTAATAATACAATTATGGGTATTCCAATTATAAAGCTTTCGATAATTAATAATAATAATAATAATAATAATAATAATAATAATAATAATAATAATAATAATAATAATAATAATAATAATAACATTAATAATTTTAGGAATAATAATAATAAAAGTCCAGGGGTAGATTCTGCCAATTTAGAAACTTAATAAGAAGTTTCATGCCTAAAATATAAAAGTTGAAACCGCAGGGACTAATTTTGTAAAATTTCAAAACCTCCGGCCTTCCCCCCCGTTTTTCCGGCGAGTCTCCGGCGAGACTCCGGCCAAACTCCGGCGAAGCCGAAAACAACAAAATTTCACCATTTCAACTCGCAAAACCGGTTCCAGTACACTCGTGGACTAGTTTCGAACTCAAGGCAATCATTAAACGCGATTAATCATCGGTCAATTCGAATCCAAAGATTTCACATCGAAATCACAAAAATTCCCGACCAAAATCAATCAAATTATCAAAATTAAACCCCACAATCACACCGAAAGTTTCTTGGATCCAATTCAAATGGAATTCCAACACAAAAACGTGTTGAATTAGTCAAACAAACGGCTAAAATTCTCACTTTTATCTCGGATTCGTTACAGCTCGAAAATGCACTCAAACAACCACAATAAACAAATTAAAGCTACCAAAACGGTCGTTTATACACACCTAATCGAACTCGAGTGCCAATTTTACCAAAAACAAACACAAACACCGAAATCACTCATCATCTTCATCGCGGCCTGCAACTCTATCGAACACCACCTTCGGAGTTTTCTACTTCAAAATTGACAGAAGGGTTTTGACCGTTATCATCAATAGAAACTATCTGCCTAGTTAATTTGATTTCCATCGAGGCTTGATCATCATTTGGATTCCAAACAACTGCGAACTATTCTTCATCTGTTCCTATCAAATTAAGTATCAAATCAGGTAATTGAAAGTATCAATCTGTTCGATTTTACAAGGGGAACAAAAACCCCATAAATTCGATGGTTAACAACATCGAATCGGGGTTCGATTGGAGGGAAATCAAATCTAGGGTTTATGTTGATTTGGGAGAATCTGAAATAGTGTATAAAAGAAATAAAACCGGATCATAACCGCGGCTTAGGCCTTGGTTCACCGGTTCCCACGCTCTATCACATCCGAGAGGTCCCGGGTTCGACCCCGGGCCACCTCAACCATTTTTTTGGGGGCTTTTTAAGCCTCTAAAAAATTATAAAAAAAAATTGTAAAAATTATAAAAATGTTTTTACAAACATTAAAATTTTTAAGACCACTTAATTACTTTCTGAAATTTATTTCTATATTTTATTCATTTATTTTATTTGTTTTAAATAAATAAAATAACTAATTATGTTCTACCAATTTATAATTAGTATATAATACATAATTATACAATAAATAAATTGAACCCAATATATATACATAGTTATATATTATTCAATTACCGAAACAACTGTTATTTGAATAAATTACATTTTACATAATCGTATACAATTTATAACTCATGTATATAATTTACATACAATATATAGTTATGTTTACTTATGTATAAATGTATTATATACATACAAACAGGTATATAATTATACATATAATTATATATAATTACTTGATTATATATAATTATGAATATAATTATACATATACAATTTATTAATAAATTGTATAAATGTATAACTTACACGTATAAATTTTTATTAAAATTCTTGACATAATCACTTTCAATAAATTCGTTTATTTCAAGACATTCAAACCAAATAAAATTAACCAATTTAAACTACCATTCAAGACCCAATGGAAATCCTAATACATTCCCAAATTCCCAAATCATTATTATTCTAACTCGAGACACCGTTCCTTAGGTTAATCATAAGGAAATCGTAGGTGTCTAATCCATCACGTCCAAATTCAAATCTCATCAATCAAGTGAGTATTCATATCCCCTTTTTATATCATTTCCTATTTGGGGGAAATCATGTGATACAATATATTCAATCATGATATTCTATTGTTATTTCATTCTAAATTCAATTCAAGACAGGTTATGTTATTACTTGCAATTATGTGAACATACGGTGATAAACTGGACGACAGTAAAACCCTAATTCAATCAATCAATCAATCCTGGCAACAATGTAGATCTACTGGTTTGGATAACCCACCCCACATGGCTTACGAGTGGTGATTGTGCCAGAGGCAATTAGTCAATCTATGATGTTTGTGTGGAGTCTATTATATGCAAGTGTCAAGTCAAGGGGTTTATATTGTGTCGGTTTATCTATATGCTTCGCGGTTGCCATATAAGTTTTAATATTACCTTATGAATTGAATTATTCTCGATGAATCAATCAATCAATCTATATGTATATTCAAAACTGTGATTACTCACCAGCTAACTCGTTAGCTGACTTTATTTTCTCACATGATTTCAGGTTAAGCAAGATAGTGGACTTCTACGTGCTCATCTAAGACACGGACCTAGTTAAAATAAAAGACAATTACTATTGTGGTTTTAAATTGTTGTATTTGTGTATGTTGAACTTATATTATCTTGTAATCCGGTTTTTAATATTATTTCCACTATTAGACAACCATGTGTTATGAACAATCCATCATTCCCTCGTCCGCTCCGATGATTCCGCCGTCGGTCGGGGTGTGACAGATTGGTATCAGAGCCATGGTTATAGGGAACTAGGTTATTAGAAATGGAATGACCTAGACTATAACTAAGTACCTTCACACATGAGTCCTCTCATGCATTTTATATGCTTAGATAGGATTTTATGTGCCTTACATGTTTATACTTGATTATGTGATTATCTGCTTTATGTGATTCTTCTTATACTTTGAATCTATCAATATACACACGAATCTTAACTCATATTCTAAGGCATTGTGTGCCTAATTCAAGTGATTTCAAACTCCAAAACTCGATTGTTATTCATGGTTTTCAAATCTCGTCAAAGTCCGTGTCACATGACCGAAAACATGCAATGCTGGAAGAGTGGGATACCTGTATCTTAAGGTGTTCTGTCTAGGAAAGGTATTCATACAACTTGATTACCTTACCTGGGAACCCTCGAGATGAGTATTCGCTTATAGGTACGCATGACCTCATTAAGGTTGTGGTGGACACAAATACTTTGATAAGTCAACGTATTCGCTTTGGTTTGCGAACCGAACGTTTACACTCCTAACCTCTCATTGTTATTCTAAACAATCTCAATAACGATTTTATTATTTTGAAAAGTTTTAAAAACCAATTACCCGTTTCTCATAGAGGTTTCTTCTTTCCATATTATACAGCATGTCTTCTCGTCAAAACCGCTCCCGATCTAGAAGCTCTGGCCGCAAGATTGCTGCTATAGTGGCACGTGAAGTTGCTGCGGTTATCCCAACACTGCTTACCCATTTGAACCAAGGCAACAACACCGTTCAAAACCAAGCCGTACAAAACCCAACTGCACCAAACCCTCCACGAGCTTGTACCTACAAGCATTTCAATTCTTGCCACTGGTCTTTTACAGTGGTTTGAGAGTATCGAGAACACTTTCCTTAATAGTGAGTGCCCCGAGAATCTCAAGGTTCGTTATGCTACAAGTGTTCTTCAAAAGAGAGCACTCACCTGGTGGAACGGTGAGAAACGAACCCGTGGAACTGATGCAGCATTAGCATTGACGTGGGATGAAGTTAAGGAGCTCATGACTCGGGAATTCTATCCGAGAAATGAAATTAAGAAATTGGAAGCTGAGTTTTGGGACTTAACTCAAGAAAGTGGAGAAAATCTAGCTTATACCAACCGATTTCATGAACTGAGTCTACTTGTTCCTCATCTGGTTACTCCTTTATCTCGGGCTATCGAGAAATACATCGGTGGTCTACCCATGCAAATTCAAGACACGGTGTGGGGTAGGAATCCTGCAACCTTGGAAGATACCATCCGGCTAGCTGCTCAGCTAACTGACAATCATGTCAAGGCTGGAACCCTGACTAGGAAAGGTGCTAAGAAGGTGCCCAGGAAACTCTCAGCTGAAACCCCTAAGGAGGAAAAACCTGAATCTTCTCAAAACAAGAAGAGAAAGGCTAAATCCCAAAACTTTGCTATGATTACCCCTGCTGTGCCAATTAATCAAGTCCCTCCAACTCGTCAACCAGTAGTCAACAACCAACCACCGATGAAAAAGCCATACGCTGGACCCTTTCCGCAATGTGACCACTGCAAGTATCACCATCCTGCTAACGTTCAGTGTCGCCAATGCACAAACTGTGGTCGTTTCGGCCATACATTCAACGTGTGCAAGAATACTGCAAGGGTTCCAGTTACCACACCGACTGTTCAGCATACCCCGACAATCACACACGCAAGAGCTTGCTACCAATGCGGAGATCCTAACCATTTCCGCAACCAATGTCCGAAGCTTCTCAAGGCCGTCCCTGCAGCACAAGGTCGAGCATTCAACATCAATGCCCAACAAGCCCAAGTTAGCAACGACGTGGTGAACGGTATGTTCCAAATTAATAATCAATACGCTTCGATTCTTTTTGACACCGGTGCAGATAAAAGCTTTGTATCCTTAGACTTTGAGCCCTTACTTGCTAGTGCCCGAACCAAGCTAGATAACCCCTTTACGGTAGAGATAGCTGACGGAAAACCCATTACAATTAATTCTGTTATTCCTGACTGTACTTTGAATCTAAGCGAGCATGATTTCCCTATCAATCTTATACCCATGCAACTGGGTAGTTTCGATGTTATAGTAGGCATGGACTGGTTATCAAAGAATCATGCCGAAGTGATTTGTCATGAAAAGACCATTCGTATCCCTCTCCCGACTGGAAGCATACTACAAATCTACGGGGAAAAACCTTACAAGGGGCTTAAACTCATGTCTTGTACCAAAGCTCAAAAGTACCTCCGTAAGCATTACGTGGCTTTCTTAGCTCATATCGTGAAGGCAGATGAGAAACCTAAGAAGATTAAAGACATTCCGGTTGTTCGAGAGTTTCCTGAAGTCTTTCCCGAAGATTTAACCGGTCTTCCTCCCGTTCGTCAAGTTGAATTCCGAATCGACCTTGTACCTGGTGCAACTCCCGTGGCAAAATCTCCTTATCGACTTGCACCATCTGAGATGCAAGAACTTGCTAGCCAATTGCAAGAACTGTCGGACAAAGGATTCATTCGCCCGAGCTCGTCACCATGGGGAGCTCCGGTATTATTCGTGAAGAAAAAGGATGGCTCATTCCGTATGTGCATTGACTATCGAGAGCTCAACAAACTCACAATCAAGAACCGTTACCCATTACCCAGAATCGACGATCTGTTTGATCAGCTTCAAGGAGCCACTCATTTTTCAAAGATCGATCTTCGTTCTGGTTATCACCAACTTCGTGTGCATGATGATGACATTCCAAAAACCGCTTTCCGAACGAGATATGGCCATTACGAGTTTACAGTGATGCCATTCGGGTTAACCAACGCACCGGCAGTATTCATGGATTTAATGAATCGCGTGTGTCGGCCATACCTAGACAAATTCGTGATCGTATTCATCGACGACATCTTGATATACTCCAAATCAAAATCCGATCACGAGAATCACCTTCGTCTAATACTCGAACTTCTGAAGAAAGAGAAACTCTACGCCAAATTCTCAAAATGTGAATTCTGGCTTAATGAGGTTCAATTTCTTGGTCACATAGTAAACAACAAGGGAATTCACGTTGATCCCGCAAAGATCGAGGCAATAAAGAAATGGGGAGAACCTAAAACTCCTACAGAGATTCGTTCATTCCTTGGTCTAGCCGGATATTATCGACGTTTTATTCCTAACTTCTCGAAGATTGCTGTGCCACTCACTGCTTTGACCCACAAGGATAAGCCTTTTTCTTGGGGCCTGATCAAGAAAAAGCGTTTCAAACCCTCAAGCAAAAGTTGTGTGAAGCGCCGATTTTAACACTTCCTGATGGAAACGACGATTTCGTTGTCTATTGTGATGCTTCAAAACAAGGTCTAGGTTGCGTTCTCATGCAGCGAGGCAAAGTTATCGCTTATGCTTCAAGACAATTGAAGATTCATGAGAAAAATTATACGACGCACGATCTTGAATTGGGTGCTGTCGTATTCGCACTTAAAATCTGGAGACACTATCTCTATGGCACTAAATGTGTTGTATTCACCGATCATAAGAGTCTCCAGTACATCTTCAACCAAAAGGAGCTTAACATGAGGCAACGACGATGGGTCGAACTACTCAATGACTACGACTGTGAGATTCGTTACCACCCCGGTAAAGCTAATGTCGTAGCCGATGCATTAAGTCGTAAGGGTCAAGTTATGCTTCAAAGTGTTACCATTCAAATCGACCTCTTGACCTGTATACTCGAAGCTCAACACGAATCAGTCACCGAGGGCAACATGTATGAGGAAATGTCATGCGGTGCTGAACTCCAATTGGAAACCAAGTCGGACGGACTACTGTATTTTCTAAATCGACTTTGGATTCCGAATCGCGATAATCTTCGAACAACCATCATGGATGAGGCCCATAAGGCTCGTTATTCCATTCATCCGGGAGCAGATAAGATGTTCATGAATCTTCGAAACCAATATTGGTGGCCCGGCATGAAGAAGGATATAGCCTTGTATGTATCTAAATGCCTCACATGTTCCAAAGTCAAAGCCGAGCATCAACGTCCCTCTGGATTACTTGTACAACCCGAGGTTCCATTATGGAAATGGGAAAGCATATCCATGGATTTCATCACCAAGCTGCCTCGTACCGCTAGTGGTCACGATAGTATCTGGGTTATCATTGATCGATTGACTAAGTCGGCTCATTTCATTCCAATTCGGGAAGATTATCGAGTCGAGAAATTGGCTCGTATTTACATTAATGAAATAGTCAGTCGGCATGGTGTACCTTTAGATATTATTTCTGATCGCGATGGTCGTTTCATCTCTCGTTTCTGGAAAAGTCTCCAATCAGCTCTCGGGACTCAACTAAATCTTAGCACAGCCTATCACCCGCAAACCGACGGTCAGACTGAAAGAACGATACAAACCCTCGAGGATATGCTCCGCGCGTGTGTCATTGATTTCAGTGGATCGTGGGATTCTCATCTTCCGTTGATCGAATTCTCTTACAATAACAGTTACCATACCAGCATCCAGATGGCACCATTTGAGGCCTTGTATGGTCGAAAGTGTCGATCTCCCATCTGCTGGTCTGAAGTTGGTGAATCACAGATTACTGGTCCGGAATTGATACAAGAAACAACCGACAAAATTCATAAGATCCGTGATAACTTGGTCGCTGCTAGAAATCGTCAAAAGCATTATGCTGACAAAAGACGTAAGCCCATGGAATACAATGTCGGTGATCTCGTACTTCTTAAGGTGTCACCTTGGAAGGGAGTGATTCGCTTTGGGAAGAAAGGGAAGCTAGCACCTCGTTACGTGGGTCCATTCAAAGTGCTCGAGCGAATTGGGAAAGTGGCCTACAAGCTTGAATTACCCCAGGAACTTAGCAATATACATCCGACGTTCCATGTTTCAAATCTCAAGAAATGTCTTGCCGATGAAAATCTCCACATTCCACTCGACGAAGTCCAGATTGATGAATCTATGCACTTTATTGAGAAACCTGTGGAAATTATGGATCGGGAAGTTAAACAACTCAAACGCAGTCGGATACCCATTGTCAAAGTTCGTTGGGAGTCGAAACGTGGGCCAGAGTACACCTGGGAACGTGAGGACCAAATGAAAACCAAGTACCCTCATCTTTTCGTTTCAGCCTCCTCGTGAACAAATTTCGGGACGAAATTTTCTAAAGCAGGGGAGACTGTAACCACCTGTATTTTCACATTCACTTATGTTAAACATTTGTTAATAATACAATAATGGGTATTCCAATTATAAAGCTTTCGATAATTAATAATAATAATAATAAATAATAATAATAATAATAATAATAATAACATTAATAATTTTAGGAATAATAATAATAAAAGTCCAGGGGTAGATTCTGGCAATTTAGAAACTTAATAAGAAGTTTCATGCCTAAAATATAAAAGTTGAAACCGCAGGGACTAATTTTGTAAAATTTCAAAACCTCCGGCCTTCCCCCCCGTTTTTCCGGCGAGTCTCCGGCGAGACTCCGGCCAAACTCCGGCGAAGCCGAAAACAACAAATTTCACCATTTCAACTCGCAAAACCGGTTCCAGTACACTCGTGGACTAGTTTCGAACTCAAGGCAATCATTAAACGCGATTAATCATCGGTCAATTCGAATCCAAAGATTTCACATCGAAATCACAAAAATTCCCGACCAAAATCAATCAAATTATCAAAATTAAACCCCACAATCACACCGAAAGTTTCTTGGATCCAATTCAAATGGAATTCCAACACAAAAACGTGTTGAATTAGTCAAACAAACGGCTAAAATTCTCACTTTTATCTCGGATTCGTTACAGCTTGAAAATGCACTCAAACAACCACAATAAACAAATTAAAGCTACCAAAACGGTCATTTATACACACCTAATCGAACTCGAGTGCCAATTTTACCAAAAACAAACACAAACACCGAAATCACTCATCATCTTCATCGCGGCCTGCAACTCTATCGAACACCACCTTCGGAGTTTTCTACTTCAAAATTGACAGAAGGGTTTTGACCATTATCATCAATAGAAACTATCTGCCTAGTTAATTTGATTTCCATCGAGGCTTGATCATCATTTGGATTCCAAACAACTGCGAACTGTTCTTCATCTGTTCCTATCAAATTAAGTATCAAATCAGGTAATTGAAAGTATCAATCTGTTCGATTTTACAAGGGGAACAAAAACCCCATAAATTCGATGGTTAACAACATCGAATCGGGGTTCGATTGGAGGGAAATCAAATCTAGGGTTTATGTTGATTTGGGAGAATCTGAAATAGTGTATAAAAGAAATAAAACCGGATCATAACCGCGGCTTAGGCCTTGGTTCACCGGTTCCCACGCTCTATCACATCCGAGAGGTCCCGGGTTCGACCCTGGGCCACCTCAACCATTTTTTTGGGGCTTTTTAAGCCTCTAAAAAATTATAAAAAAAATTGTAAAAATTATAAAAATATTTTTACAAACATTAAAATTTTTAAGACCACTTAATTACTTTCTGAAATTTATTTCTATATTTTATTCATTTATTTTATTTGTTTTAAATAAATAAAATAACTAATTATGTTCTACCAATTTATAATTAGTGTATAATACATAATTATACAATAAATAAATTGAACCCAATATATATACATAGTTATATATTATTCAATTACCAAAACAACTGTTATTTGAATAAATTACATTTTACATAATCGTATACAATTTATAACTCATGTATATAATTTACATACAATATATAGTTATGTTTACTTATGTATAAATGTATTATATACATACAAACAGGTATATAATTATACATATAATTATATATAATTACTTGATTATATATAATTATGAATATAATTATACATATACAATTTATTAATAAATTGTATAAATGTATAACTTACACGTATAAATTTTTATTAAAATTCTTGACATAATCACTTTCAATAAATTCGTTTATTTCAAGACATTCAAACCAAATAAAATTAACCAATTTAAACTACCATTCAAGACCCAATGGAAATCCTAATACATTCCCAAATTCCCAAATCATTATTATTCTAACTCGAGACACCGTTCCTTAGGTTAATCATAAGGAAATCGTAGGTGTCTAATCCATCACGTCCAAATTCAAATCTCATCAATCAAGTGAGTATTCATATCCCCTTTTTATATCATTTCCTATTTGGGGGAAATCATGTGATACAATATATTCAATCATGATATTCTATTGTTATTTCATTCTAAATTCAATTCAAGACAGGTTATGTTATTACTTGCAATTATGTGAACATACGGTGATAAACTGGACGACAGTAAAACCCTAATTCAATCAATCAATCAATCCTGACAACAATGTAGATCTACTGGTTTGGATAACCCACCCCACATGGCTTACGAGTGGTGATTGTGCCAGAGGCAATTAGTCAATCTATGGTGTTTGTGTGGAGTCTATTATATGCAAGTGTCAAGTCAAGGGGTTTATATTGTGTCGGTTTATCTATATGCTTCGCGGTTGCCATATAAGTCTTAATATTACCTTATGAATTGAATTATTCTCGATGGATCAATCAATCAATCTATATGTATATTCAAAACTGTGATTACTCACCAGCTAACTCGTTAGCTGACTTTATTTTCTCACATGATTTCAGGTTAAGCAAGATAGTGGACTTCTACGTGCTCATCTAAGACACGGACCTAGTTAAAATAAAAGACAATTACTATTGTGGTTTTAAATTGTTGTATTTGTGTATGTTGAACTTATATTATCTTGTAATCCGGTTTTTAATATTATTTCCACTATTAGACAACCATGTGTTATGAACAATCCATCATTCCCTCGTCCGCTCCGATGATTCCGCCGTCGGTCGGGGTGTGACACATAAAACCCCCAACACCACACCAGACGACACCACCACCACACATTAGATCTCCACCACCACACATTAGATCTCCACCACCACACATTAGATCTCCGCCATCACTCACTAGATCACCACCACCATGTAGACCCTAGAAACAAACCGTTAATCTCGAACTTATAACAAACCCCTTCGAAAACGTATATGGAACCCTTGAAAACGAGTATTGTAGAGGTATTAGTAGGGTTTGATATGCATTTTCGAAGTAGTATGTTACAAGTCCAATATTGATTGTCGATTTTTAGGGTTTACATGGTAGCGACGATCCAATGTGCGTGGTGGTGGTGGGTGCTCTGGTGTGGTGTTGGTGGCTTTGTGATGGGGCGGTGGTGGTGGTTCAGTGGTTTTTGTGACGAGTAGTGGTGTGGTGGTTATTTTTGGACTAAATTGGCAAATACACTCAAACCACAGGGTCTAAAATAGCAATGTATTTAAAGAGTATATATTAAATCAGGTTTAAAAAAAGAAAAATAAAAACATATATGTAAAATGACCAATATACCCCTCATTTAACAGAAATTTTGGATGGAGTTAATGGACTGGATGAATATGACAAGATTTGTAAACTACAGGGACCCAGATGCAAAAAAACAAACTATTGGATTAAAGTGACAATTTTCACCAAACCACAGGGACGAAAATGGCAATTTAAAACACCTCCACCCACCCCTACCCCACCCCCTTATCTCTCTTTCTCCCCTTCTATCTCTCACGCACACGGACACATTAAGTTTCTCTCTCTCTCTCCCCCCCCTCTCTGTCTCTCTCTCTATCGGAATCAACAAGCACCACCACCACCTCCTCCATGACCACAACCATTGTTACCACCACTATCATCGTTCACCACCATCGTTTTCCCCATCCTACCACCGTTCAAAATCATGATTGAGAACTCGAAATCCCAGATTTGAGAAGGAATGAAGTGTTGAGAGCGGTTGTAGTTAGGGTTTGTAGTGGGTCTAGTAAAAGGTGACGGCGGTGCACTGGTGGGTCGACTATGGAGGCGATGTTGAAGAGAAAAAAGTGTGTGATGGTGATAATGATGATTTTCAGTCTGGTGGTAGTGAAGTGGGTTCTGGTGACGGGCATGGAGGTGGTGTGGGTTGTGGTGACGGTGACAATGGATGTGGTATGGGTTGTGGTGACGTCCGACAATGGAGGTGGTGTGGGTCGTGGCGACGGGCGGTGGTGTCGGCGACAGTGGCTCAATTTGATAAAAAATGATTGACGAATCTCATAGCACAAGTTTTTGGGGTTTTGAAGAGAAACCCTTTTTTGATTTGGGTTCTGATATGGCTTCGTTGAATTGTAGTTATGACCGCCGGTGATGATCAATCTCCGACACCTAGGGTTTGTGGTTTGGTCAGAGGCTATGAAGGTGATGTGGGTCATGGTAACGGGCGATTGTGGTGGTGGTGATGGAGAAAGGGAATGTGTGATAGTGGTGCTGATTTACAGGTGGTCGTGATGATTTGCAGGTGGTTATGCTGATAGACTACTGTGGTGGTGGTTACGGTGGTGGTGGTGATGGAGAAAAAGAGTGGATGGTAGTGGTGGGTTGTGGTGATGCAGATATGAGAGAGAGAAAGAAAGAAAGAGTGTGAAAGAGATAGAATGTGTGGTTTCCATTTGTGAGAGAAAGAGATTAAAGTGTTATGATGGTCAAAATGATGATATTAGTGGGTGTCATAATTTTTTTTTTGTTTTTTTTATCTTAAGGGGTATTTTATTCTTTTTCTATAAAAGAGTTAACAGAAAAACTAACACCGTTAGTCAGTTAAATTCAAATGGTTACATAATTAAAATATTAATGATGCAAATGGTTAAAAATATAAACATCAGGCATGCAAATCGAGACTTTGAAACTATAGGGATGCAAACGGTTAAAATGGACAAAAGTGAGGGATGCAAATGCTAATTTACTCAAAACTTTATTTAAGTGACTTGTATATTATCATGCATAATTTGATATTAAATAAATATGCATAGAAACTTATATATATATAAGTAGTACATTTACTCATTTAGAATCTTATAAAATAACATATTTCATAATTAATAAAAGAAAAAGAAAATATTTATAATATTAAAATAATAATAACGAAATAGAAAAAAAAATACAAAGGTCAAGATAGCACGTGGCATGTTGTCATTATTTATCCTAAAATTTTTTTAATAAGATATTAATAATATACATAACAAACGATTTTATCATGTACAACGTGTCAAATAAATAAATACATACAATGAGAACATATACTCCATGCTTTTTAATAAGATTACTGATGATATATACAACAAAGAATTATATTATGTACAACATGTAAACAAATAAATACATACAATGACAACATGTATTTCCAAGCTTTGATAACTAGCACAAAACAGAGGTAAAGTTTAGGATCCATGGCTTGGATCTTTCAACAGCTTCTCAACTAACTTGTTCCAGTTTGCCGATGCTCGTAGTTCTGTATTTTGGGCACCTCCCGCTTCAGGCAATTCGTCTTGGTTGTAATCTTTCTCGGTTTTGTTTGTCAGTGGCTGCTTCTCCTCGTCGTCTGGGTTCATCATCGTGACTGCATGAGGTATCTTGAGGCTAACCGCTCTTTCAATCGCGTCCTTGTGTTCTTTCTTGATGGATTCCAACCTATCAAATCTTTGTACTTTGGGTGGTGTTGTAGCAGCTTCACAACTATTATCCTGTAATAACTGCAACATACCAACAAAATTTTTACTTAAGTGTCAAATACAAAAAAATAGCATGTGTGAGATTTAATCATAAGAAACATGTAACAACTATGAATAAGAACACAAACATATAAATAGAAACAATTACATGTGACTTACTTGTAGAGCCTTTTCTGCCTCTCTTTCAATCCAAACAATTGCATGATCAGACGTAGCATTGCAGGACAACACGATATGTTCAAATCTACCATCAACCGGGATTGCTGTTCTGACTTCAGGAGGGTATCTTCCACACCTGTTTGCATATGCTCACATGTCGTTTAGATTTCAGTAGATCAAAACCAAAGTCCACAAAATTTTACAAATGTATAATCACCTTTTGAAGTATATATTCTTAGGGACAAATTAATAGTACTTATTTGGCTAATTACATAAAAACAAAGCCTCCATACAAGTATAATTTCACAATGGTATACGCGATATATAACAAGGATTTATTCAAAATAGCACTTGGCAAACAACAATTTACCTGCAAAACTTTCTCTCGACAATGTGGAACAACCGCCCTGGTGCATACAGTCTTCTTGGATCACTAAGCTTCTTCTTTTCAGGTATAAATGTGTCCCTCATGCAAACCATAAGTAGCAAGCAGGGCAAGCTGTCCAAACTCCAAAGCATCAAGGCCTAGTTTATAAATCAACCATAAACCCCACAAGATGGAGCCACTGCAGAATATATATATATACATATATATACATATATATATATGTATAACTATTCATCGAGTTTAAACAACTAACCAAAAAATCGATTCGAAAATATCCTCAAGTGGTGTGGGCGTCCTAGGCAAGAAATCATCCTGTACAAAGTTTCGGTAAAGATCATCACTTCAAACACATTAGATTATCACTAAAATGCGATATATACCTGCAAGATGACGGAGTGAATAACATCAGCATACTTGACAGCAAGATTGAGGGACATACACCTAGCCGGAGCAATGGCGTAACACCTCACCATCTCCCTCGGAATCCCACCGACCAAATCCCTGTGGTTCACCACCAGCACCGTCAACAGCGACGCCACACCCGCCCCCAGCGAGTGACCCACGAACACCATCTTATAACAGCACCCGTTCTCCACCCACAGCCGCCGGAGGCTCTCCGAGTCCTCATTCAGCACCCACACAGCCGATTTCAGCAGCCCATGGTGCACATACCCACCGTCGAACATGTGCTTCCCCAACCCATTGTCCAACAGCGTCTTGTAGTCGCTCTCCTTCTTCAGATTCAGCCCTCGGATGGCGGTTACGATCTCCCGCCGCGTGTGGTCCACGTAGATGAGGTAGGGCGGCGCGTGGCCTAGGGTTTGCTGGTAGGCGGCGCGTTTGAAGACGAAGTCGGGGTTCAGGCGGTAGCCGCCGGGTGGGGGGAAGTGGGGGCGGTGGAGGTCGGGTTCGTAGACGGCGAGGGCGATGCGGCAGAGGTGGGGGATGGCTTCGAAGTCCGCGGCGGCGGCTGGGGGCCAAGCGGCGCTGTCGTCGGCGCCGGTGTGGGTGCAGCGTCTCCAGCCCCAGCGGAGGCAGCCTAAGCCGACGAAACAGCCGACGCAGCAAGTGGACATAATGGTGTGGGGTTTTGAGTTTGGTGTTGGTGATCGATGAATGATGAATGATGAATGATGAATGATGATTGATGATTGATGATTGATGAAGATTGAGATGAAATTATGGAGAAACGATGAAGAAGACGGGGGAATGTTGAAGTTGAAGCGGTTGAAAAACCGTTTTTGATGAAGAGTGCGTTGACGTTCTAGAAGTGCTGTGGTGGAACCCGCTTTGAGCCTGCTTTCATGGAACTAAAGTTAACTTCTATTGGTCACGTAAGAAGAGAGGAAAAAAAGACAACAAATAAAAACGAGATGAACAGACATTTGACATGACAATTTTAGCATTTAGAAAGAAGATTCTACCTTAATAATCCTTAGAGTAAATTACCATTTGCATCCTTGTGGTTTGGTGATTTTGACCATTTGCATCCCTACAGTTTAAAAATCCTCATATACACCCTAACGTTTCATTTTTGTTCCCATTTGCATCCAAATTACTAACGACGTTAAATAACTCAGTTAAGTTTTTATAAAATGACGAAATTACCCTTTCTTTCTTTCTCTCTTTCTCCCTCTATCTCTTAACCCTTAACCCACAACCCCCACCCCCACCCACTCCCACTCTTTCTTTCTCTGTCTCTTAACCCATATACAAGAAAGAAGAAGCCACCACCGGAGAATTATCAGGCTACCCACGCCTCATCTCCGTCAACCACCCCACCGTCGCTGGCGACACACCACCACCACCGATCTTCTGCACAAACTACGTCTCCACCACAAATACACTTTCTTTAACTTCCTCCCCATTTCTTGTAGTGACGCGCGGCGGTGGATGCGGTGTGGGTTATGATGGGGCGGGGGTGGAGGTGTTGTGGGTTGTGGTGGGGGCGGCGATGAAGGCGGTGTGGGTTGTGGCTTCGTCGGAGTCAGCCCACCCACCGGATTTTTGACTAACTGAACGCTGTTTCATTACGTTTTGGGGATCGGACTTTGCGAACAACGTTGATTTCTCTCTGTCGAAGAAATCCGATAGATTAAACCCACAGTAAAAGATCTGATTCTCGTCGACGTAGAATATTGGGTTTCCGGCTAACGATGGGTTACAGGGTATGTAGCAGTGGTTAAACACGGGTACCAACATCGGAGCTCGTTTCAAAGCGTTTCGTGCTATCTTCATCGCTTTTTCAGGCTCCGACGGCCAACAACCCCATGATTTCGACCACAATGCGTTTCTAGAGATGTGAAACGATATGGAAGCTATGGGTAGGTCGAGTGTGGCTCGTAGTTGTTGTCGGGCTGAACCGGATGACCGCCAATCGGGGAACCCGGGTCCGACCGGCAACCCGCCGGATAGAATGGCTTTGAGGTCCGGTGGGAATGCGAAGACGAATTCAGCTTCGGCTCGGGCGAATTCTTTCTCCGATAGCCCCTGTTGTACCCGTACGCCGGAGGTTTTGAGGTGGGTCAAGACTTTATCGGCGAGGGTGGTGAAGGAGATGAGGCTGTTGCGAGCTGGAAGTGGGGTCGACGGTGATGAGGCGGTGACTGAGAAATTGGGTGTTCTTTTGTTGGGGTTGCATGATCAAAATTAGGGCTTGAAATGTGTGTGGGTGGGTCGGTGATCTTTTAGGGGTTTTAATCTACGATGGTGGTGAGGGGAGGTTGTGATGGTGATGCGTGGTGGTGTTGATGGTGGTGGTGATGGAGGTGATGAGAGATAGAGAGAGAATGCATGTCAGTGTGTTCATGTTAGAGAAAGAAAGAGAGAGAGAAAGAGAGTTTGTGGTGGTCAAAGGAGAAGAAAGAGAGCAAGGATAATTTCGTCATTTTATAAAAACTTAACTGAATTATTTAACGTCGTTAGTAATTTGGATGCAAATGGAAACAAAAATGAAACGTTAGGGTGTATATGAGGATTTTTAAACTGTAGGGATGCAAATGGTTAAAATCACCAAACCACAAGTATGCAAATGGTAATTTACTCTAATCCTTAACTGAAATGTAAATATTAAAATATTATGGTTTAGTTTTATTTTAAGTAAAATTTCAGAGTTTAGTCGGTGTTTTTCCTTAGTAAATAAGTTTTCTTCTGAGCGGGTTGGGGGTGCGGTTCCAACTGAGTCTGGGAAACGGATAAGTGGATCCGATTAAGATAACACATATTTTTTTTTAAAAAAAAAGAAAGAAGAGTTTGCATCCGTGATCTACTGCGTGTCAAATCCAACAAATAAAAAAAAATAAGAATATGAAGCTACCTAACATATACAAAGAATAGTATGAGTAGAGGTAGAGTTTGTGTCCTTATTAATATGGATTAATTGAGTTTATACTGGAATAGTTCAAGTTGAAGCACACTTTTTACAAAAATAAAGTAAAGAGACGAAGGTTTTTAATAAGAAACTAAAATTAGGAGAAAAAAAAATAATATATAAAAATTATAGCGGGCTAACACAGCCGTATCAAAACTATAAAGCAAATTTTACGCGGTCGTGTTAATGTTCCGTCAACAAATTAAAGTTTGGTTCCTTTTTTTTATTATGAAAAAACTATAAAAACTAATACAATGTGAAAGAAGAATCAAATTTTATAAAATAGTTTCTAACACAATGGTGATTTCTTAAATTGATTAGGCTTACGACCGATCAGGTTAACTTTGTAAAATAGTGACCAAGTTTAAAAGTGTTTAATTACGCAACTCAAATTTAAAAAATATTCCAATTAGGTCACTCAACTTTCATATTTCATTTAAATTATAAGTTTTATCATATTTTTTAGCTTTTTTTTATTTTGTTTCAATTAGGAAATATTTTTTTCTTTATTTTGATGCTGATGTGGAACGGTGATGTGAAGTTTAGGTACTTTTTATTTTTTTAATATAATTAACATGATTTTCATATTTTTAATATAATTTATATATTGACAATTACAACCCTCACATTTTCTTCTTCATTAATTTCTTGACATAGGAAATTTTTGTTGGTGACTCGATCAAATTGTTTAGTGGTTCAATTAGAGAAAGTTATGCATACATGATCATATTAAAACACTTTTAAAACTTGATTATTATTTTATGATATTTTTTTCGATCGATAACAATTATGATGCAATAACCATTCATGTAAACGACTTGTATCAATAGTAGACGTTAAACCGTTCGAACATCCATTCCATCTAAGTGCTGGCACAATTTAATTCCCTTAGAGCATTCACATCCCATTCTTTATTTTTATCCTTATACTTACACTAAAAACAACTACTTTTTCTCTCTCTTTTCAATTAAATAATATTTTTCAATACTTTATTATTATCTTTTCTCTCTCCTTCACTCACAACCATTTTTAAAAATATTAAAAAATTTATAAGGGTTGAATAGTGAATCTTCAAATTTACTGAGGAACATAACATTTTCTCTCTCCTCCACCCATAACCACCCAAAACCATACCATATAATTTAAAAACTCTACTCACATATTTTTAAAGAATGAGATGTGAATGCCCTTATAAATGTCACACTAAAATTAAATATTTCCTCAAGTTTTCACCCAGAAAATTTCCCTTCTTTCCTTTCCCCCTCGGTCCCATCAAATTTGGTTTCCCCCTCCGTCTCATCAAATTTGGTCTCTCCCACGTTTATCACCATTTGTTCACAATGCAACTGCAGGTTGTGTGTCTTAGGTGGTTTTAAATTATGTTTTTTGATTTTTTGATTTTTTGATTTTTTAATTTATGGGTATTTGATCATTTTAAAAAAAATATTTAATGAAAAAGTTAACATCCAATCAACTCAGAGACTAAACATGTTACATTTATGCATACTTTGAGACTAAGTTTGTAGTTTTGGTTCAAACTTGGCGACCAAAACTACAATTTGAACATACTACAGATATCCGTGTAATTTACTCGTTTAAATTAAGAAAATTTTGGCAATAAAAATATTTTTTCTATTGTAGAAACCGACCTGCAGTTTTAATATATATAGTAATTTCACACGAAGTTCAAAAGCCTAAAAATATTATATGTATTACTACTTACTAACTTTAGTATGTTTAGAGGGTTGTACATTGTGTTTAACGGGTTGTACCCATATTTGTCTTTTTTAATCCTAAATTTTTTAATTTAATAAGTTTATATTATTTACAATTTAACCCCAACATTTTTTACTTCAACTTTAGTTATTTATACTTTTTCGTCATATATAATCTTTTTAGTTGACGTTTCTGTCTAAATTCACCATAAAACTTTGAATTTGGTCATAAATTTTTTTAAGTTTGAAAATATGATATTGCTCCACAACTTTAATTAGAGCATTCACAACCCGTGCCCTATAATCATGTGAGTGTGTTTGGTATATTATATGGAATGATTTGAGTGGTTGTGAGTGAAGGAGAGAGAAAATGTTATTGTGGATTGGTATATTTGAAGAATCACTGTACAATCCTTATAAATTTTTTAATATTTTTGAAAGTGGTTGTGAGTGAAGGAGAGAGAAAAGGTAATGAAAAAGGTATAAAAATATATTATTTAATTAAAAGGAGAGAGAAGAAGTAGTGATTTTTAGTGTAATTATATGGATAAAGATAAGGAATGGACTGTGAATGCTCTTAGGACTATAAAGATATCTTTATGATATATAAAATATGATCATATTATATTGCCCCACAACTTTAATTAAACATACGCTTTGATGTAAATTTTAATGCAAGAACAATGTAAAAATCATCAAATCTACTTTGAGGTATTGTTATTATATAAAGTGTCATGGTATATCGTTCTCAATTTATAAAACTTCGAATATATTTACTGTTGTGATGTTCTTCTTTTTATTTAAATCTCGACATGAGTTTTATTTTAAGCTGAGCATTACAAATGTTTTGATGCGTGCATCAACACAATGCCATAGCTAGCGCGAGGGTGTACATTACGTGTACTAGTTTATATAACTTTTATAAAAAAATAATAAAAGAACTTACCTCATAAACTTTGCATACAAAACATATTATGATCTTCATGTTCTAGAATTCATACCCCTGCATAAAGTTGACAAATAAAAAGATTTATCAACTTTCACTTTTTTTTTATTCTATGGTAAAAATACTTTTAGTTTTTCTTTGAAATGGTCATTTGTTCTTTTCTTTGTTGTCCAATTTAAAGTATTTGTACATTCAAGCAACAAAAAATTAATAATATTTGTCAAGAACTAACCATCCGTAGAACAGAATACTTCGAACTCAGATTCAGATTCAATACAACGAAAATACAAAGACCAATGAACGAATTGATCTAATACAAGCACAAAACTAAAAGTGCTAAACAAGAACACAAAGAGTAATCAACACGATGAACTCAGAACAGATCCAAAGGATCAATACAGCGAAGACAATCAAGAGCGTATGAACAACTGAGAAGACTCTCGATGATAAAACTCTCGAACTTTTGGTTCCTCTCGCAAGACCCTAGCCGACTTCTTTATAAAGAAGCGGATAGGAGAGAGCCCACGAACAAGCCCAGCTACACTCATCAGCCCAGCAACGAACAAGCCCAGCTACACACGAACAAGCCAGCTATCAATCAGCCCAGCAAACCTACATAATAAACAAACACAACTAATAAAAACACATAAAATAAGTATTAGAACTGTAATTAAGAATAGAGTAGAAAAGGAAGGAGAACACCTTTTTAACACCCCCCTCAGTTCTAATACTAAACTCATCCCGCAGTCCAATTCGAGCACACATATTAGAATGAAGATGAACCAGCAGGCCTTTGGTAAACAGATCAGCAAGCTGATCTATAGACTTTACCCCACAAGCAGAAATAACACCAGCAGCAATCTTCTCTCGTAAGAAGAAAAGATCAATCTCAAAATGCTTTGTACGTTCGTGAAACACAGGATTTGCAGCAATAGACAACGCTGCTGTGTTATCACAAGACAAATTTACAGGAAGCTTGACTTCCACTTGTAACTCTCGTAACAGATTAATAACCCAGAGTATTTCACAAGCAACAGCACACATAGCACGATACTCAGCCTCAGCTGAGGAACGTGCAACAGTGGACTGCTGCTTACTCTTCCAAGAAATTAAAGAAGGACCCAAAAACAGGCAATAACCTGTTACAGACCGTCGAGATACAACACATTTGCCCCAGTCTGAATCTGCAAAAGCCGATAGACTAAGGGGTGATCCCTTAGGGAAAAATATGCCTTTACCATGCGACAATTTCAAATACCTAAGCAGCCGAAATGCAACCTGAAGGTGCCCTTCAGTGGGCTTATGCATAAAACGACTCAAAAAATGAACTGCGTATGCAATGTCAGGTCGTGTGTGAGACAAATAAATGAGCTTGCCTACAAGCTGCTGATAGCCAAAACATTACTTAACACAGAGGAATTATTATCACATAATGACACAACAGCATAATTCTGTTCTATAGGAGTAGTCACAGGTTTGCAACCAGACATGCCATACTTAGTGAGCAACTCCATGCAATACTTCCTTTGGGACAAGGTAATTCCGGCTGAGGATCTAATAACCTCTATACCAAGGAAATACCTTAACAGACCCAAATCTTTAATCAAAAACTCAGACTTTAGCAGATTCTTTATATTATTAATACACGGAACATTGTTACCAGCAATAATAATATCATCAACATACACAAGAAGAACCACAAACTCACTATTTTTTGAAAAAATAAACATAGAATAATCACATTTACTTTGAGTGAACCCAACACCCTTAAGAACACTAACAAGCTTTTCATTCCACATACGTGGGGCTTGTTTCAAGCCATACAAGGATTTTTTTAACCTACACACTCTAGATTCATCTTTAGAATAATACCCTTCGGGTAACTGCATATAAACCTCTTCATTTAATTCCCCATACAGGAAAGCATTATTAATGTCAAGTTGGAACAAAGGCCAGTCATGAGAGACTGCCATACCAATAACACATCTTACAGTTATGATTTTAACTACAGGTGAAAAAGTCTCATCAAAGTCAACCCCCTCCTTTTGGCTATACCCCTTAGCGACAAGTCTTGCCTTATACCTATCTATCTCCCCCGTAGACTTATATTTTATTTTAAACAGCCATTTACAGCCAATTGTTTTCCTGTTTGGAGGAAGATCGACTAGATCCCATGTGTTATTGCGGTGAAGTGCCTCCATTTCTTTATTCATGGCACTCACCCAATTGGGATCAGTGACAGCCTCACGAAAACATCGAGGTTCAACAGTTTTATTTAAATTTGAAGTAAAGCAATATTGGTCAGGTGGTAAGAAGGAATAATTGACAACCTTTTCAAAACCATACTTAACCTTCCCTTCAACAACAAACTCATTAAATTTTGGAGGAAGTGTGGATACACGAGACGACCGACGAAGAGGGACAGGATCACAAGAGTTATGTGTTTGCCCCTCAGAGGTTGTATTTATATCATCGATGTCAGCAGCCCCCTCTGCCCCGCCAGTTTCTACCTCGGGATGACTGGGCAACTGAGCATCAGTTACACCTTGAGTCTCCCCAGAGATAGGTTCTGGCTGCTGAGACCGAGGGCTGACATGTCCATTATCTCCCTCTTCATCATCGGGGAGCTGTACCTCTTCGTCCGTGTGTTTTTCAATGTATGAGTTAAAAAAATTTAAAGTAGTAATGTTATCTGCGTCAGAAGACTCATCCGATTTATTATTTTTAAAGGGAAAAATGTTTTCGTAGAATTTTACATCTCGAGAATAAAAGAACTGTTTCTTTTCCAGATTCCATAGTTTGTACCCTTTCTTGATTTGAATATCCCATAAAGACACATTTTTCAGCTTTATTAGCAAATTTGTCCTGGTTATTTAAGATGGTTGAGAAACACAGACATCCAAACACACGAAGATGTTCAACAGAGGGAGATAGACCATATACAAGTTCATAGGGGGTTTTGCCTTTCAAAACAGAGGAGGGAGTCCTGTTAATCAAGTATGCAGCAGTAAGAACACATTCTGACCAAAACCTAATTGGCACAACCCCTTGAAACATTAGAGCTCTTGCTACATTAAGTAAATGACGGTGCTTTCTTTCAGCAATTCCGTTTTACTGAGGAGAATATGCACACGTAGTTTGATGAACAATACCATTTGTAGAACACAAATTAGACATTTGGTGATTAACAAACTCTGTTCCATTATCAGACCGAAAGGTCTTAATAAGGACACCAAACTGAGTTTTAATTAGGGAGACAAAGGAGTGAAGGTGTGAGCACACTTCATCCTTGTGTCTCATTAAGAAAATCCACACTGCCCTTGAGTAGTCATCAACAATAGTCAGGAAGAACTTGTAGCCTTCATGACTGGAAGTCCTATAAGGACCCCACACATCAAGGTGAATGAGTTCTCCAAGACTATTGGACTGATGTTCACTTAAGGGAAATGGCACACGGTGCTGTTTAGCCTTATGGCAAATATCACATGGTTTTAAGTCTGTATTACGTTCCTTAAAATTGGTTTTAAGTGCAGCAAGAGCCTGATCGGCGGGGTGTCCTAGTCTAGCATGCCAGAGATGAAATAATTCAGAACTAGTATAGCACACCTTTACACAATTTGACATGCTAGTACACAAATACAATCCATCAACCTGGTTACCAGTCACCAGGGGCTTCTTTGTACGACAGTCCTGTATGGAACAGGAAGATTCATCAAAGACGACTTTAAGTTTGCTATCTCTGGCTAACTTATGCACAGACATGAGGTTAACACAGTAGTCAGGTACAAATAGTACATCCCGTAGGATTACTTGATCATTTATTTTTATATCACCAAGTTTTGACACTAGGGCACTAGACCCATTAGGATGCTTAACTTTAACATTGAATTCAGACACATCAATTGGATTTAAAAGGTTTTCATCTGTTCTAACCATGTGTTGACTCGCCCCCGAGTCAATAACCCAACCAGATTTTTGAACATTAGAGAACAAACCATTTAGACAGTACAGGGGGACGGTACCATCAAGATTATGGCAAAAGGAGGTACCTGCAAAGTTGGAGCCTTGGGTACCTTCGACAGCCTTTTCATTTATCAACCCCAGCAGTTTAGTAACCTGCTCAGCGGTGAGGACACCAGATGCACATGGAGTGGGAACAGAGGGGGCAACTGTATTATTCGATTGGACATTTCGTTGATTTTAGCCCCCTCTTGGTTTAAATCCAGGTGGGTATCCTACCACCTCAAAACATCTTTCCACAGTATGTCCCACTTTATTACAATGAGAACATTTGAGGTTTGGATTGGGACCCCTGGTATTTTTCCTTTTATTATCAGACGTGTGATTAACTCTTTCAAAAAATTGAGATGGCTTAGAGGCTAAGCCAACTACTTGAGTTTTGGTTGAGGAAGAACTCATATGAGATTCTTCCCTAGAAATTATGGCAAATGCCTCTTTAATAGTAGAGAGGGGTTCCCTTAGTAGTAAATTTGTTCTCACAGGTTGGTATACATTGTCAAGTCCCATTAGGAATTGCATAAGTTTTATTAGGTGGTTAAAGTCATTAAAGGATTTCGCTGCTTGACATGTACAAGAGGGGAGCTGAAGCATTTGGTCAAGTTGTTTCCACATTATATTCAGTTTATGATAATATTCAGACACAGGACTTCCATTTTGAGTTAATGAGTTGATTTTCTGGTATAGACCAAACACAACAGATCCGTCTACCTTATCATAGGTTTCTTTTAGGTCAGACCAGATTTCAGAGGCCAGTTTAGAATAAACTTGGCCCATATACAACTCTTAGAAATAGAGTTAAGGATCCAAGAGATGACAACAGAGTTGCATCTATCCCATTGTCTGGAAAGAACTTGATCAGTGGTGGATTTAACACATGATTTATCTATGAACCCATATTTATTTTTAACTTCTAATGCGAGTTTCATAGCATTAGCCCAAACCAGGTAATTTTCAGTCCCTTTTAGTTTAATTGAGACAATGGTAAGACTGCTTGTATCACTTGGATGCAAGTAGAGTGGGTCACTCGAATCAAGTTTACTAACAAGGGTTTCAGTAGGGACAGCTACAGGTCCAGGTTCAGCCAGGTTTTCACACCAATCCAGTTGGTAGATCAAGGGTTAATCACTGTGGTGAAATGCAGGCACACAAATAATCGAAATCACACAAGTGATGCACAGAGATTGAATCAATATACTATTTGTAACACACAATAACCAGAATACCGGTACCCCTAACCGGTCAAAGATTCTAGACAGCAAAACAAGTAAACAAGATTAAGAGTAAGAAGTTTCTCACAGTGGGGTTTGGCCAAGTTAGGGTTCGCCAAATAGGTGGTTCCGTAACCTTCGAGGATTACAAGAACCACAGAGAACCAGAGAATATAACCTTCAATTTGTAGGTTACCGTAACCTTCTAGGGTTACAGGTAAACCAAATCGTTGATAAGAGCCACCAGTGACTTAGGGTTTTAACCCAAAGGGAACCAATGATAGTACTGCTCAGAGTCAAGCAAAGGATCCCCGAGTGTCGATTGCGAGAGACCTCTGAATTAGGGTTTTCGCCTGCGTTGATGATTTGATCCCAAGAAGAACGATAATCAAAGCCTTGAAGGCTCTGATACCATGTCAAGAACTAACCATCCGTAGAACAAAATACTTCGAACTCAGATTCAGATTCAATACAACGAAAATACAAAGACCAATGAACGAATTGATCTAATACAAGCACAAAACTAAAAGTGCTAAACAAGAACACAAAGAGTCATCAACACGATGAACTCAGAACAGATCCAAAGGATCAATACAGCGAAGACAATCAAGAGCGTATGAACAACTGAGAAGACTCTCGATGATAAAACTCTCGAACTTTCTGTTCCTCTCGCAAGACCCTAGCCGACTTCTTTATAAAGAAGCGGATAGGAGAGAGCCCACGAACAAGCCCAGCTACACTCATCAGCCCAGCAAACGAACAAGCCCAGCTACACACGAACAAGCCCAGCTATCAATCAGCCCAGCAAACCTACATAATAAACAAACACAACTAATAAAAACACATAATAATAAGTATTAGAACTGTAATTAAGAATAGAGTAGAAAAGGAAGGAGAACACCTTTTTAACAATATTAGCCTCTCAGGAAATTATGAAAGTTGGTTATGTTTTCATATACTTTATGACGTTCTTAAAAAATCATTATGATACATGCGTACCTCTTCTTGTTTGCTCCTGATAAAAGAGTTGAGATCTGGCTTTATATGATACTTCCCAAAGCTTGTATCTATCACATGGAGCTCAGGTGTAGTCAAGTGCCCCTTGGTGAAACCCGTAATTGTCGGGCATCGTAGGATTTGTAAGGTATCCAATGCTCGCAATGAGAAAGCCTCCTTCCCTAAGCATAATCCCTTTAGTCTTCGAAGATTTTCTAGCTTTAAAGACTTTAGACGGGGTAACTGTATAATTTCATTCACTTTGGCATCATATTCTTCGTGTTCTTCCTTCACAATTATCTCTATTTTGTCGCAGAAACCTATTTCTAGGTCTTGGAGTTGCACTAGACTACCAACCATGGAACATGTAAAAACATGTTCCAACCTATGACAAAATGTAATAGAAAGGGTAGTTAGGTTTGGAAACTCCAGTACCATCCATTGGTTGCTAGCTCTTCCATAAATACTTGAGATCACGTACACCATATAACTCCACTTGTGTTAGGTTTGGAATTTTGATAATAGTTTGTGATTCACTCCCTTCCGATGCTACTAATTCAAATACCTCTTCTACACGATAACAAGTACGTATATGAATCTTTTCAAGCTTTTCCGGCCATTTGTAGCAGCACATTATATGGAATGGTATTTTTTTCACCATTTATGTACTCTATATTAATCTCTATCAAGTTATGTAAAGTCCAAGGCATCCGTTTTGAAATTGTAGGTTCTGAAGAAGAAGAACAAGTTGGGAATATGGTCTGCACAAAAAAAAGCCAAAACAAAAACATAAGTCCTTTGTTGTTAAGATCGACGTAACACATCCAATTACATAGTGAGTGTAAAAAAAATAAAGAAAAGTCTTGGAATTATTATGATCTATTTTACAAAAGATGAGAGTCAATGTAGACATATGCTAATCGATCGATAATATCCAACAGCTTATCTTGAACCCTTTTCTTTTGAAAAAAGAAATGTTCAGTTGAGTACTACTATATAGTCTATAGAGAGTACTATACATCGCATTACATTCATAAACTTTATAATAAAATTGTCTCCAATTAATAACAAAATGTCATTTAGTAGACAACACAAAGTAAGTTGATTGAAAAATGTGTGTATATATATACCTGATACTCCTTGATGGCTCCATGAAAATTAAGGCCAGTACATTCAACACTATATTGCTCAACCTTGTGCGCACATACTTGAGCTTTGGAGTTTTTGACTCACCGGATGTAAACATCATAAGTTGAGGGCAATCAGCAATCATTACGTCATTCAATAAGGGCCATCGGAACTCATTCATCCCTCGAAAGAAACCTTTGAGGTTTGGTAGATCCTCAAGTTCAAGTTTCTCTAGATGAGGAAACACCACTTGTTTTAAAGACGTTCCGTTTTCTTCTTTTACGATCTCTTGTATGGCCTTGCATCTTGTTACCCTCAACTCTTTGAGTTGCTTGAGGCTTTCAAGAGTAAAGAATGTGAAAACATGTGACAGAAGGTTACATTTAAGGATTTCCACACGTTTTAGGTTGGAGAGTTGAGGGGCGACTATGGTAGGACTAGGATTATGTTTTTTGGTGTTGAGTTGTTAATCTAGTACTCATTTCACTTTTAAATATCTCCACCATCGTCTCGCAAAACTTGATTTCTAGCTCTTGAAGCCTTTTCATTTGTCCTACTGCATACCATGGAGTTAGATTTGACAATGCGTCACATGACTCTATGGATATTATTGTGGGGTATTGGCACAACGACCAAAGAGTTCCGATTACTTCACCACCCTGCAATGAATCACAAAAAAGTTATTATAAATAAATGATTTGATTTTTATGATTTTTTTCCGACCTCACCCACTTCTCCATGACTATTTTAAGCTACATATCTTATTTATATATTTCACGTTCATCTATTTATTCGTTTTCCGTGATTATTATACTTTATGAATTACAACACCATTGAATTGAGTTAAATTGAAGTTCGTTAATCCACGTAATTATGAGTGTTCTAAAATTCTTTTAAGGCGTTCTAAGGATTTTTCCCTTTTAGCCTAACCCTAACTATATATCTAGAGAGAGATTATTATATAACGTGACATTTCCATGCGAAGTGTGCAAGTAATCATACAAGAAGAAACAATATTACTTATGAAATTTTAGTTGTAACTGTTATGATTAATTAATTACACAAAAATGAAATTATCACGTACAGGTTCTAGACACGACACATGAACACCTATTTTCAGAAAAAAAAGCATAACAACATATACCTAATTTTAGTAATAGAAAAATATTTCTAGCTTTGTGCACATAACAAACACCATATAAATTCACCACACAACATGTAAAGAAAATGATAACATCATGTAAATTCAATATATAACGTAAAAACACATTAAAAACGATACTAACACCGTGCTAGTATGCTATCAATATCATTTTCGCACATTTTTATAAACTTTAAAAATTATGTTGTTTTTTAACTATAGCAATATTATAAACATTTTAAAGATATTAAGATACTTCATGATTTTATGATTTAATTTTTTTAAAATAATATAATCTATATATAGTTATATAGGTTTCAAAAAATAAGTGTAACTAGTATTTAATTAAACAAAGTCAAGAAAAGATAATTAATTTCGCCTCTTGTAACCGTAATTATACTTTAAGTAATTATTAAACTCTCATGTGTCAATTTCAACCATTAAATTAGTTTAATCAAGGGACAAGATTGTTTCTTACACTTCGTACAAAAATATCATTTTTTACATGATCCTCCTCTCACTCTCACACACGCACACGCACACGCACACGCACACGCACACGCACACGCACACGCACACGCACACGCACACGCACACGCACACGCACACGCACACGCACACGCACACGCACACGCACACGCACACGCACACGCGTGCGCGCGCGCACACACACATATATATGTATATGTGTATATATATATCTATATATATGTATATATGTATATATATGTATATATATATATGTACGTGTGTATATGTACGTGTGTATATGTACGTGTGTATATGTACGTGTGTATATGTACGTGTGTATATGTACGTGTGTATATGTACGTGTGTATATGTACGTGTGTATATGTACGTGTGTATATGTACGTGTGTATATGTACGTGTGTATATGTACGTGTTTATATGTACGTGTGTATATGTACGTGTGTATATGTACGTGTGTATATGTACGTGTGTATATGTACGTGTGTATATGTACGTGTGTATATGTATATATATGTATATATATGTATATATATGTATGTATATATATATATATATAGGGGAAGGATCCTAAGAAAACCACCATTTATAAGAAAACCAAGAAAACCAATTTTCACCAATCATATAATTTTTAGTATTTTTTTATTTTTATTGTTCAAAGGTTATATTTGTAATTTTAATACCCCGTGGATTTTGTTAAATTAGTCCTAAATTTACTCATATTAGGCAACTCATCTATTTCCCTCTCTAATTTTATTTATTAAAATTGAGTTTTGATTCCCTGAAAGCATCTCTTCTATCGATTCAAATCACCATCTCTTTCTAGAGGTTGGTTTCAAACAAAAAGCAGTCCAGCCACTCTTGCTCACTATGCCACATTGAAGGTTCAATTGAATACAATAGATTGAGGGACGATTGCTGGTCAGATGAAACTAGTGTGCTTGGGCGACCATTGTTATATGGATTGGAGCTAACGAGACGATGAAGGTAGGGTTGGTAGGCTTCAATTCGAGAAACAGGATATGTACATATGTAACAAAAGCGTAGCGTAACTTTGTTATATTACGAATTCATTGTTTGTTCATCTTCATCCTCATATTCGTCGAGTTACATATACATATGCAAGTTTACATATGGTTGCAGATCTATTTAGTGTAATTTCTTTAGATATATTCATTTAGGGCTTCTTTTTTCTTTTAGTGTATCACTTACATATATGTAAACAAGTTTACTTACACGTAAATCTACAGGTAAAATTGTTTACGTATATGTAAATAAGCATATATGTAAGCATGCCTACATATGCGTAATCAGATATGTTGACATCTTTAAAAGTACATATACGTAAACATGTGTACGTCTTGTTTTCATATACATATACGTAAACAAGTTTACTTAAACATATACATACGTGTAAAAATGCTTACATTATGAAATCATATATGTAGACATGTTTACATATATGTAGACATGTTTACATATATGTAAACATATATGTAACATGTTCAGATATACGTGAACATATATGTAAACATGTTTACGTATACGTAAGCATGTACGTAACTAATATAAATCTGCAAAAAAATATATTTTGGTGAATTAATTTGATTTAAATTAAACTAATATTCTATTTGGTGAGAAAGAAAGAGAGAGAGGGAGGGAGGGAGAGATTTAAGGGATTTCAGTTATTTCAAAATATAAAAATTATAATCTTCCTAATATACCCTTTAATTATTTAATTAAACCAATTACCTATTAAATATTTCTAAAATTACCATTGATGAATATCAACCATTGATCAATCTTGATCAGTGGTTTAAAAATAGTTTTTTTGGTTTTATTATAAATAGAGGTTTTCTTAGGAACCATCCCCTATATATATGTATATATATACATATATATATATACATATATATATATATATATATGTATATATATATATATATATATATATATGGGATGGTTCCTAAGAAAACTAATAAATATGAGAAAACTAAATAAAACCACATAAACCAATAAAATTATTCAAATTTATTTATTCATTTAAATGTTAAAATGGTTATTTAAGTATTTGATACATATATGTTGAACATAAATACGAGAATGAAGAAAGTGACGTATACGTAATACTATGTCGAATGAAAAACTGTTATGCATACGTAACCTATGTGTGACTTATATGTAAAACCATATTACGGTTTTTATTTGATCACCACCCTTATCTATATACACACATGTATATAGAAGGTGGGGATAAAAAATCTACAGATTATGTGACAGTTTTTCATGATTTTCTTTGGTTTTCAAATAATTATGTGGTTTTCTTAAGATCTCTACTCTATACATACATATATATATATATATATATGTGTGTGTGTGTGTGTATGTGTGTACATATGTGTGTATATATTGATGTATATATATGTACATATGTGTGTGTATATATAGGAGAGGGTTCAATAGGGAACATAAAAAATAGGGAAGTAGGGATCAATCTTAACCATATATTTTAATTTCAAAAAAATTCAAAAAAAGTCAAAAATAAAAAAAATAAAAAAACAGGATTAGGATTTCAATATAAGAAGGGAAAGAACAGTAAAATATAAAAAAAAGTCAAATCACAAGTGAAATCAACTTGACTTTTTTTTTGCCTTTTTTCCTTTTTGTTGAATTATTTGAAATTAAAATGTGTTGTTAAGATTGATTTCTTACTTTATTAATTTTTTTGGTGTTTTCTTTTGAGCCTTCCCCTATATATACATATATGTGTGTAAATATATGTGTGTGTGTGTGTATATATATATATGTTTACATATATATACATATACAGATATATATCTATATGTGCATATACACATATACATATATGTATATATACATACATATATATACACATATATGTATATATATGATGGGAACTCACTATTTTTATGAGAACTTCATGAACCAATGTAAGTTTAAGTATTAATGATAAAATGATAAATAATAAAAACATAATAAAAATTTATAAAACAAAAAACAATATAAAAATAAAAAAGATAAAGATAAAAATATTTTGCTCGATTCCCATTTTAATAAATAATAAAAAAATTATAAAATAAAAAAACACATTTTTTTACGAACTTCATTTTACAAATGTGTAATACCGGATTTACACATGTGTAAAATTATACATAAATTAAAGACAAAATTATAGTTTAGTGGTGTAATTTTCTTAAAAAATTAATAATGTTTGAAAAAATTATAGACGTTTAAATTTAAGAATGGAAGAGATGTCAAGTTCTCAATGGAGCACCAACCTATTTATAGGGCAATGGTCAAATCTTAACTCTCTATTATTACAATAATCGTTTTAACTTATAAAAATCAATCAAAATCATTATTTATCATTACACATATATAAAAATATATCCTTTATGTATATGTGTAAATTTATAAGCGTAAAATAATTACGATTTGTGTAAGTTACACTTGCATCTGTATATATATTTACGAGATATTAGTAATTTACAAATGTCGTAAGTTTTTTACACTTGTGAATATACAAATATACATAAAATAACATAAGGTTGTATATTTATACTGATATTATACCAACAAAAAACAATGATTTTGATTGATCTTTAAAAGTTAACACGGTTATTGTAATAGTAGAATGTAAACATTTGATCCTTACCCCCTATCTCTCTCGCAATGATACCACTTACACCCCCCACACATATATATACATATATATATTATATATGTATATATATATGTATATATATGTATATATATGTATATATATGTATATATATGTATATATATGTATATATATGTATATATATATGTATATATGTATATATATGTGTGTGTATATATATATGTATATATATCTGTGTGTGTGTATGTGGTGGTGGTGTAGGGGGTCTAAGTGGTATTATAAATGATATGATCATGTTAAATAATCATCATACCTTGATCCAATCATCAATACTCTTTAAGCATGATAGGTAGCGGAGGTGGAGAATGTCCAAATGTGGAAAGAATGTGGTGTTTTGATCATGGGAAGATGTAGATGTAGCATTTTGTTCATTACTATCATCTCTGGTTCAAATAACTTCTTCAATACCATCACATGTATCTATCTCAACTCTCTTTAAGTTGGATAAAAGTTTTGCCATAAGAGGAGAAAACAAGTACTTTATCTTGTGGCAATACTGAAAGTAAATGTGTGTGAGGTTTTGGAATGGAAGTTGCAAAGGTTGATGTTGACGAATTAGGAATTTATTCCAATTGCATTTCCACACGTGTCTCATTTCTTTCAAGCCAGTTAACTTCAGAACTTCAAGGTATGGAAGTAGTAGTGGTTGGTGACTATCCATCTCGAACAACACCTCCTCTACTCTTTCATCATAACTTAATTTAAGAAATCGAAGTTAGTGACACGTGCGTAGAATATAAGACGGGTATGTGACATTAGGAATATGTTTATACATTTCTGATATTTCTCCTTTCAATGTAGCATTGATCTGCATGAACATTAAAAGGAAATTAACGCTCTGTTCAATGGTGAAAGTTCACACAAATTAAACACATGGTTTGATTTGAATTTGTTAAGGTTCTTATTTCTGAATTATTATTGATAACATATTATACAAACCATATTATATGAATTAGGAAGGCTTACAAAAATCAAGAAATAACTTGTAACATAATTTAACCGTTTGATTGCCATTTAGGTTCTATAAAAACTAGCAAAAAAGAACAAAAATAAATATAAGAGTGAATTGTTATTTTTCTTCTTATGATTTGGTCATATTATCATTTTTATCCAAATATATTTTTTCTTCCATATATCCGGCTCTCCAAGGTTTAAAAATGTATTTTCATCCAAAAATATAAATTTCATGAAAAAATTCTACCAGTAACACGTAAACATAAATTAGGATTTTGTTTTTGTATGAAAACTTATATAAGTATATGTTGACAATGAATATTTAACATATTAAACTAGTAGAGCTAATATTTTTTTTGATGAAAATGATAATTTCTTCAAAGTTCAAACATTGGAGTGTCAAATGCAAGAAAAATTATTTTTGGATGAAAATGATAAATATAACCAAATCATATGAAGAAAAATAGTAATTCACTCTAAATATTAATAAAAAGCAATTTTGATATTTTAATATATGCAAATTAAGATGTTTCATATTTGATTAAATAAAAATGGAAGCCTAGGATGATATGAGATACCTTTATACTGGTTGAATCCGTAATGTACTGAGTAAGGGCTCCAAAATCAAACTTGAGTGTGATAGGAGTGAATACACTTTCAAACATGGGACAACTTCTGATCGTAATGCTTTCTACACCTTTAAAGCCGTCGATAAGGATATCAAAATTGTTTACACCTCTTATCAACCACAACTCCTTTAGCTTCTTTAAGTCTCTAAGTGTAACGCTTCTTAATCTGCTACCACCGCATTCGTACCTTAATCCAGTAGCACTTTCAAAGTCCATGTTGAATAACACTTCAATGGAACCACACACTTCAACTGTAAGCTTTTCTAAATGTATCAACAATGGCACTGGATTACTAGGAAAAAGATTCACGAGGTTATCACATTCTCTCACTTCAATCTCTCTCAACATGGAAACATAACTTTTCTCTTTAGTAATTTGGTCAGGCCATAGCTGCTTCAAGTTCTTCATCCTCGAAATATCTAATCTTTGCAATTTTGGAATCACCACCTACACGATATATAAATAAGCCTTGTTAGTTCAGTAAATACCAATATTCAATTCCCCAAGTATTAAGTTATAAATATTTGTAGTTTTAGATATTTGTAAGACCAAAATAAGTGGCTGTTTGATTACGCTGACTGAGTAAGATCTGACTGAGTCAGAAGCTGACCTAGTAAGAAGTTCTGACTGAGTCTGTATCTGACTGAAATTTGACTGTTTGATTTAGTATCTGTCTGACTCTGCTGAATGATAAAAATAACTTTATTGCCCTGTTATTCTAACGAGTTTGAATTTAACTGATGTTGTGTAATTAATAAAAATAGCCAAATTAAATGCAAGTAATATCATGTTAACAAGACACGTTCATTTTTCAAAAACCATACAAAAACACACACACTTGAGTCACCACACACACACAAACATATACACATATATATGTCTATATAATAACTGTCTTTGCTTCTTCTCCACAGCAACTCACACCATCCGATTAATTTATTCTTGCAAAAGATCAATCCACATTATATCCATGAGAAACCATCATCAACAACAAGAAGAAGATCAAGAACCCACGGATCATCACAAAAACCCTAATCTTGAAACCACCCACAACCACCACCATGTTCCACCATCATCTTCTTCACAAAATTTCAAGAAAACACATCAAGATTTCAAGAAAACACATCAAGATTTCAAGAAAACACATCAAGATTTCAAGAAAACACATCAAGATTTCAAGAAAACACATCATCAACACATGGGTACACATATTTCACACAAAACCCATGAAGATGATCAAGGGGGAGGGGAGGTGGTCGCGCAGGGGAAGTCGTGCAGGGGGAGGGGGAGGTGGTCGCGCAGGGGAAGTCGCGCAGGGGGAGGGGGAGGTGGTCGATCGGTCGCGCAGGGGGGGAGGTGGTGATCGAGAGCGCAGGAGGTGGATTTGGGTGTTGGCGGTGTGCAAATGGGGTTGCTTTTGGGTCAGCAATTGATTTTTTCAGGTCTGGGTCAGAAGAAATGACCCGGTCAGCTAGCATCCCGCGAGTATCAAACGGGCTGACGGGTCAGCCCGATCAGACATAAACAAACAGCCCCTAAGCGTAAGTACCTCTTTGCTCAATAATGATTGCATTTCAGATGAACTATTGCTGTCAGGAAAGATGCTCGTGAAGTTGGGAAGACCATTAATTCTCAACTGCACCATTTCTGATAATTCAATCATATTTTCGCACAAACTTATCATGTTCGGTAGATCATACAACCACATAAAATTCATCTTTGGAAATGTAATCACCTCAACTCTACTGTTCTCACCAATTAGTGTTGTCATGTTAGGGCATTCTGCAATTGTGAGTTGCTCAAGTTTCTTCAAGCCACTTGCTATAGCAATTGTGAAGAGGTATGTCAATTCTGTACACTTATAAACATGAAGGACCGTTAAATTGGAAAATGAGTGATGCATTGAAACGTTTTCAAGATGATTCATATCATTCACTTGCAGACCAAGTTTCTCCGTTTTCTCAAACAGTTCACTAATTTTGCATTCTAGAAGCACGTCACACTTAGCTACAATAGATAGTGTATTTGTAAATTGATACCGTTCATTGTAAGGCAATTCACAGCCAATGGATATCCTACACCTTTCTAGGTTCTTAAATGAAACATTTTTTGGTTGGACCTCATTCTTATAGAACTCAAACTCTAATGCAAAAAGAGGCCGCGAAAGGTGCTCTAGTTCTTCACAATTAGTATGTGTGAACCTAATATGATTTCTACAAGAAGCTGCCATATAAAGCTCTTCAAGACTACTTAAGTTTTGAAAGACACCATCATCAATATGAAGGTTAACGCATCCATCCAAATATAGTAACTTTAGTTTTTTCAACTTCCCTATCATGGATGGCAATCGTCTCATTTCACAATCAACGAAGCTTAGTATTACCAAATTTCTAAGACTTCCAAGAAAACATATATCATCATTCACCAATGAACATGAATGAAGACATAACGTTCGAAGTTTGCTAGAGTGCTCAAACTTTACCGGAAGCAACGGAATACTCATCTTCTCATAAGAGATAACTTCAAGATTTTTCATTCTTTCGTAAAAATCTTCCGAAAACTTAAGGCCCTCATGCCCACCCATTAGAATGAAGAGTGAGAGATTTGGGAAATTAAAGTCCTCAGGAAATATAGGCATGCCGGTGCACTCTAATAGAATTCTTTCATAAGACTCATTTGCATCTTTTGTAAGTGGCTTCCTTGACTTGTTATCATGATTCACAATTGAAGCTTGTTTGACTTTTGAAAAATTACTTAAAACAAAAGCACGTACTAGATCATGCATGTTGACACATCCCTTTCTTTCACTTTCTGTCAACAAGTTTGCACATATGAGGTTGTTAACACAAATGTTGATTCGCCTTCTTGCTTCTGCTAAAGTATACACATTAGTAAACAACTTCAATCCCCATCCGTATCTCATCAACTTCAATCCTCTTTCCATATGTCATCCATTATTACCAAAATTTTCATTTTGCCTTGTTGCGACATTCCCTCAAATTTCTTACGAAGCCGATCAGCCCTCGCATCTTTTGTTGTTTCAGTTAAATCTTCACGAATGTATTCTGCAATAGCTCTTTGAAGAGCAATTGGGTCATTGTTTTCCCCAACAACCACCTTTACGACCCAATGGAACATTTTTGAGTCTTCCACAGCCTTCTTTAGTTGTTCCATCAATGTGGTCTTACCTACACCACCAGTCCCACATAGAGCAATCATTTTTTCATTCTCATCATCTGACTGAAGGGATTTCAATGCATTGTTGAATAACACATCTCTAGACGCGAAGCTGTTGTGGGTACCATCAAGAAGTACTGGCCGTACGAAGGTGGATGGTTGTTGAGAAGTAGAAGGAACCTTAGCAAGAGAGGTTTTTTCTTTAGTGAACTTGATATTAGATTCTCGTGTCATGAGATCTTCAATCTCCTTGAGAATTTCAAAAGATCGTTTTCCTGCATTGTATCTCTTGGGCACGTTGAAGCATCCAATTGCACCTGGTGGAATATATAGTTTTCACCCTCTCATTCATCTCTTCGAAATCCTTCAGCCATTGCTCAGCACTTTTAGGTACCACTTCGGTGTTTGCAACAGCTGTGTCCCTTTTATCTTGAACCTCTTGTGCTAGGCCTTTCAATTGCTTCATTTTGCCATCCATATCTTTAACATGCTTCGGGGAGGATATCCACAAACCCAGGGCTTTCTTAATCGGAACCATCAAAGATTCAACAACTGGAGTAATAACTGCACTTACAATAGCATCCATTTTTTTTTCTTTCAAAACTGCAGTTTTATCATACAAACAATAAAATAATTGATAAGAAACCCAAAGACTCTTATTACCAAAGCAGCTAGTCAAATATTGAATTGATCAATTTAGAAATTTATTTATTTTCGCTTTACAAAACCATTAAAACATAACTCAGAGCATTAACAGGAAAAAATATGTGATTGCAGCAATGAAAATGGACGAGATGAGGCGAAAAATTATGTTTAAACTCATTAAATTATAATAATTAACTAAACTTCTATGTATGCATCATAATTAAAAGAGTAAATTACTATTTTGGTCCCTGTGGTTTGGCCATTTTAACCGTTGGAGTTCAAAAACGAATTATCTAACAAATCAAGCCCTATGGTTTGTATTCTATAACTATTTCAGTCCAATACACTAACAGAGTTAGATTTTTCAATTATTTTTTAATAAAATGACCAAACTGCCCTTGAACTGAAATGGTTATTTTTTAATAACCTCAGGGACCGAAAATGTAATTTACTCTCTCACACAAACATATTATATATATATTATATAAAATATATATATATATATATATATTATATTATTATTTATTTTGTATTATATATATTATATATATATATATATTATATTATATAAAAATATATTATATTATTTATTTTGTATTATATATATTATATATTATATTATATTATATTATATTATATATATATATATATAGATGCACGGAATGTTTTTATTTTTACTTTTTAAAGTTTTTTAAATATTAAGCTTAATTTTAAATCGCTCGGTGATAAAGTCGTATTTAAACATTCATCTTATCTAACGGAAAATTTAAAAGCGTTTGGCTTATTATACTTTTATTTGAACGGTTAAACTTACTTAAACATCCTTGATCCTTTTAATCTTTTTGATTTATTTAAACCACAAAGTCTTTTTAACTGTTATTTTATTTAATATTTTTTTAATCGTTCAATTCTATAAGCTTCTTTTTAAATTTTTTTGTATTTATACATATTTTTAATTATTTGGCTCGTTTAAACGTAATTTATCGCTCTTTTATTTGAACGTATTTTTACTATTTGTTTATTAAAAAGCTTTCTTTTTCAAACCAACCTGTTAAAATTATTTAACTGTTTGACTAATATATGTGTGTATATGTTAAAATATTTTTATTTTCTATTTTTTAAAGTTTTAAAAATATATTTTTAAACCGTTTGGATTTTAAACTGATAATTTAATTACTAAAAAACATTTTTTAAGTGTTTATAAACCATTTGGTTTTCAAACATCACTCTTTATACAATTGGTTTTTAAAGTTTAAAAGGTTGGTTTTTTAAACAATTTTTAAAATCACTAATCTTCAAATTGTTCGGCTTTAAAATCTTTCGGCTTTTTAAACATATTTTTATAATCATTCGGCTTTTTAAATTTATTTTTTAATTGTTCATCTTACTTAAATGTCTTTTAAAATCTTTTCGCTTTTCAAATGTTTTATTTAAATAGCTTTTTAAACCGTTCAACAAATTAAACTTCGTTCTAAACTTGTTTGCCTTATTTGAACGTCTTTCAAATCGATTGTTATTCAAACGCAACGATTAACTTAAAAAGTTTAAATAAACTAAACACATATAATTTTAATATTGTAAAAGCCCTAATTGTAATAATCAAAACTCAAGTTAATCCTTAAAATAATACAAATGACATAAATTTATGACAAAGAATCAAAAAGAGAAAAAAGATGTTTTAATAAAATGAATTGTTGAAAAAGAAAGCATTTTAATAAACGAATAGTAAAGAACATGATAAAATTACGTTTAAACTAGCCGAATAATGAAAAACATGTATAAATCTAAAAAAATTTAAAAAGAAGCGTAATAGATTTGAGCGATTAAAAAACGCGTTTAAATAAAATAACAATTAAAAAATAATTTGCGGTTTAAATAAAACAAATAGATTAAAAGGACATTTAAGTAGCTTAACAGTTTAAATAAAAAGTATAATAAGCCAAACGATTTTAATTTTTCTGTTAGATAAAATGAATGGTTTAAATACGACGTTTAAAACCGAGCGATTTAAAATTAAAATGTAAAAAAATTTGAAAAATAAAAATAAAAAAATTCCGTGTATATAACATATATATATATATATATAATATGTTTGTGTGAGAGAGTAAATTTCGTTTTTGGTCCCTGAGGTTATTAAAAATAACCATTTCAGTCCAAGGGTATTTTGGTCATTTTATTAAAAACTAACTGAAAAATCTAACTCTGTTAGTGTATTGGACTGAAATAGTTATAGAATATAAACCATAAGGCTTGATTTATTAGAAAATTCATTTTTGGACTCAAACGGTTAAAATGACCAAACCACAGGGACCAAAATAGTAATTTAATCTAATTAAAAAATATCTATATATTTTATTATTATTTAACGATAATTTTATTTAGAGTAAATTACGCTTTTCGTCCCTGTGGTTTGGTGGTTATAACCATTTTCATCCAATAGTTTAAAAACGCCCGGTTTAACCACTATGGTTTGAGATTTGTCACAATCAAGTCCATACCACTAACGTTCATCCATTTTTTCTGTTAAATAGAAGTAAAAAGACAAATATACCCTTGTCTTTAATAAAAAAATTTATGTATATAAATATATACACACTCACACACACTCACACTCTCTCTCCTTGCCCTTGCCACCACCACCATCCCCCTACCACCGCCACCATCCCCCTGCCACCGCCACAATCCCCCTGCCACCGCCACCATCACCCTGCCACCGCCACCATCCATCATCACCACCCTTCTACAATGTCTATCACTAGCAACAAAGTCGTCCACCCCTCCCCCTTCTCCTCTCCTCCCTTTACCGCCTCCACCACCACCTTCACGGATGGCGTGGGGATGTCGTTGATTGAGCCCCCAATTACGAATATTTTGGATCCGAGAACGGCGTATGCGGGTCCGATGGGTTGAATAGGTCCGATGGGTTCACCCCATTGATTCTTGTTCAGCCTCTTCGTTATTCTCCCTTTCAATCCAATCTTCATCATCAGATACGCCCAATTTCATCAGATTAGATAGTTTTTTTGTTCAAATTGTTGTTTCTATGGTTGAATAGCTCGTGTGGTTTGTTTGATTTTGAAGAAAAGGGGTTAATTATTCGTTTTTCTTCCTTTCAATCCAACATTCATTGCTGTTCCTCATCAGGTACGCACAAATTTCATCAGATTAGATAGATTTTTGTTCGAATTGTTGTTTCAATGGTTGAATAGCTTGTGGGGTTTGTTTGATTTTGAAGAAAAAGGGGTTAATTATGTCGGATTTGATGGATTCGGTGGATTGGTCGGATTTACCACCGGAATTACATGAAACAATCGCGAAGAAATTGAAAGTACATACGGATTACATTCGATTCAGATCTGTTTGTTTAGCTTTTCGAAGATCAACCCCTGAAATCCCTAAACATCTTCCATCACAACTCCCATGGTTAATGCTTCCACGAAGAACAAATCAAGATCCCCAATCGAATGATCGAGGGTTTTTGAGTGTTTCCGATGGGAAAATTCATATGATTAATCTACCTGAGGATTCAGATAACCACCGGAGGTGTGGATCTTCACATGGGTGGCTTGTGATTCTTGATGAAAGAAGAGTGATAAAATATATATATATATATATATGTGTGTGTGTGTGTGTGTGTGTGTTTGTGTGTGTGTGTGTATTACTGTAACAGTTTTAGTCCAAGGGTATTTTGGTCTTTCTCTAAAAATTAACGGAGAAATTGGATGGAGTTAACGGTTTGGACTTAATTGTGACAAATCTTAAACCATAGTGGTTAAATCGGGCGTTTTTAAACTATTGGATGAAAATGGTTATAACCACCAAACCACAGGGACGAAAAGCGTAATTTACTCTTTTATTTATGTGTTTTTTAGTTATTTGAATTATGTGTCCGTGTAATCTCCAATATAATTTTTAATATAATTATATATATTCAACCTTACATAAGTATAGAAAAAAAATGAGTCGTACATATTCTATTCTAAGCGGGAAAAGAAACATTTAACAACATTCCCAACCCAACATTCCTATCCCAACCCCATCTTATATTTTAGTAAGGGCATTCACAGTCCATTCCTTAAAATTATGTGAGTGTGAATTCTTAAATTATATAGAATGGTTTAAGTAGTTGTGAGTGGAGGAGAGTATAAATGTTACTGTTCATCTGTAAATTTAAGGATTCACTGTTTAACCCTTATAAATTTTTTAATATTTTTAAAAGTGATTGTGAGTGGAGGAGAGAGAAAATGTAATGAAAAAGGTATAAAAATATATTATTTAATTAAAAAAAGAGAGAAGAAGTAGTGATTTTTAATGTAATTATAAGGATGAAAATAAGAAATGAGATGTGAATGCTCTAATATCAGTAGATCCACTATATTTATATTTTGAGTAACTTATTATTTTGGTCTGCGTGATTCTGATAAAAATTGTGAGTATAGTCTAATATTTTGTTTTTTACTTTGACGATCCAATAGTTTTAGGGTTTCATTCAATTATAAGGCTTCTTTATATTTTTAGTAGTCTCCTAAGTATGGATCTAGGCATTTGGGAATGCCATTTTTTCGTGATTGTACCATCCTCTTGGCTTCTTTCTACTACTGCAACTCAAGAACGAGATCGGGTTGTTCCATGGGTTGTTCTGGTTGGGAGTTGGTGACAATATTTTTTATATGGCTTTTAGATAATCACTACCAAAATTCAAAAGAGAAATAATATAATAACTTGCATCTTCATGATACCAAACCTTAATTAGAGCTATATTTTTCCTACTAGAAGTAATAGTTTCAACCAATGTACTTGTAAGCGTGTTATTCTGGTTGTTTTTATCTTAAAAATTAATATTAAAATGTTAGCATAATAAATGAGTCAACAATGATATAGGAAATGGTGGTTTCTGTTTGGGTTGTAGATGGGGAGGGGATGTGGTGATAAAAAACGATGGTGATAATTGCATTCAAGAACCAAGAAGCCAATCAAATTCTAAATTACAAGTAGTTATTTCAATAAATTAAATAATAAATTAGAAAGTAACGAGACTTTGATATTATAATGTAGTAGATTAACATGTATTTTTAGTTACTAACACTATTAGACTATATTATTATTAGGGTTTAATAAGAATTTTTATTAGGGTTGAGCCCATGGGCCCGTTTAGATTAGGTTACATTATATAGGTAGCGTTTGGTACGTAGGAATAAAGGGCGGAATGAAATGAACCATCGAGGGTTAATGAATAAAGACATGTCTGGTTGGTGAAGGTAATGAAATGAACCATTACATAATTGATTTCATTCCTTCAAATTTATTCCATCCACATCCCCTTCTTTTTTTCATTACATCCATTCTTCCATCGTTATTCAACAACATCACCCACTCACCCACTACAACAACCACCACCGGCCAACAAGATTGTTCATCACCGGCAACCACCACCAACCACATGCCGCCGCCGCCGCAAACCAATTGTCACCGTCGCTGCCACCGCCAACCACCGGCCGCCGCCAACGACCACCGCCGGCGCCGCCAACCATCGACCGTCGTCGTCGCCGCCAACCAACGGCCACCGCCGCCGCCGCCAAACAATGACCACCGCCGGCGCCGCCAACCACCGACCACCACCGCTGCAGGAACCACCAAAGTCCACCGCCACTGCCGGAAACCACCAACAGAAACCACTGAAGGCCGCCGCCGCCGCCACCGGAAACCAGCTAAGGCCACCTCCGCCTCCGGAAACTACCGAAGGCCCCCACCGACACCGGAAACCACCGCCGGCCACCGCCGCCGAAAACCACCGCCGGTCACCACCCCCACCCGCCATCACCACCATAACTAATTTTACATTTCATTTCTTCGTTTTTATATCTAACAAAGAACACAAAGTAATAATTTATTTATTTTTAGAGGGTAACCAAACATGAAAATGAAATGTAATGATTTATTTTATTCTCCCATTCATTATATTCCTTCATTCATAGGCTCAACCCTAATAATAATTCTTATCAAACCCTAATAATAATATAGTCTAATACTTTATGGATCTAAATTTGGTTGTAATTCATCCGTAAATTAAAATACCAAACGTCAATGACATTTCATAGGAAGTTCAGACACATTTGTTAATCTTTAACTCTTTATACGAATGACATGAAAAAACTATGCTACCATGTACATCCCTTTAACAGATTATATACTAACCAAATATGCTTTTAACTGAGTTTCTTTGAAAATCACACACTTACAACATTTATGGCTAGCTTTAGATATGTAAACACACACACACACACACACTTGGCTCATCAAAAATGTTCAACACGAATTGAAGTACTAGCTCTTAATTAAGAGTGATTCAATATTTGAGATTCAAACAAGTAAAAAAAATGAAAAAGAGATCGTTTAATACCTGCTTTCTTCTCTTTCAATATATCTTCTTTGTTACGGTAATGATCAAGCTGTGAAGAAGATGAGCTTTATGAGTAGTTGCACAGAAGAGGATAAGGTTATGATCTTGTAAAGGGCAACTTTATGCCACAATAATAGGATTGTACATTAGTGCAAGTACTGTGAAGGGGTTTGATTGTAAATTTGAATTGGCCCACTACCAACAGTCTTTCTGTATCATTACTTTTTTGGTAAATCTAAGCCCATAAAAAGGGCGTATCTGGTGCTGCAAATAGCTCCTGTGTTTTCGCAGGGTCCAGGGAGGGTCCGTCCCATTTAAGGGAAGATGTACGCGGTCTTTCCCCACATTTTGTGGGGAGGCCGTTTCCACGGATCGAACCTGAGACCTTCGGTCCCTTATGAACAGCTTTTACCGCTGCGCTAAGGCCGTCTCGGTAAATGTAAGCCCATGACAACATGAAATGAGTAATGCATGTTTAATCATCATTCAAACTATTTAACCAATAGCCTATTGCTATTCATTTTTTAAATCATAAAAAGATTTGGAAAGACAAGGTACCTTGAGAAAAATAAAACATATGATCTTGAAGAACAAAGAAGACAATAAAACTCTAAATTAGAAATAATATACTCGGTAGACTATATATAAATTCCTGATCTAAAAATAATGTGATTTCGGTTTTATGATGTAGGAGTTAATGCACGCGTATGGCGTATGCTCAATTACTAGCACTACATATAAGAGGGCATTCACCAATTGTAAAACAGATACCAATCATTGTATCATGATAAGGAAGAAACTAACAAGAGAGGAAGTAGGAATTCAATTTCTGGATATCCCAGAAATCAGCAATCAATCAATTTAAATCAAACAATAATCTGAAGTTACCAAACAAACCCCAAACTACTAAAAAGGCCCTAATGGTCCTCTAAGCATGCACGTAAATAATAAAACATAATAACGAAAGATAAACATAAGCAGCTCGTTCGTAACAAGACTTCCCCCTCAGCACTTTTTGACCTCAAGAAGTGAGTTCTGCAAAATCCGGGAACCGCATGCGTAGATCATCCAAGAACTCCCACGTTGCATCCTGTGTCCCCTGGCCCTTCCATTGAACCAAAACCTTCATTGCTGCACGGTTTCTTCGCTTGACCAGCTTCTTATCTAGTACCGCCTGGGGCTGCAGAAGGAACCTCGCCTCGGTAGGCAGTGGAATTATCTTGCTCGGTTGGCCCCCCGCTTCCTTCAACAACGAGACATGAAAAACCGGGTGAATCTGTGCTTCTTCGGGTAGATCCAAACGATAGGCAACGTTACCCACCTTCTCCACAATCAAGAACGGCCCAAAGTACTTAGGAGTGAGCTTCGAGTGCTTGTTGACTCTCAACGAATTCTGCATGTACGGCTGTAACTTTAGATACACCCATGCCCCCGGTTCAAAAACCCTCTCCGATCTTCGTTTATCCGCTTGTTGCTTCATACGGTTTTGGGCCTTGAGTAGTGACTGCTTCACCAACCTTATCGCTGTCTCTCGGTCTTGCATCATTTCATCCACATCTCGATCACTGGTGTCACGAGGAATATACGGTATGTGTAATGGTGGGCGGTACCCGTATAAAGCCTCGAAAGGAGTTTTTTCCAACGACGAGTGGAACGTGGTGTTATACCACCATTCTGCCAAGGAAACCCATTTGACCCATGTGTAGGGTCTTTCCATTACCATGCATCTCAAATAGCCCTCTAAGCAACGATTAACTACCTCCGTTTGGCCGTCCGACTGTGGGTGGTATGCGGTAGACAAGTTCGCTTCAATTCCTTGGAGGTTTAGAAATTCTGTCCAGAAGGCACTCAAAAATATCGGGTC
>CM044002.1:29382380-29572648 GCA_024085815.1 Flaveria linearis
CCCCTGATAATGGAGATCTTATCTCGTGTGACATGGTTGCTAGCATTTGTTTTGCTCTCATCGTTTCCTCTGTAATATGAACAGTTTTATTAAGTTCTGTCTCTTTGGCCTTCTGCACAGCTATTTCTTCCTTTAGTTTTGCCATCTTTTCTCTCTTTTTCACCTGATCAGTGATTTCCATGCCCATGTACTTAACGCCAATTTTCTCCCCATCTTTGCTGAACACGGGTTCAACATATATTAAGAATGTTTTGGCTCTAAATAATTCAGTCTCAAAAGTAATTCCTCTCTTTGCTGGTAACTCTCTCCAGAACTTCTCTTTTAAAGTCTTGTTGTTCAAATTCAAGATAGAATTTTAATGATCTTCAAGGTTAAGGATTCAAAAGCGGTTCAAGGAGTGACGCGAATAATAGGAAAGGTGTTTGTAAACATGTTTTGCAAGGTAGCAATATCTAAGTAAGTTTACATACGCAGTTCAACAAACCATGAGTTCAGCTAAGAACATTTATATGTCTAGAAAGTCATGTTTATGAGTTGATAATATCTTTAGCAGAGGGATTGTTTAGGAATGCTACCATCGCATAACCACGTTTTGATGATAACTCAAAATGAAAGTAATAAAAGTTTCCATATAGCTAGGATAAAGGGAGAGAAATCGATCTAAGAATTTTAAGTGCTCCAAGCTTGGAATCAAAATCAACCTAGTACGATCAGGCCTCTTTTCAGGTTCAGAGATCATGCTTTGGCTTGATAAGTCGATTCACCAACATTGGTTCACCCTTCAAGTTACTTCATGCTTCTCGTTACTTGATTACAACCATAGTGAGTTGATGACCAAGAATTGAGATTAGTCATCAAGGTGTGGAATTCATGCCTAGCTTGCTAATAACAAGAAAATAACCGAAGGTTGACATTTGTCACCAAAATACGGGTTTTCAATCCTATTTTGGTGAGATCATGTCATTTGTGAAATGTAAGTTTCGATGAGAATAATTGAAGTCAATCCTCAGGATAAGGAAGTCACCCTAATCCAGAGGATGAAATTTCACAAACAAACAAATGGAAACCATTTATCGAAATAGAGAATCATCAAAGTAAGGGAATCTCCCCTGCTTGGATGAGATAGAATCATTTAGGAGATACGAGTGTTCTTAGTCATAGTTTGACTTGCAAACTCTTGCATTTCCCACAGTGCAAGCAGTATGAAGTTTGACTTAACGACGAAAGGAAAATTAATATCAATTAGGAATTCGGAAAATTTCAAGTTACATCAATGTAACAAAGGAATGATCATGCTAACAAGCTTAAGATCAAGGTTTGAGATAGCAGAGTTTGTTAGGATAATGTTCAAATCTTGAATAATTTAAATCAGGAAGACGAAATCAAGGACAAGAATGATTCGACATTACAATGAGATGTGAACATTCGATTCACAATCAAAGGGAATTCATGGACTTCTCAAGATATGAGGTTAGCCATAACCTTATTGAAGACACGCGTACTTATTAGTGATTGCTCATCTCAAGGGTTTCGAGTTAAGTAAATGGATTCAATGATCAAATCAAATCACCATTTACACTTTGCCTAGACAAAGTACCCCGAGTTGTAGGAATTCCTTTTACAGCACTGCCTGTTCTTAGTTATGGGACACATCCTTAAGAGGATTTGAGAACCATAAGTAACGGTTTAAAGTTTTGAAGGCCATTCGGTGTTTAGGGAAGTGTTCTCGAAGCATTCGAACCACTGTATTATTCGGTAGCTCCTTAGGTTCCACTGAACTCAGTGGGGTTGCGAGAACTGAAATGCTTGCAGGTACAAGCACGTGGAGGGTTAGGATAAACAGAGATTTGAGCAGGGTTCACGTCTTGATTCAGATGATTTAGGAGGGTTGGTATACCTCACGTGCTATAATAGTAACAATCTTACGGCTAGAGTTTCCAGATCAGAGTATGTTTTGACGAGTAGACATTTTGAAATATCATTAGGATATTTTATGAGATTTGGGTAATATGAGCTATACAACATGGAAACGACCATCGGGAATTTGGCATAATAACAATGAGATGTTCCAAGTGTAATCGTTTGATTCATAAATCAAAGCGAGTACGTTGACTAACCAAAGTTTTAAGTCGACCACCTCTTTGTTGGAAACATGCGTACCTATAAGCAGATACTCATCCCACTCTTCCAACATTGCATGTATTTATTGGTGAGGCACCGACTTTGACGAGATTCTGAAAACTACGTATAACGATTCAAAGTTTATTTCGATAACCATTTGATTTAGGCACACAATGCCTTAGAATATGATTTAAGATTTGTGTGTGCTTTGATAGGAATCAAAGTATAAAAGAATCACATATGGTTCCACTCATCAAGTTCCAATAACCCATGCTTCGGTCCATCAAGATCATCACGTAGCCCAGTTTAAGCACATTCTTAGTATACCGGTGATGCTTATATATAGGGTTCCCCGCAGCGTTCCCACCACATCCACGATATACCTTGAATAATACTTAAACTAGTTACATAACATCTTAATTTTCCTTAGCATCATTCCAAAGAATAGCGTAATATAAGTTTGATGTGAGCTACCACAACTTATGTATATGCGGTTTTACCAGTATATGACTACAGACAAACCTATACATCGGTTCCACACGGGAATTGATGACTGTAGGGAAAACATTTCCAAAGTGTAAATAGTTTAATGTGACGTAGCAAGATCCACAAAGCGTATATGTATAGTTTACAACCAAACCACCCCATGCCTCAGTCACTCGGGATCATCACGTAGTCCAGCTTAAACACATTCTTGGTATACCAAGGATGCTTATATATAGGGTTCCCCGCAGCGTTCCCACCACATCCGTGGCATACCTAGAACGATGCCTAAACCAGTTACGTGACATCCGTTTATCCTTAGCATGATCTTAAAGAATAACGTATTGTATGTGTAGAGAGTATCATTACTCCTCTACATTTATGTATTCCACTTTCATTCTAAGCATTAATCAGTAGTTACTGAAACGCTAAGTGGAGATATTTCTCATAAAATCAATATTATAATTGGAAATACTATGAAGGCTCTAAGCAGGACAGGACTTGAGTAAATGTTGATAATGTTTGATTACCTTTAACAAGGACTTATAATGTTTGTTCGCCTTTAACAAGGACTTATAATGTTTGATTGCCTTCAACAAGGACTTACAATGTTTGATTGCCTTCAACAAGGACTTACAATGTTTGATTGCCTTTAACAAGGACTTACAATGTTTGATTGCCTTCAACAAGGACTTACTAGAATTATGACCCTAGCACCCTAGGGTATAGAATAGAAACATGTGATACTCATGATCGTTACCTCATGGTAAGATTAACCAGACTTCTCATGCATGGTGAATTGCAATTACGTGTGCACCCGTAATGGTAATTTACCTTGCATGATCACCCTTAGCTTCACTTACCCCAAGCTAACATCATAGTATTATTTAGATTCATCAAGCACAAATAATGTATTGTCCTTATGTCCATGAGCCAGTATTCTAATAATAGCATGTAATAGCAAATAAGCACATAAGCACAGTATGTCTAATCATAACTGCATATTCGTCACATTTTTAGAATTTCACTCATAACTATGATAGGGTCGGATTCAATATCCGAGATCAACACTACGTGTGATCACCGAAGTTCCCTGTTACTATGATGTTGTGCGCATACAAGCGTAAAGTTCTAGCAATAAGGTATCCCAAGAAGATAGTCTAAGAGTAATAATGTCTTCCTTTGGGATATTCGGATAAAACGTGTATATATATAAAAGCAAGTATATAGGAACATACTTGTGTATTATTAGGTATATAGGAATATACCTGTATATCAAGTTTATAGACTTTAGGTAAAATCAAATGCACACAATCCCTAGCATGCATTCTATATGAAGGTTCTTAGGTTATAGTCTAGGTCGAATTCTCCACCTAAATCTCTATAACCAAGGCTCTGATACCAATCTCTCACACCCTCGCTTAAAGCGGAAACACGAGGATGCGACCGGACGGGATCGTCATAACACTTGGTATAAATACAGAGATATAATACATGCAAACTTCTCGTGTCATGACGTCCCCCGACGCAATGGTGACTTGTGTCGTGGTTAGTCAGTTCCACGACTATCATAGTCTTATTGATTCTAAAATCCAAAGTACACATTGTTCACGAATGAATACAAATGATATACATTACAAATGCAAAACTACTGAAATCCTGAGGGTCTCTGCTAAGGCATCAGCACTAGCTATCCTCTTTGATTATGATCACCTGAAAAGATATGCTCAAAAATGTCAACAATAATGTTGGTGAGTTCCGCAGGTTTAAATTTAAAACATATAACTGATGCTGTATAGATTTTGATGTGGAATCAAACTGTAAGCACAAACCACATAACATGTGTTTAAGACAACCAAACCTAATGACGTTATGCATATAAATCTGACGGAATATATTCACCCATGGCCTGTTAGCTGGCAGCTGTAGTCGGTAACTCACAAGTTAACCGATCTGTCGAGGGCGGGGTGTCAACCCAGTAGTACTACCAATACCTAACCGTTGGTTCCCAAACCCGGGAATTAATGGTTGTTTGAGTTTTCCATAGATTAACACCATGTATGCATGCAAAACAGTATCACATTGATTCCAAGAATGAAAACAGAATATATAATGTACAGCATTGAAAACGGGTGAGCATACTTTTCCCCCAATTTGATTGAAATCATTGAAAACTTGTATAAGCATAAAAAGGGGCCACAAAACTCACCTTGAATTGTTGTAATGCATAAAGACTTCACAGAATTAAGCGATGCACGATCAAACACGATCAATACCTATTATTGATTATAACTAAGCCTTTAACACATATTCAGCGCGAATAGATATATTTGGTTGAATTCGAGTCGGTTCGGTTTGACGCATACGATTAGATATATATATGTTTGACGTTGATTATATACCTAATGATATTAGGATTTAAAATGAATGGTGAGATTTTGGTTAACAATATATTTTCTCGTATTTTGATTTATTCGAAAGAAATACATATTATTATGTATATATTCTTCGTATTATTTAACATTGATTATGGTAAAAAAATATAACTTAAATTTACGTTTGTATAAGTTCTATGACTTTCCATGATTATTTTATAGTTAAACACGATTTAGAGTTCATTTTTATAAAAATAATTGCTTAAAATATTTATAAATAATATTTTATAAAGATTATTTAAGGTTTTTAATTAAAATAAATTTTTCAGAAATTAATTTTGTGAGATTTAAAATAAGGGGAGTTTATAAAATTATTTTTATAATTTTTAGAAATTTTTGTATAATTTTTAGAAGCTCAAAAGGCTTTAAAAAAAATAAATGCAGTGGCCCGGGGTCGAACCCGGGACCTCTCGGGTGGGGTAACATGTGTTTAGCCGGTGAACCAAGGCTTATAGCCGCGACAGAACCCGGCTCGATTTGTTTTTAACCATGGTTTCCCATGTCCCCCATTTTCATATAAACCCTAATTCGATTTGGGTTAAATTGGACTCGAATTCGATAATGTTAATGACCAAATTCATGGGGCTTTTGTTCCCCATGATCAAACGAGTAAGTTGATATGTATAATTACCTGATTGGTTTCGATTTGATGATAAGGACACTCGAAGAACAGCCGCGACAGAGGGGATTTGGTTCGAGATGAAAATGTTGATAATAATCGAATTCGTTGCACAGATAGTTTCCAATTATGATGATAATCGAATGCCCTCTGTTAATTTCAGTGTATATAGGTCGGAGACTAGTGTTCGATTAGTTGCAGGTTCGAGAGCAGAGGTGAATTTGATTTCGGTGTGTGTGTGTGTTTCAGATGGAATTACCAGTTGTATTCGATTCATGGGTTGATAATGTTCGAATTGATTGAATTATTTCGATTAAAGTGATGTTTTAGTGGGTTATCTAGCCGTTCGAATTTGTCGGGAGTAAAGTGGAAAAGATTAGAGCCGTTACTCGACCGTTGAACGCGTTTTGTGTGTGTGCTGAGTTCGAATCTGGTTCACGAGGAGATTCGGTGTAATTTGGAGTGTTAAAATCGGGTTTTTAATGGGTTTTGGGGTTCGCCGGCGCGTTGCCGGAATTTGGCCGGAATCCTGGCCGGAAAATCGAAAAGGGGCGGGGGTTGGGTTTGAAATTACAGAGTTACAATTTCGGTCCCTGCAGTTTTATTTTTATTATTTCATGTTATAAACTTTCTGTTGAAGTTTTAAAAATTACAAATACCCCCCCTGCACTTATTTATTAATTCTTTGTTACTATTATTATTATGATTATTATTATTATTATTATCATTGTTATTATTATTATTATTATTATTAATATTATTATTATCATTGTCATTATTATTATTATTATTATTATTATTATTATTATGATTATTATTATTATTATTATTATTTTTGTTATAAACGGGTATACGAGAGATTCACTAACACGGCATGTATACACGAGAAATTCGGCGAAATCGATAGATATATTACGTAATTAATTAATAAATACATGAGGATAGTTCAGACACGATGGAACGACAATAAATAGACACGAATATAATTCACAATAAATAGACTATAAACATACGTGAGAATCGTTAATATACCCGATGAGTTAACGATCTTAATGCCAATTGACGGTCTATTGGTGATAGATGCCACACACGTCACATTCACCACATGATCTTCAATAAGAGAATCTTGGGTTTCCTTTCTGATTTGGGAATATCTTGAATGTTTCTAATAATTTGTTCATTAAATCCATCTGTATCATCTGTACTGTCACACTAATATGACAGTAATCCATAATTTTCTTTGCTTGATTTTGTGAGGTGTCACACATACCAAAGGATCGTATAAAGCGTCGGTAGTACCCCACTAACCCCAAAAACCCTCGGAGTTGCTTCAAGGTTTTCGGTATGGGCCACTGTTGGATAGCCGCTATCTTCATCGGGTCAGTTCTCACCCCGTCGCCGGAGATTATGTGGCCCAAATATTCTACCGCTCGGCCCCCGAACACGCATTTCGACTCTTTTGCAAACAACTTGTGTTCTTTCATAATGGATAGAACTCGTTTCAAATGTTGCACATGTTGCTGTTCGTCCTTACTATAAACCAATATGTCGTCGAAAAATACCAAGACCCCCTTCCGTAACATGGGGCGAAACACGTGATTCATAAGTGCTTGGAACGTCGCCGGTGCATTTGTGAGACCGAATGGCATAACGAGGAATTCGTAATGCCCTTCGTGGGTCCGGAACGCGGTTTTATGGACGTCTTCGGGTGCCATGCGCACCTGATGATACCCGGAACGTAGGTCTAGCTTTGAGAAAAAAGTAGCGCCCCCAACTCATCTAACAGCTCTTCGATCAATGGAATGGGGAATTTGTCCTTGACCGTTACCTCGTTGAGACGCCGATAGTCCATACACATGCGCCATTGGCCGTCTTTTTTCTTGACCAAGACCACCGGAGCGGCGAAGGAGCTTTGGCTATTCTGGATGACCCCCGCATCTAATAGTTCCCGGGTTGTTTTCTCTATGACATCTTTCTGTACAGACGGATATCTATAAGGTCGTTGACTGACCGGGCCCGCCCCTTCCTGGAGTACAATTCGGTGGTCAAACGGACGAGGAGGGGGCAGCCCTTTCGGCAGTTGGAACACCTCAGCGAATGCCCGTACTAATGATTGCCACGGTAGGTTTTCAGAAGGCCCATCCGGATCACCTATAATCTTTGACTGATACGTGGACTCGGCTCCCAGGTTAGCCAACTGTAAACTAAAAAGTTGCAATTTACCCTCCTTTGCATGCTTGGTCAATAGGCCATCCATTTTTTCTACCGAGCAAACGAACACCTTGTTGTTTTGTAAGCCTTTCAACTCATAGTGGTTACCTTCCAATTTGAATCGCATGGTCATTTTTTGGAAGTTCCACAGGATGTCTTGTAATGGGAGTAACCACTGAACCCCTAAAATCATGTCATAATTCTCCAACTTAAGAAGTAACACCTCTGTTTTAAACCAGTGGCCTTGCATGGCCCATTGAAACTCCGGGCAGACCTGGGTACATTCAAGTTGCTTCCCGTCCGCCACCCCTACGTTGATAGGAGTGATGTCCCGCACCTCGCACTGCAGTTTCTTTGCTACCCTGCTATCAATGAAGTTGTGCGTCGAGCCCGAATCGATGAGGATATGCAACTGGCGGTTCCCCATTGATCCTTGAACCCGCATGGTCGAGTATGACGGTATACCCGTGAGTGCATGGATGGAGATCTGGTGTTCCTTGTCATCTTCCTGAATTCCCTCGACGTCTACGTCCTCGTCATCGTCGACTTCAATGACATACACTTGGTCGCGTGGTCGTGTACATTTGTGACCCGGCACGAACTTTTCCGGGCACCAAAAGCATTCTCCTTTCGCCCGTTTTTGTTCCAATTCCTTACTACTCAAACAACGTTGATTGTTTGTGGGTCGAGACGCAGCGGGAGCGGTTCGAGTGGGTGTGGGAAGGATCGGTAGTTTCGCGGCATTGGTAGGTGGTGTGATTTTTGCATTGTTGTACCTTGTAGTCCCGGTATTCCATTTACCCCCTGCAAATTTCTCCTCAAGAGTTTCGTTGTTAAGGGCTTGTGTTTTTGCCAACCCGTACGCCTCATGCAACGTACGAGGTTTAAACATTTTCACGGGCCCCCTGATATCCGGTTTGAGGGCTTTGACATACAAACTCACAGCTTGGGTTTCGCTCAGTGCCACCTTATTCAACAACGCATCGAAAGCCGTGTTCAGTTCCTGTAACGTACCCGTTTGTTGTAGAGATGCCATTTCCTCTAGCGGGTCTTCGAACAACGCGTTTGAAAAACACACAGAAATGGAACGAACATAGTCTGGCCAGGGAACCTCAGCAACCGTCGCGTTCCTGGTTTTCATGTAAGCCCGGTGCCATTGTAAGGCGTCGCCTTCCAGATGTACCGCAGCGCACCGCAGTTTGGAATCGTCGGGTGTGTCGTCCATGGCGAAGAAGTGCTCGCAACGGTAGAGCCAACCCTCCACATCATCTCCCGAGAACTTGGGAAAGTCAATCTTACCGATACGAAAGGGTTTGGAACCCCGGGAATCTGCTTCTGAACCGGAGAACCCAAAAGAACTGCTGGACGATGGCGTTTTGTCCCGAACGGCCTTCAGAATCTCCTCCTGTTGCTTAGATGACAGTTCTTGCTGTTTCATGAGTGCCGCAAGGGCAGCCTGGATATCAGTGATGGCTTTATCGTGAGACTTAAGGGTAGCCCTTGATAAGGAAGAAACTAACAAGAGAGGAAGTAGGAATTCATTTCTGGATATCCCAGAAATCAGCAATCAATCAATTTAGATCAAACAATAATCTGAAGTTACCAAACAAACCCCAAACTACTAAAAAGGCCCTAATGGTCCTCTAAGCATGCACGTAAATAATAAAACATAATAACGAAAGATAAACATAAGCAGCTCGTTCGTAACATATCAAGAGCTTCAAATCATTTCAACACCACCCTAACCAGTGATAACTTCCCCATATGGTGCAAACATGTTTATTCCACCTTAATCGGTTTGGATCTTGTTCAATTCATCACCAGAACCAAAGCTCCCCCACCGGAATTCACTGACAAAGAAGCAACTAAATCCAACCCGGAATACCACACATGTTATCGACAAGATCAAATCATCTTGGCTGCTCTTCTGGGCAGTTGCTCACCGACTGTTCAACCCTTAATTAATCGCATCTGCCGACACCGCTCGTGAAGCTTGGGATCATCTCGTGACAAGCTACGCGAACTCATCACGTTCCCGAGTTATTTCTCTGAAGCCTAAGCTGGCGTCAAATACTAGAGGCACCCGGACCATTACCGAATATCTTCATGACATAAAATCTATCATGGACGAACTCGCACTTGTTCAAAACCCGGTAAAAGAAGAAGACTTGATGGTTCATATTCTTTGTCAGTTGGGAGATGATTACAAGAACATTGCAACAACACTACATCACTTTAACACAAAGCTCACGTTTCCGGAACTCTTCGAATAACTCGTTAATTTCGAACGGGAACTAAACGACACCATAACATCACCACCATCACTCATGGCTACTGTTAATTACACCCGGAGACAATCAAAATCATGGTGATAATCGTAACAATGTTTATTGTCAATATTGTAACATTGCAGGACATGAAGCAAAAGAATGCAGGAAACTGGCTCGCTTTCTTCGTTATAATCAAGTTATAACAGGAAGTTCTATGACTCAAAATAAAGCTTCTCCAATTTCTAATGCTACTTCTTCCTCATCTTATATGTTTGACACTAGGGCCTCTCATCATGTCGACCTGGATCACACGTCCTTTCACTCTATATCAGAGTATGGTGGACCGGATGAGATTGTCCTTGGCAATGGTAACTCTCTCTCTATCACTCACATTGGTCAAACACACCTTCACACGTCTAATGGCTCACTTGCTTTAAAAGACGTTTTGTGTGTTCCTCACTTCAAAAATAAATTAATATGTGTTGCGAAATTGTGTAAAACTAATCATGTTTCTGTGAAATTTTTTCCGACTCATTTCTTTGTCATGGATCTTCACACAGGGGCACGTCTAATGCGGGACGAGAACTACCTTGATGTCTACTATGCCAACTTTCCTTCATCACCTCAAATAAATGCGGTCTCAACCACATCGCCGCTTGATTGGCATCATAAACTTGGGCATCCTTCCATTCGGATTCTCAAAAAAATAGCCAAATGCTTAGGGTTAAAGTTTAATCTTCAAAATTTTCATTGTAACTCGTGTTCAATTAATAAAAGTCACAAAAAGCCTTTTGGTATAAAGTCATTTAGTACTACTAAAACTCTACAACTAATCTATTCGGATGTTGGGGTCCGGTGGAAAAATCAATTGATGGCTTCACCTATTATGTGATTTTTGTTGATTTTCACACTAAGTATGTTTGGCTATATCCAAGGAAACACAATTTTGATATCTTAATATTATTTTTGTAATTTAAATTGTTAGTGAAAAAATATTTTCAAACCTCATTAATTTCTCTTTTCAGTGACAATGGTGGAGAATACATCGGTCTTACCTCCTACCTTCAATCTCAAGGCATATCACACTTTACCACTCAACAAAATGGCATGGCCGAACGCCGTTATCATCACATTGTTGAGACCGTTTAGCTCATCTTCATTACGCTCAAATCCCTCTTTTATTTTGGACACATGCTTTTCAAATCACGGTTTACCTCATCAACCGTCTACGTACCCCAGTTCTAAATTTTCAAAGTCCATACTCTATCCTCTACAAGAGAGAACCAACTTACAACAAACTCAAACCATTTGGAAGTTTATGCTACCCATGGCTTCGCCCGTATGCAAAATCTAAGCTTCATCCACGCTCAGAAAAGTGTGTATTCTTAGGCTACTCACCATCAAAATCAGCCTACAAATGTTATGATTACACTAACTGACGCTTATACCACTCAAAACATGTGGAGTTTATTGAGTCAAAATTTCCATTCAAATCTCCAACAAAATCCTTGACCACCTCCTTTGTTGATGAATTCCTTGGTTGTCCACAGACCCGCTCCATTCCCTTAGCTAAACAACCAATTTCTCCTATATCTAACCCCATAACACAGATCCACTCTCCTAGCCTACCACCACAATTAACCCTCAACCTAATCTTCTTCCAGTCCTCTCAGCCCACCTGTAACCCAGCCAATAACCAGCAAGAACAACACCCAATCTATCACCACACAACCCATAACCTGGCCTAAACTTCAACCGATAACCAGGCCTAAACTTCAACCGATAACCAGGCCCACTCTTTGCAATCACACACTTCACCACACCATGTATGGCTCACACTTCTACTGATCATACATCTGATTTTTCTCAATCATCAACCGAATTTCACAATATACCCATCTACACCACTCCCAACACCCTACATTGCCTAATCATCTCCTCCTTTGAACTCTTCCAACTTGACTACCACCAGCCCAACGACCTCCACCTTACCTACACGTAACCATAAGCCAAACCCCAAATACTATAACTCTGCCTTTGTTAATCAAACCACACTTCATCCAATCTCTCATACCCTTGAACCAACAACACATAATCAAGCTCTAAAAGATCCAGAATGGTGAAAAGCAATGGATAATGAATTTAATGCCCTATTAAAAAATGCCACGTGGGATCTTGTCCCTCCTACCCAAAGCACACCTATCGGTTGTAAATGGGTCTTTCAATTCAAACGACGCCCCGATGGGTCTATTGAAAAATATAAGGCTCGCTTAGTTGCCAAAGGTTTCCTACAAAAATATGGGAAGGATTACTTTGAAACGTTTAGTCCGGTTACTAAGCCTATGACTATTCGTACCGTCCTTGCCATTGCCTTATCTGAAAATTGGTCCATTCGACAACTCGATATCAACAACGTCTTCTTACATGGCACCTTGCATGAAGAGGTTTACATGACTCAATCCTCGGGATATGTCAATCCGGATCTTCCACACTACCTTTGTCGCCTACGAAAATCTCTCTATGAGCTCAAACAAGCACCACGTGCATGGTATATAGAGCTTGCAACGTTCCTCCTTGAACTTGGTTTTCGAAAATCCTTCGTGAACCCCTCTTTGGGACTAAATTTGCAACAAATTTTTAAATGTTTGGACTAAATTTATAATTTTTAAAATCTGTAGACCAAACTTGTAATATGATCAAACCATAAGGACTAGTTTTGTAATTCTCTTTAATTAATAATTGATTGTTCGAAACAACTTTCATTAAGTGGGGAGCATGAAAACTTGTGGAATCTATATGCCTCATCTTGTCATATGCTTCTTTTTCCTCTGCTTTTTTAATCACATCCATATGAAAAAAGAATCTAACCTTAATAAAGTTTACAAATATACAAAACTTATTATCATAATCATAGGGACTTGAAGAAATGAACATGTACACACAGAGAAAGAAGAAGAATATACATACTATCATGTATATAGTTACCTAACGTCAGTAATAAAACCAATTTCTAAAATTACATGACAATATATTACAATTTTAAACTCCATGATATGGAATTATGATACAACACTTAGCAACCAATCCGTAAATAAAAACACAAGCAGCTTACCTCTATCGTTTTACACACAATGAAAGACGCCAATAGATGCATTATTAATCATATATAATGATGATTTTATGTGTCATTGGTAGATAGCATGCTTAAATGTGGGAGAAAGACCGCGTACATCTTCCCTTAAATGGGACGGACCCTCCCTGGACCCTGCGAAAACGCGGGAGCTCTTTGCAGCACCAGGTACGCCCTTTTTTGGTAGATAGCATGCTTGTCGACCAGTGCGTTTTTGGTAGGGGTGTAAACGAGCCAAGCCGGCTCGCAAGCTACTCGGGATCGGCTCGAAAAAAGCTCGAATCGAGTTGAGCTTAAACGAGCTCGAGCCCGAGCTCGAGCTCAAATTATTGCTCGTTTACTAAACGAGCTCGAGCTCGAGCTTCAGGATATCGAGCTCGAGCTGGCTCGCGAGCCTAAACGAGTTTTTGTATATATGTATTTTTTACTTATATATTAAATATATATAAATACATATTTACATAAATATATTATTAAATATATTATTGTGATAAAAATAGTTAAATAATATATATTGTGTTATATATAAAAAGTATGCTTATAAATAATTATAAAAAAATTATAAAAAATATAAATTTAATAATTTAACAATAAACTAGTCGAGCTCGAGCCGAGCTCGAGCTTGAAAATTTTCTAACGAGTCGAGCTCGAGCTTTATAAATAAAACTATAAACGAGCCGAGCTCGAGCTCGAGTTTCCTAAAACCAAAACGAGCCGAGCTCGAGCCTTAGCGAGCTCGGGCTCGGCTCGGCTCGTTTACACCCCTAGTTTTTGGTCTAATGATACCAATGTGTGTTATATAATATCACATTTCTAAGAGGTTATGTGTTCAAGTATGATCATGAATAATTGATTTAGATTTCAAGCTATATTTAGAGTGTGTGTAAGCTCGTTGTTAAAAAAAGATAGCACACTTATCGATTTCAAACAACCTAGAAAGCCAACTACTAAATTAACAACTAACCCGAACAAAATTCAAACAATATATTATTTTAATAATTTCGAGTAAACTTTTCTTGCAAAATACAAAACAAACAAGAATTATATATCGAGTAAGCTTTTAATAATTTCTCTATTTTTTGTAAATTCTTGGATTTGGCCTGCACTTTTTCCCGGTCCTTTTTATTTGTTCCATGCGGTTTGCCAAGTTTTCTCGATCCTTTTATTCTTTCTCTAATTCCTTTCAAACAACTTGGACCTATAATTTGTTAACCTTCTATAATTAATAAAAGTCTTTGTAGAAATATGAAATTATAGGCCAAAAGATTATATAAGTTAGCAACAATTTAAGCTAAAAAAGATCCAACGCATTTTATGAAAAATATAACTACCAACTTTCCATTTTAAATTGGTAAAAAAACTACCCGAACCACTTTATGAAACTAAAATTATTTGCTTTCAATATAAAAGAGTCAAAATGACAAACACCCACTTTGTAAAACTAAACTATCTATTTTCAATTTAAACGGGTTAAAATCACCTGAACACAATTTAAACTGAAACCGTTAACTTTCAATTTAAACAACTCAAAATGACCCAATCACACTTTATAAAAATCACCTCAACCATAGCCTTATCGAAGACACGCGTACTTATAAGTGATCAATCATCTCAAGGTTTTCAAGTCAATAACCGGATTCAATGATCGAATCAAATCACTATTTACACTTTGCCTAAACAAAGTACCCCGAGATGTAAGAATTTTACATTATAGCATTGAATGTCTTTAGTTATGGGACACACCCTTAAGAAGATTTGAAAACCATAAGTATCGATTTAAAGTTTTGAAGACCATTCGGTTTAGATTCCAAATATCTTTGGATATATTAAGTGTCATGTAACTGTCGGTCAAGGTAGAGAAATAGATACATGAAACGCTGAGTTCAATACCGTTACACGTTACACGTTGAGCGTTTAAACGTAAGAGTTGAAATGTAGGATGAGTTCAATATTAACATAACATTATTTAGGTTAAGAATGAGAAGATATTAAAACTTTGGTGATAAACCAGTTCAAGGATTCAAGGATTTTTAAGATACAAAAGGATGGTTCCATTTGGTAACGCATTATCATTTGGAATCGTTGGCACGTCAAGGTAATTTGACCCATTTGCCTTAGAGACTTGTGTATCGACCATAGTTTATCACTCATCCCAGAAATCCTCAGGTAAGCATAACTGGTCTCACAATGAGATTTATACGATATGCTTGCCTTAGCCCGAAGGCATTTTGTCAGGAAATCCAGAATACAGATGTCTATGTGTCACACAAATTTCTTTGGTTCATAGAATCAAAACCTTGATGAGATTTTCATAGATTAGCCATTATTTGTCGGGGAGAGTCAAAGAGTCAGATAAGTTTAGGGATACAAGTAACTAAGTTTAAACATACATAAGGCAATCTTATGCTAAGGCATCAAGTTGCACGTAAGAAGGCATAACATTATGTAGCATGCAAATCCTAGGTATATTTTCAAGAATATGAATATCTTTCTATAAGGTTCATGCATAACCTATAGTCTAGGTCATTATTTCTAATAACCTAAATCTCTATAGTTATGGGCTCTGATACCAATCTGTCACACCCCAATCTTGACGGCGGAATCGTCAAGGTGTGAGAATTAAGATTGTTCACAGCCACATAACATTATGCTTAAATGTAAATATTAATATTATAAGTTTCAACAGGAAATACAAACATATTCTCAACCATGAAATACGTTCAAACATAAATCAAAACATAACATAACATTTTATTTGTTTAACTAGGTCCACGTCCTAGTTTTATTGCAAGCTTCAAAAGATCACTTTAAACTTGGGGGCTTTCCTGAAACATGATAAAAATAAAAGGTCAACTAAAAATAGTTGGTGAGTTTCCAAGGTTTTCATACATAATATGAAAAGATTACAAGTAGCGATTCATGTCATAGGTTATAAGCTAGTAAGGTTATAGAACACATATCTTTACAATCAAACCTCGACTTGATTACAAGTATATAAGATTGGCTAAGTGTCACACCCCGACCGACGGTGGAATCATCGGAGCGAACGAGGGAATGATTGATTGTTCATAACACATGATCGTCTAATAGTGAAAATAATATTAAAATCAGATTATAAGATAGCATGAGTTTAACATAAGCAATTACAACAGTTGAAGTCACAAATAGTAATAGTCTTTTATTTTGACTAAGTCCGGGTCTTAAATGAGCATGTAGAAGTCCACTAACTTACTTAACTTGAAATCATGTGAAAAGTATCGAGTCAGCTAAAAATTATCCGGTGAGTAATCATAGTTTGATATATATATACAGATTGATAACTTGATTGAGAATAATCCAATTCACAAGGTAACGTTAAGACTTATATTGCAATAGCGAAGCATATAGATAAACTGACACAATATAAACCCCTTGACTTGACACTTGCATATAATAGACTTGCACACAAACACCATAGATTGACTAATTGCCTCTGGCACAATCACCACTCGACTATTCATATGGGGTGGGTTATCCAAACCAGTAGATCTACCATTGATTGATTGATTGAATTAGGGTTTTACTGTCGTCCAGTTTATCATAGTATGTTCACATAGTTGCAAGTAATAACATAACCTGTCTTGAATTGAATTTAGAATGAAATAACAATAGAATATCATGATTGAATATACTGTATCACATGGTTTCCACCAAATAAGAAATGATATAAAAAGGGGATATGAATACTCACTTGATTGATGAGATTAAAATTTGGACGTGATAGATTAGACACCAACGATTTCCTTACGAGTAATCTAAGGAACGGTGTCTCGAGTTAGAATAATAACGATTTGAGAATTGGGAATGTATTAGGATTTCTATTGGGTTTTGAATGGTAGTTTAAATAAACTAATTTTATTTAGTTGAATGTCTTGAATTATAATAAATTCCTTTCAAGTAATTATATAGAAATAATCTACCAATACACTTTACCATTTGATTGATTATTAAAATGCAGGAGGAATAAATAATTAATTTTATTAATTAATTATATGATAATTAATTAAATTTTTAATTTTTTTAAGTGACTAAAAGAGATAAAAATGATTTGGAAAGATTTATATATAAAACTTTTATGTTTGGTTGAGAAAATCATGATTTAAATAATATTACATAAATATTATTTAAACCAATAATTATTTAGTGATTTTAACCGTTATTTACAGTCTAGTTTTATAAGAAATTAAACTAGATATGTTATTTATTTAAAACAATTAATAAAATAAATAAATAAATGTTAAGATAAATTTCAGAAAATAATTAGGTGATTTTTAAAAATTTTAATGTTAGTAGAAACATTTTTATAATTTTTAGGATTTCTTTTTGAATTTTTTTATAGCTTAAAAAGCCTTAAAAAAATGTGTAGGTGCCCGGGGTCGAACCCGGGACCTCTTGGAATACATGGAAGCGTTGAACCGGTGAAGCAAAGGCATACAGCCGCAATGGGTTCTCGGTTTTAATTGTTTAAACACAGTTTCAGTTAAACCCACAATTACCCACGAACCCTAGTTTGATTTCAATCCAATTGAACATCAAGATGATATCGTTAATGAAATCGATCATAGGGCTTTGTTTCCCCATGTAAAAGCGAACCAAAAGAATATCAGATTACCTATTATTTCAATGGAAATCGATGGTTTCAAGATCGAATTGGTCGCGGCTGTGGTGAAGTTCGTTCAGGTTGAAATCGGCGATGAAAATCAAATTCGTTTTACAGTAGGCTTCGAATGATGGTCCTGATCGAAAGCCCCTTATCAGTTCCAGTTAAAATCAATCGAAAATGGGGTTTTGATTGGAGTTGCAGGTCGCGATTTTGAGGATGTTCGAATGGGTTGTTTGTGTTTGTTTTGAATGAAATTGAATTCCAAGGAAGGTTATAAACGATCCAAAGTTTGTTAGTGCGGTGTTACTTTAATTATAAAAAGCAGTAGTGCGCGTTAATGGCCGATAATCCGGCCGACCGTGGGGAAGGGTCGAACCGGGGAAGAAGGGGGGTGGGGTTGGGGTGTTTTCGAAATTTACACAATGGGTCCCTGAACTTTAAAGTTTATTATTTTATGTTATAAACTTAATTTTCAAGTTCCATAAATTACAAAATTCCCCCTGGACTTATAAATCCAATTTTAATACATGCTTATTTTTTTTATTTTTTTTAAATAATTCTTACTAATTATTAGTAGCAATATTATTATTATTATTATTATTATTATTATTATTATTATTATTATTATTATTATTGAAAATTTGAATTAACATCAACGTATTGTTTACAAAATTAACTTTTATTTAACGAAATACGCGATGTTACACTAAGTGTATTTGGTTCCCTAGTGCACAAGCATACGGTTCCTAGGAGTCGGCAATACATCGACTTTAGCACCAAATAGGCTTGTCAGGCCCAAAGATCTAAGACGTCGCCAGGCTAGCAATAAGTTAATGATTGTAACAAACTATGTATCTCATATAATCACTTACATCACACAAATAATCATGACAAAATATAAAGATGAATTGCAAGTGCTTTACAAGTCTCAAACGTTTATAAGTGTATGATGTATAAGTATCATGTTTCACCCCAATATAGTGTGAAATAAAGTAAAAAGGTTGCAATGAAAACTCACATGGCAATAAGTATAAAAATGACGATTATTAAGAAATAATGATAAACGTTCCAACGCGATCCTTCACAAGGTACCTAAGAATATATACATTATAAGTTTAAGTTTACTAATGAGTTTAACGATTTAACGGGAGCTAGGGTTTCAATTGATATTTGGGGAATTTCAATAAATAAATAAATAAAATGATATAGTTGATTATGTTTTGATTTAATGAAAATATAATATTTGAGCATTTTATTATTAAGCAATGAACAAAACCATGGATAGTAGAGTTTAAATATAAGTTTAAATATCCTTTATAAATTTTGTTTTAAAATACTTATGATTTAAACAATAGCAGATATTTTTCGAGTCAATAATAATTTAGGGTTTTTAAATCATTATTTAGAGTCTACTTTATACATAAAATAATAAATAATTTAAAAAAATTAACTAAATAATAATAACTAAATATAGCTCTCGCTTTATAAAATGTTAGATCATTTAGGAAATAAATTTATAGAAATAAAATGATTTTAAAAAAATACACAAAGTTTATAAATTACCTTTAAAATTTTTAAAATTTTTTACATATTTAAATACACTTGAAAAATATTAAAAAAATGGATTGATGGTCCCCGGGTTCGAACCCGGGACCTCAAGTCCACACTGCCCGCTCCTTACCAGTAAACCAAAGGCCTTAGCCTCGTTACAGAATGGTTTTCAATTTTTAAAAATATAATCACAAGAATCCCCCAAATCACATAAACCCTAGAACGATTTAGCAATCCAATTGAAGCATAACCGATAACGATTTTTGTAATAACCATGGGGCTTTGATTCCCCATGTAAAATCGAGTGTGTGGGTGAGTGTAGTTACCAGGATGATGATCGAATTGAGGTTGCAATGTGAAGAAGTAGTCGCGACCACGGTTGAGTATGATCCGAGGTACAAACATTGTTGATAATCAAATTAGTTTTACATGAAGCTTCTATTGGGGATGATGATTAAAAGCCCTTTATCAATTGTATGCAAAAATACCCCTAAGTGGACCTCGGCTATGTTGCAGGTCCGCGACCGAGGGTGGGGATTTAATTCAATGTATGTGTTTGATTCGGTGCAATTGAACTCGAAGGAAGCTTAATAACGATTAAAAGTTTGATAGTGCGGTATTACTTTGATTATTAAAAGTGTTAGTGCGATCGATCGTGTGTAAAGCTGGCCGAAATCGTGGATGGAAAAGTGGATCGGTGATTGGATTTGTGAGCTGTAATCCGATTGATTAAAGTGTGTGTTTAGATTCGAATCACGTTCACGAAGCGATTTGGGACGGTTTAAGATCGATAAATGATCGAATTTTGGTGTTTTGAGGTGGCCGGAGAGTCGCCGGTGTTTGGCCGGCGAGGTGGTCGGGAGAACGGGGGGTAAGGTTTGGGTTTTCCAGAATTACAGAAATGGTCCTGTAGTTTTAGGATTCATTTATTTAATTCCAAAACCTTGGTTTTAGTTTAAATTAAGTTACGGTTTCAGCCCCTGAGGTTTCAAAGTTTATTAATTATGTAGAAACTATTTAATTTCAAGTTTTAACATAATAAAACTTATATTATTACAAGATTTAGAATATTGTTATTATCGTTATTATTATTATTATTTTTATCATTGTTCTTATTATTATTATGATTATTATTAGAGTAAATCTCGGTTTTGGTCCATGTGTTTTGCAAATTGACTCCACTTGAGTACCAACGTTTATTTTGTCTCCATTTGAGTACCAAATTTTAAAAAAGTTGTTTGTTTCAGTCCTTTTAACTAACGGTGTTAACATTTCTGTTAGATTTTTTAAAAAGACCAAAATACCCCTAAGGGCTATAAAAATATCACCATCTCCACCACACACCACATACCACCACCACCACCACACACCACCGCCACCACACACCACCGCCACCACACACCACCGCCACCACACACCACCGCCACCACATACCACCGTAACCATAAACTGTGGTTCAAGAATCAAGAAATTAATACAGAGTTGAACAAACAAACACCATAAAACACACTCAATCTCCACCTCCACACACCTCCACACATAAAATCAAGAAATTGGTACATTCATCAATTAACCAATTGCCCTTAAAACTTAAAAGTTAAAACTCTTCTCAGTGAACTTTTTTTACACAAAAACTGAAATACCCAAATCAAGAGAGTTATAAAAAACCCATTTTTGATTGCAGAAAGCTATAAAAAGAGATAAAAACACACACACACGCATACACATACACACAAAACAAACACACTACCTGTGAATGAATTGAATCTGTGCAAGGGTTATTGCTGCTGGAGTTGATTTGAACAAAACATAAGCAAATTGTTGGATGAATAAACTGATTCAGCTTTCAAAGGTGTGAATTGAATTGGGTATGGATAATTGATGATGCTGATGATAAGATAGAGGTCTATAGCTGGATCAATTAATTGAATCTTTATCTATCTACCCATCTCTTTCTATCTTCTTTCTCACACACATTAAACCCTAAATTGATGAATCTAATGTGGTGAAGTTTGTGAATTAAAGATGAATCTTGAAATAAACAAAGGAAAGATGCAGTGTCTTTGACGGGTCGGGTTGGCCGGAAAACCACCACCGCTTTCTTCAGAACCACCACCACCAGCACCACCACCACCGCCCCCAAACTCAACAAGATGATAGAAATAATAATGTTTACTTTGACGGGTCGGGTTGGCCGGAAAACCCGACCGATAGGTTTCAACGGACGGTGGCGTGGGGCGGAGATGCTGTTACCGGTGGGATTGTGTTCAGTTCGCCGCCGGCCAGAACACCGCTACTGTACCCCACTCCACTATACCCCAATCTGCTTTCTGGTTCAAGGGGTGGTTGTGTAACTGAAAGAGAGACGAACAGAGATAAAGAGAGCATCGTCGATGGTGGTGGCCGGATTTGGTGGTGGTTGGTGGGTTATAGGTGGTGACAGAGCGTGACGGTGGTGGATGCGGTCATTGGAGGTGGTGGCGATCTGGGTGCAGACGGCGGAGGCTTCGAGGAGGAGTAAGGGATGTTGTGGGAGTGGAGGCGGACGGCGGCGGCTAGGCCGGAGAGGCCGACGCCGATGATGATGGCTCCGGTGGTGGTGGGGTTTGTTTGAGAGGTTAGGGGTGGTGGTGTGTGGTGTTTGAGAGGTTTAGAAGAAGAAGATGGTGTTTTGAATGAGAGATATTTTAGTAAATTGACAATCACTTAACGGAAAAAAGTTAACACAGTTAGTCAAAAGGACTGAAACAGACAACTTTTTAAAATTTGGTACTCAAATGGAGACAAAATAAACGTTGGTACTCAAGTGGAGTTTATTTGCAAAACACAGGGACCAAAACCGAGATTATTATTATTATCATTGTTATTATTGTTATTATGATTATTATTATTTATCATTATTAACCTCCAAACTAAAGAATTAAAGACATAGGTAACCCATGAGTTTCATAATTCACGACAATGGTCCTTACAAGATTAAACGATGTAAATTTTTAATTAACGTAAAAATACGAGATGTTACATTCTTCAAGGGCCATGTCTTCAAGGGCCACCATCAGTGAGCTTGTGATGTAGAGGCTCTTATAGAACATATACTTTTCAAAAATTGGAAAGTCAAACGTATTGACTTTCCTAAGTTAAAGAACCATTTACGAAACGACATAATATCCGTATATTTGTAGCTCATTTGAATAAATTATTTAAATACTTTGTTAATTAAAGTCCCAAACTTACTTCAAATAATGCATATTGGAATAGTAAAATATGTTTACTTTTACAAAACATATTCAATATGATTTACAAAACATTTACAAACGGATTCTGGTTGTACGTTCTCAATAAAATATATCCAAAGTATCTCGTCAAATAAAGTTTACACATACAATGAACTTGATTAAAGGAGCAATCACATAAAGGTTTCACTTCTCACATTTAGATTTCTTGAATGTATCACATAAAATTAATCACATATAATGTGATAGACTCAGCTAATCTTGTTAGTTGTCCCTAGGCTAGTGACTAATATGTTTTCTATTTATCTAAAAGAGGATTTAAATCTTATAAGGTGCATAGGTGATCAATATGAATATATTAAAAGTATAATATGTAGTGACAGAGCTTAAAAATGTAAGGGGGTTGAAACGGAACTCAAATCAGGAGGCGGACATAACACGTTATACGTATGAAAACAAATCTTATTGAACTTTTTTGTTACATATGCAATATAATCTTAACTAAAAGTAGTGACACAATAAATTAAAATAAATTAAAATTGAAATGTAAGTTTACATCATGAAGGAAAAAATAAAAGCGATTGAAACAGCAAAGGTGATGAGGGTGGAGGCCATGCATGCAACCCTTTCAACTTTTGATAAAGTTTTCATTTATTTACCTGAAAACAACAACAAAATAAATAGTTAAATAGAAAGTTTTACAAAAAAGTAAAAAAGAAAAGTGAAAGGATATACGAAAAAGTTGCTTTTAGAAAAGGTATATACAAGAAGGTCCAATTGAGGGCCAAAAGGTTATATACATTAAAGGTATTGCTAGCTAGTGGATTGATATTTTTTTATAATCATTTTTAAAACAAGTTAATTATTTAGAAAAATTGTTTAAAATTCTATGTGGTATATAAATTAATTAAACCAGTCAATAGATTCAGAAAGAATGAATATAAATACAAATTACTGCTTAAATTCAAAAAAATCTTAAATATAAATTTAAAATAATAGTCAGTGATAAAAAAAGATTTTATTATCTTAAACAACAAGTTTATATGAAAACTACCATTTCGGCCAAAAGCTTTTCTCATGAAAGTTAGGAATATTATTATGAGTGCGACACCGGCAAGTAATCCAACTATTATCGCAAATGTCTTTTCAGCTTCATCGTGTTCACCTGTTACGAAAACAAAATTCCCAATTCTTGTTAGCGTCACGATTATTAAGTCAAAATGTGTGTTGACATATGCAACTCTAAGAAAGTGAATCATATGAGCAATAAAAAAAAAAAAAAAACACCTCATGTGAGAGAGAGATATCAAAATATGATAGATAAAGAGAGAGCAGAGATATTGTGTGATAACAAAATAAGAACCATAGTATGTGTCTCTGTGATATTAAAAAATGTTACCTAATGTCAATATATATTTTGTACCCGATTAATGTTACTTTATAAAATTTTATACTTAGTGTAAGAGAGTAATAATTATTACATATAGGGCATGCGTTAAGATCGAGTTTTTTACTTATCAAACAATAAACAATATCAGTTTTTAAAATTGTATTAATCTAATATTAATTTTATTGAAAGTCATAACGGGAGACACGATGTAAATAAATAAATAGTTACGTAGTACATAAATGAAGAGCCGATGGATCTGTAAACAATACATCAAAAGCAACAAAAATGAAAAAGCACAATATCAATTCAGATGTGCTTTTTTCGACCTCGCTTTTCATTTCTTCACAATTATTTCACATATCTTTAAAAGATAAACACCTTAATGATGTGTTATATTCACAATGCACTAAATTTCAGAGTATATTCTCAAACTATTACACGAAATGTTAAATAAGGAACCCGTAGAATATTTAAGCGTTATTAAACTTTTAACACAGGTCGAATCTAAAAGTATCTATATGAGAAGTTTTGACAGATCCAAAAAATTTACCCGTAACGTACAAATTATCATTAAAAAAAAACTTTCAAATTCTGGTAACCCAACTCAACCCGACCCGATCAGAACGCGCGCATGCAGTAAAAGGAATTTCTTCTGTTGAATAAATTTGTAAGAAAATATAATCATACCATGATGAGATCTTGCATAAGCATGAGCTCCACTAGTAGAATACCTAGCATAACACTTAGCCAAAAACATATCACCAAAAACCGCACCACCACACTCACTTTTCAACCGTCCAATAGCCTCGGTCACACAATCTTGACACTTTCCATTACTCAAATCACCTACACACTGAGCCACCCCCTCCACATCACCCGAGCCACCAACCCGATACAACCCACCGGCCGAGCCCAAGCTCGCCAGCACCGCGTCCCTCCGCCCCATCACCTCGGGATCATACCCCGCAGCCGGCGCACATTTATTCATCACCACCGTCTTATCCTCCTGCCCAATGAAACTAGTATTGTCATACTTGACAAAACACCCCTCCAGCTGTACTGCGCCACCACATGTCTGCGGGCACAGTGGAGGGAGTTGAGTCACTGCGCGCGCGACACAGGTGGCGCAGTCCGGCATGGAGAGGTCGCCTCTACATTGGTAGAGGCCGTTGATGACGTCTTGTTGGGTGGACCCGGAGATGCTGTACTTGTTGTAGGAGGAGTAGGTGGCTGAGTTGACTAGGGAGGTGAGTAGTGAGTCGAGGTTTGACTCGTACGGTGAGCCGGGCGAGTATTTGATCTGTGAGCAGCCTGCATAGATGAATGCATCTGAGGATGAGTGTGACGGGTGTAAGAGTGTGAGGGAGATGATCATGAGAGAGAGGAGATGAAGAGGGAGAGTGTTAATGGCCATGAGAGTATGAGTGTGTGTGTGTGTGTGTTTTGTTTGTTGGTTATTATGAAATGTTAGGGTTTGAGTGAGTTGTTAAGTAGATGAAGAAAAGGTGTTTATTATTGCTTAGTTGAGTATGCAAAGGAATAGCCAGTCTAGCCATGCAAGATTGAGGTGGTGTTTGGGCCCACACCCTAACCATGTAACAATGTCTCATACTTAAATTTATTTCTCACTAGTTTCTTGTTATGGTAAGTCACATGCTTAACATAGGTTAAGATTTACCTGTGTATATATTGACAGGTTTCATTATAAGTTTATTAGTAAGAGGTTATTACAAAAAAATAAATATTTAATTAATATTAAAAAGTATGATTATTATATTTAATCAGTAATGAGTTAAATGAACATGAGTGACACAGTCATATTACGTAGATATTTTCAGGTTGTAAGGTTTTGGTTTTTGTAGTATGTCATGGATACATGAAATTAATAATTCTAAAATATAAAAAGTGAATTTCAAGGAATGATATTTCTTTTTTGCGAAAACGAAGTGTTAATTCGTGTGTGTTAAAGGTGGATGATTTTTTTATAAGATACAACTAAACATTATAACTATTCATGAAAATATATATTATAACCGTTTAATAGACAAAACATATATATTCTAACTATCAATATATAGCACATCAGTTGGAAAGCAGTTAAGGGTAAGCTACCACGGCCAATTGCGTAGTTGTTCCTAAACAGTCATTTGAACGGTTGTTAGTATTCGCTGATTGTTATCTGTCACTCAAGTTGTTACTGTTGGTTAAAACCATAAGAAAGAAAACTTGGTTCCACTTTAGATAAAATGAATCATATAGTTAAAGGATAATAACAACCTTTTTCTTTTAAACCACTCTTGCAAAAGGATCATATTTCATTAAAAGGATCAAAGAAAACTTTTTTCTTTCAAATTAACCACTCTTGCTAATAGATAAATGAATGCGCTTAGTTATTATGAAGATGTCAGCTAGACCCTCACCATTGGGGTTGCCCATTTGAAACCCGTGGTCTAGAGGTTTCACCCTTACAACTACAAGCTTAGAGGATATATGATTTCTAAAATCTAGAGTAATTTTTTTAAATAATCGTAAACTCTATACATCCTAACTTATATAAATGTTTATTTCAAATTTTCATTTAGTTTAGTAAATTCACTAACATTGATTACACTAAAATCATCAATGTTTTTCCTTTCAAAAATGCAATTTTTATATTTATTTTCTTTTTGTTACAATAACGCTTTTTGTGCTTATTTTTCTTTATCTTCCCATTGAAACCATCCATTTCATTTGAATAAATTAAATATTATATATATATATTAGAAACATACCATAAAGACTAAATTTCTTACGGCGTTAGTGTAATAAAGGAAAATATACGGTTTCCACGGTCATCTATATGTTGTAAGATGGAAGATGATTTATGAAATAGATACTGATCACTCAACGTTTCTATACGTAAATACGAATCAAGTGATGATGTAGGTAAGTAGCAAATTGTTATGTGGTTTGGCATTCTTTACTCAAGGTTAATGATAGATATGACGTATACGTAAAACAACTTTCTATCCTTTATTTTAAAATTATAAGCTCGGCCGACACCAGGGGGCGGATGGCTTCCACACAGAAAAGCCTATCGGCTTGTTTAGATTTCTTCGTCACTCACAGTCACTCAGTGAAGTAGAAACACACGAATATAGTTGGCTTGAGGAAATCATGCTCGTTATGAGCATATATGATGTACGCATGTTTAGGAATAGTTTGGTGTGTGTGAATTTGCAGTTAAAAAAGAAGGAAAAAACTAGTCATGCTAACTTAAACCTGCCTTTAATTTTAAGGTTAACGTGTTTATTTGGCTTAAAAATATAGCCAAGTTAACAAGCCCTGATCATCCGATCACCATCACCATTGCATGGCCATGAATGGTTTACTTATAAGTTCTAACACTGGCCCTTTCTCGGCCGCTCCTCGCCTCCCTTCACCCTCACTTGCACCTATTACGCCAACACTAAAACTAGCACCATTTTATGGTACGTATTCAGCCCTCAACCATCTACGACCCCGTATAGTAGTAGGAACCGCCTGGTTGAAACATACAAAAGGAAGAGGTGAAAACAACACTGGTCGAAGGTACGACCTTGGAAACCGAGTGGCACCCAGCTTGGCGCTTTCTAAGAGTCACCTGTATGTCTAGCGGTGGGGAATGATGTGTGCCATGATCCCATGCAACCCATGCTCACGTTTATCTCCGTTAATCAGATTCTAGTTGTTAATATATGGTTTAAACAAAGGAGGTTGATACAAAAACATATAACTGCAACTTTTAAAAGAGAAGACAATTACTGAAACTGTTGGTGAAAATGATCAACTATAGTTTTGTAAAGTTTCAAAATGTATATTGGATATTATTAATATGTCAATTAAACTAGAAGGTCTTTATTTATTAAATAAATGAAAAGAATTACATACACCGAGAACAAAAAGAGCATGAAATAAGCCCCTTGAAGTATGAATTCGATCCCAAAGGAAAAGAAAATTATCGGTTAGTGATCCTCAACCTATTCTCTAAATTCTTCTTCGCTATCCGAATCAATGTCATCTCCATCGTAGAAACAAAATCGTCATGTGCAAAGAACTCAATGCGTATCAAAGAAGCACGATCTTGTTGTCAATTGATTTGATCAAATCTTGTTCTGAAACCTTCCAACAGGTGCAAAGTCTCATCATATTTACACGTCGATGTGTTATGTTTATAGGTTACTTGAAGGCGTCGACTCGAGTCTTGTCACTAAGGCATCCAATGCTTCCCTCATCCATGAATATTGGCAGACCTCTTTAGCTTTAGGGACACTCACCCAAACTCTTTGACGAATGTCTTTTTCGGGCCAAAAGTCAAATTGCTCCTTGACAAGTAATGGAAACATATGCCCTTCATAGGTTGCATCATTGCCTTTGCTTTTAAAGCACCATTTACCCAATTCCTTCTGCAAAGAATCAAGTAATGTATGTCAATCGCGTGTCGAAATCATAAAAAAGTTTTAAACTTTAGAACAAATAATAACAGTTGAGTGACTATAAAGAAAAAAAAAACTTTAAGTGGCTTTAATAAGACGTTAGAAAAATTTGATTAGTTGAAGTTTTCTTAATGAAAATAAGCAAAAGTTGCCAAATTTGGCTTTGGGTACTTCTTGAAAATACACAAGATTGCTTAGTTGACTTTATTATTGCAGAAAAAGTCAAAATGTTATTCTAGAATGAGGAACCAACCTCAACTGTTCCAAACACTCCAGCTTCCTCTAACGATTCTCTGAGAGCAGCATCTTTGATCGATTCATCGGATTCCCATCCTCCCTGTAGAAATCAAGAACCATATATTAGTGGATCATCGTTTTCGCAGACGCAATTGAAGATTATATGATCAAAATGTCAGAAATTGATAAGTGTTTTGACCAATAAAGTGTGAATGAATACCTTAGGGAACAGCATTCCTTTGCCTTTCCTTTGTGCGCTGATGACAAGAACTTCTAATGCATCTTCTAAATTCATATCTGATCCCATTTTGCTACCTTTGATTCTGTAAGGTATGCACCTGCATCACATTCAAATCACCATTTTAAGCAAACAAATTTTACCCATATATGGTATGAATCAGTTGTTCCAAAAACTGCAAATCTGCATAAAAATCGTACAAAATAATGCAATTTCGAATTTCCCCCAAACACTGAATTCAGATTTTGCCCTAATTTTCATAAATTTATTAGGTTCCTCCAAATCAAATTTCAAAATCCAAAATCAAAAAACGAGTTTTCTTCAAATTATCCATGTTTGATTCATCATTCAAAATCCCGATGACGGGGATCAATTTCACCAACCGATTTCATCCGAATCAACAAAAGGGGGCATAAATTAACATCCCGAATCCGAATTTGGGGGAAAACTGAATCGAAATCAGAATGATGGATTAGATGATACTTCAGGGAGTAATGAACTGACCCGACGACTTGCCGTTGGCCGTGATTGTAACGCTGCAATCTCCGGCCGCTGCGAGCAACCATAGAAACCATGTTCTTCAATTCCATTGCAGTGATTATATATTATTGCGAATCTTTCAAATGAGCGAACAACAGAGGAAGATGAAGACCTTGAGAAAGATGTTATTGATTGATTGATTGAGGGGTTGAAGAAGATGTAGGATGAGTTATATAGATGAAGGGGATATGTGATATGTATGTATGAAGAAGCAGCGTCTGGAAGAACAAGTGGGCATTGAAAATGATAAAAAAAGAAAAAAAAAAGCGCGGATGCGGGCGTATGGAATGCGTGTTACGTGGCACGTGTGGGTTTTTTTGTCGGCTGGATTTTAGCTGTTACTCACCACTTCCTCTTCACTTCTTATCCTCTCACCAACATGTATAAAAGCAAATTACCATATGGAAACTCACTGTGTAAAGTTTGAAAAAATAATATAATATAAATATAAATATAATATAATATACCTGATGCATAAGATTTTTGTGTGTGCGAGGTCTGGTAGACGTGTGGTAGCCATAGGCATAATGTAAGTCTAGAGCGGTAACAAACCGAACGAATATAAACGGGTTCGTGTTCATGTTCGATCATTAAGAAAGTAATTTGTTCATGAATTGTTCATAAACGAATACGAACGGGGTCTTTTTCGTGTTCGTTCATTAAGAAAATGAATATGTTTATTAACTGTTCATGAACTGTCTCGAACACAAACCAAGACAAACGAATGCAGATAAATATTCATGAACATTAATGAATTCAAATGAAATTTACTAAACCAAACAAATATGTTTTATCATATATAGATTTTATAATTAAAATCATAAACATTATGTAATATCCACAAAATATAAATAAGTATGTATCATAAAACATTATGTTTGCTATTGCTATTGCTATTGTTATCGAGTCGGTGGTCTTTTTGGAAACGATCTCTCCATCTCTCAAGATAGAGGAAAGACTTGTCACCACCTACCCCTCCCAGACCCTGCTCTTAAGCGGGATACACTGGGTATGTTTGTTTATTTGTTTGTTCATGTATCATAGTTATCAAAAACGTAACTTTTGAATGAACGAACATTAACGAAATCACTATCAAATGTTCACGTATATAGATGAATGAACACGGTCTCTTTTCATGTTCGTTTATTTAACTAAACGAACGGAATTTTATCTAAAAAGGAGGGCTTGAAGTGGGCAAACCTGAAGTAGAAATCTAGAAGTAAATTACGACGAGAACTGCAAATTTTTCCATGGGATTATCAACGAGCATAAAAAGAGATCAAGAATTAATGAAACGACGATAACTAGAAAGTGGGAGGGTAGTTAATGGCGAGGCCTTCAAATTCTATGCATTTAAATTTGATGATCAAATCCAGGAGAGGCCGAAACATGTGAATAACAAACATAAGCCTTTGTCCAAATCTGATTAGTTAACGCTAGTAATTCGTTCTCTATTACTGAATTCAAAGAAGCAGAGTGAAAAAGCCCTAGGACCTGAAACCTGATAATATTTCTTAAATTTCTTAAAAAAAAAGAAAAAACTATTGGGATGTGGTAAAGGATGATTTCACTTCAATGAGTTTGAAACTAAAAGGAAATGTAGTATGGGGTGCAGCAACTCATTCATGTCCCTCATTCCCAAAACATGTGATCCTACCTCCCTTGAAGAATACCTTCAAATAAGCTTTATAGTTTATAGGTTGTTTGCCAAAAATTCAATCATAAGTAATCCATTGGCATTATTTATATTTGGTTTATTTGTATTTTAGTTATATTTTAGTGTCTCACATCGACGTCCTTTGTCATCTAACTAGTGGCAGAAAGGCAAATAAATGTATAAACTTTGTTTTAAATAAATAAATCCAATGCTCCTTTTAGATTTTCATTTTGCCACCTCTTTTTGAGTTTTAAAGGAAAAATAAAAGATATTTGTTTACCGGCGTGGAACCGACCGGAAATCACGGCATCTTCGGGCCAGCGGGGGTGATTTACCGTAAAAGATAATATATATTGTAGCAAAGGAAGGAAAGGCAAATCCATTTTTAAACAAGGGTCAAAGTTATATATGAAGAGTAAAAATGACATTGAGTGATAATCATTAAAAAAAATTATATTCGATATTTTAAAGATTGGTCGGATATATATATATATATATACACACACACACACATCTTCGTCGAGTTACATATACGTAAGCATGTTAACATATGGGTTCACATCTATTTCACTGTAATTTTCTGTAGTTTCTAGTGTTCTTTTTAGTGTTACATATATGTAACTTATCAAGTTACGTATAACTCAGTATATGTATAAATCAAGTTACATATACTTAACCGCATCTACATATGTGTAAATTTCCAAGTTTAATAAAATATTTTGCACTTGTTATATGTGTTATAATTACATATACGCCAATAAAACGATTGTATATACATAGCAAAATTTATCAACGTGAATGAGTTACTTAGAAAATTTGAGATTTCATTTTGATGATGAAGTTGATGCTTTATTGGGTTACATATATGTAACATATTGCATCATAAGTGCATGATACAAGGTTACATATACGTAATATAAAGTTACATATTGAAACAGATGGTTATATAATGTGATTACGTATACGTAACTCAACTGGTGTTCATATTTTTTGTTTTTTTTACTTCATATATATTCGGTTACTCAAATATAAAAAGTTTAGTAAGATCTAGTGTTTAAATTTGTTATAAAAATATTGGTGAATCGGAGAGATAGTTAGATATTTTATTGTAATTTGAGAGAGAGAATAAAGAGTGAGTAATTGTAGGGATTGGATTAATTAAATAAAAGTTTTCATATATTTTATATATGTGTATTGCCCATTATACCCTTATTAACTTATAATCAAGTCATTTAAACTTTATTTATTTACAATCTTACCATTGTATGATTTTAACCATTGATTACATAAATCAATGGTGGATAAATAGTTTTTTTGGTTTTCCTGTAAAATATTATTTTCTTAGAAACCATCCTATATATATTGAATGTTTAAAGGGGTATATATAAAATATCTCGTTGGTGACGTTTGTTTAATTTTCAATAATAACAATAATAATAATATATTATATATTATATATTATATTTGAGGGCGGGCCTTGACGCAGCGGTAAAAGCTGTTCCTAAGGGACCGAAGGTCTCAGGTTCGATCCGTGGAAACGGCCTCCCCACAAAATGTGGGGGAAAGACCGCATACATTTTCCCTTAAATGGGACGGACCCTCCCTGGACCCTGCGAAAACGCGGGAGCTCTTTGCAACACCAGGTACGCCCTTATATATTATATTAGTTTTGTTATTAGTTAATAATAGTTATGTTACAATGATTCTTAGACCAATAGTTGAGGCGAGTTACTCCAATACCTCATTAAAATAGGGGAATGTTGGATTTAAATCTTACATGTGATGAAAACTTGTCGGACCAGAGGATTTTCTCACACCTATGGTGACTTTTCTCCCGATAATGGTGTCGGGTAATATACTTCAATAATGAACATGATCGGATAGGCAAGTGGTCTGTAAATGATCTAATTTATCGTTCCAAAAAAATAATAGTTATGAATATAAAATATATTGAAAGAATATAGCATCTGTTTAGTAATAAGCATTAAAATGGAGTCTATAACTTATAACAATAAAAAAAATTATTGTCCACGTGGCCCTTTTTAGATAATACACCTAGTATCCACGTTGATCTATCACGTATCATCACTATATCAATTATCACTATCTCACTAATCAATCCTAACACGTAAAACTTACCAAAATTTATAAAAAAATTCATATTTTTAGTTTCAGTACATTATCTATATATTTACTTACAATATTTAAATGGATATTTTAATGTCAAATCTTTCTTTATTACTGTCAAAACATACCAATTTCTCATATTCATTGATTTAGTTATATTAAAACATAAATAATTGTTTCATTACCATCACTTATTTAAAAGATTTGTCTATTAAACACTTAAAACTTTTAAATTTTGTTTGAGCATAAAGTAAACAAACGGTTATGTTACATCAAAAAATGATCTAGAAAGTAAAGCAATTTAATATCTATGTTTTCTTTATATATATTTTTAATGACTTTTGAGTTGTCTCTAAATCTATTTATTAGAAGTAGTTATAAATAAATGTAACATGTGATCTTTTTATATTTCTTGGTAATGATTATTTATTTTGAAGCCGTATAACAATTTGATATTTCATGACGTGTGTTTTATGTTTGTTTTTGTATATTATTGATATTAAATATAGTTAAATCATATTAAGAACATATTTTTTATATTGATATTAAAACCTTAATTATACATGTGAATTAGATCGTTTATCAAAATATATTTTTTAATAATCATCTCTTATTTAACCTATGTAATATAATGATCAGTAACTTAGTGATAATATGAAATAATAAAATGGACGAGTCTTTTTAGTATGAACTAACAAAATGGAAAGATGAAAAGAGTAAATGAAATAGAAAAAAACAAGAAGAGACAAAGAAATGATTTTAAGATGCTTTGTGAGAATAAGAATCCTTGTATAATCTTATTTTTCATCACAGCTCATTTTATTATGTCTGTCATTTATGCATATCAAATAGTTTCAAAATTTTGATTCTCTATCATTCTCATTATTGATATATTGAAAATGAAACAATTAAACTAAATTTTAGGCTAGAAACATAAAACACTATATCATGTCTTCACCTTCTGACCGTGACTACGTGTCGTCCCATATTTTTTTCATCATTCACCTCATCTATAAAACAATAATGTACTCAAAATTTATTATTTTTTTATATTCTTAATATACTTAATTGTGTGTGTGTGAGATAGAGAGAGCATGTGCACAAAATCTTCACATCGACACGACACCATCATCCTGAGTGAAGACACCACTATGCGCGAAGTGGTGTTCCCTATGATCCTTTTTATACACATCAAATGCCACAAGCTTGTGGCACATACATACCAGATGGTCTTAGAGGAAAAGGCCAACATGTTAACACCAAAGCAAATTATCAAAATTTAAAACTTAAACGATTAATCTTTATATTGATTAGAAACTATTAGCTATAATATACAATAGTGATTGGTTAGGGTTTATTCAGAGCCAATCAAATGATTGTTATTTTTTTTAATTTTAAATTTTTTATTATTCAATATGAAATATTTATGTTTGAAACAAGTTAGTTTTATAGCTTGCTTCTAGCACGCACAACGATTTGTGGCCACCCGGTTCAAGTCCATGCCCCTCCCTTCTAGCCGATTTTTATGGTTTTTTATTTGAAAAAATAGAAAACAGGTTCAGGTTAAGTATTGTGTTGTTGCGTTTGATTACCAGATGGTAGCGCAATACTGCTGGTTAAGGCTTCGGCACTTCTTTTGACAGGTGTGGGTTCGAGCCCCGTCCTGATCTCCTTTTATGTTTTTCTTCTTAGAAACAATATCACCTTCTTTCTCAAGTACCTTTTTCCTTTGTTTTTGTGCAATAGTTACAATGTGTTTTGTATCAGTGTTTTGATATGCAGCGTAGTTACAGAGTTCCACACGCAACACACTTGGAAACATTCCTAGTAACTAAAAGTTGACATGTGATGGTGTAAAAATAATTTTTAACACATTTATATATTACTAGTTTAAGAAAACCCGAGTATTACACGGGTTGAATAAATAAAATATTAATATAATAAAACTTATGGAAAATAAAATGATGTTTTAAAATATGATATAACTGAAATTACGTATAAGTGAGTACTATAAATAATAAAACAGTGATATCAACATTTTATAACTTTGTTTTTAATTTTTTAAAAAATAATATTTTGTCCACGTCCATGGGCTTGCCATGTGTTTGTCGTTTGGAGAACTTGGGAGAATATCGAGTTTATAAAATGAACTTGTCTTATTTCTAATTAAAACACGAGGTACTTTCAATATATATAAATACAGTCTGTTTAGATAATTGTTTGGTTACCATTGCTTCTAAAATGGTTAACAAGTCATAAGAATACGGTATTGTCTAAACTATTGTCTTGTTTAGAAGATAAAAGAATCAATAGATCGATGTTTTTGACATTTGAAGTGGACACTTTCTTTCGTTATTTTTTCTAGAAAACATGCAACATATGTCAACTTTTTTCTTGATATTTTGTATAAATATTTTTTTTATCATTAACCACATCTAACATCTAACACCGTTACCATCTAAGCATATAAGTCGGACCGGTTTACTGGTTGAAATTGATCAGATTTAAAAAACTCTTTTTATGTTTTCTTACTAAAAGTCTCATTACTATTAAAATTAAAAATTCACATTAAAACATATAGTATTTTTATATTTTGTTTAAATTAGTTCTATATAAATTAATTTTCTATTATTTGTGACATCACTAGTTCTTACATATGGTTAAGTCGGTACAACTCATGGACCAATAAGATGGTCAGTTCATAGTCAGGTCTAAAACCGAAAAGATTAGACATGACATGTGGTTGTATTTAAGGGGTCTCGCTAGTTGTGTGGTTGTTTGATCTTTTAGTAGGGACTTATTCATCAACAACTGTGTGATCAGTGACAATTGCATTATCAACAACAATTGTACGATCATACTAACTATACGATCAATAAAAACTAAGTTTCTGCTTTTAATAACTAAACTAATTACCAAATGTTATAAACATCAACTGACACACTTTTCACGAAAGTGTGTCGTTTCAACTAAAGTTATGACGACTTTCCGACTATAAAACGAAAGCTTGGTCTATTTTAAGCACAAGTTTGAGAATCGATGCACAAATTCTCATTCTTCATTCTTTTTGAATTATAAGATTAAGATTTTAAAAGTAGCATGAAATACTTTAATCCAACTATAATCACATGATTCATAGAAGATAATCTAGCAGTAGACTATGAAACTTACATAAATAATGTATAGAATATGATTATTATCCTTTAATTTTAGATAATCATCTAAACCTGCTATCAGAAACGATTTACCATGTTATTTAAATTCTCTTGTAAATAAAAAATATGTGAATTTTGATCGAAGAGGTTATAAGAACATTTGAATATTTTTATGAAAAATGAAAATCAAACTATTAACGTTGTAAGAGTTTGAAACCAATCCGTTACCAAATTCTTTATTTATCGTTTTTAATTATTATTATAACTATTTTATAGATATATTATTTCATTTTTAAACAACTAAATCTGATGTTTAAGTCAATTAGTTAAATGGTAAATTCTAATTAAACAAAAATTTAAATGTAAATGACGGATATGGCCGTCATAATGATATGAAATAATATATTATGACTTATACCAAATTTGAGAAGAAAGATGACATGTTCACATGCTTTCTAGAAAAAGGAAAGAAAGAGTCGACTTCAAATGTCATAAGTATTTGATAAAGATTGATCAGTTGATTTTTTATCCTTCGGGACAATATAATGCCGTATACATACGACTTGTTAACCATAGCTTTTAGAATTGAAGCTACGTCAACTAAACGATTAATTAAACAGGGAATTTATTTCAAATGTAATCCTAAAACAAACATCTCGTGATAAAACAATGTACCATCCAATAAAAATTGAGTTAAATCTTTAATGAACTTAGAAGTATAGTAAACATAAAGTATTATGTATATGCATGTGTTCGCTAGTAAAAACATTTACATGTAATAAACCTGATCTTTTTCCTAAATGGTGATAGAATATAAATGTTTTAAAAAGTTAACAAAAATCTAAGGGTTCATAGTGATGATTCTTAAAGTTTAAGTTAACCTCTTTTAAGTCTTAAACATCTTTTATTCTATTATCACATTACTAGCTTTAATAATGTCACACCCTCAATTTCCACAAACGGGGTTTTACCGTTAGGCGTGTGACATACCAGGATCTTAGACACGGTCATATCAAACGACACTATATGAGTTTAAAAATAAACGTTTGACTTAAATCAGAATACATAAAAGAAATGAATAACAGTGCGGAAGCGTAAAACTAAAATGTAAACAATACTAAAAGTCTGAAAATGTTATGCCAAAACAAATATTCAATGCAACTAAATGAAACTGATGAATGATAGGTTCGGTTAAATGCATGAGATTAAGTGGTTTCAATCAAATGTGTGAGATACAGTTAGGGTTGGTTGTTTGTAACGTGTCGGACATGTATGGTTTGACAGAGTTGTGACATCATCCCCTTGTTAGAGGGAATTTCATCTCGAAATTTAAAGTAACAGGTATTTTAAGAATGAATACCTTAATGATTAGATGTCTGATCATTGAACAGTTGTGGGTACGTCTTCTTCATCTGATCTTCACGTTCCCAGGTAAACTCTGGTCTACGCTTTGAGTTCCATCGGACTTTGACAATGGGGATACGACTGTGTTTGAGTGTTTTGACCTCTCGGTCCATAACTTCCACTGGTTCCTCGATGAATCGTAGTTGTTCGTCAACATGTATCTCGTCTAACGGAACGACGAGAGTCTCGTCTGCAAGGCATTTCCTCAGGTTTGAAACATGGAACACATTGTGTACTCCACTGAGTTCTTCGGGTAAGTTCAGTTGATAGGCTACGTGTCACACCCCGACCGACGGCGGAATCATCGGAGCGGACGAGGGAATGAATGATTGTTCATAACACATGGTTGTCTAATAGTGGAAATAATATTACAATCAGATTACAAGATAAAATAAGTTCAACATACACAAATACAACAATCGAAACCACAAATAATAATTATCTTTTATTTTAACTAGGTCCGTGTCTTAGAAGAGCACGTAGAAGTTCACTATCTTGCTTAACCTGAAATCATGTGAGAAAATAAAGTCAGCTAACGAGTTAGCTGGTGAGTAATCACAGTTTTGAATATATATATAGATTGATTGATTGATTGAGAATAATTCAATTCACAAGGTAATATTAAGACTTATATGGCAATAGTGAAACATGTAGATAAACTGTCACAATAGAAACCCCTTGACTTGACACCTGCATATAATAGACCTGCACACTAACACCATAGATTGACTAATTGCCTCTGGCACAATCACCACTCGTAAGCCATATGGGGTGGGTTATCCAAACCAGTAGATCTACCATTGATACCAGGATTGATTGATTGAATTAGGGTTTTACTGTCGTCCAGTTTATCATAGTATGTTCACATAATTGCAAGTAATAACATAACCTGTCTTGAATTGAATTTAGAATGAAACAACAATAGAATATCATGATTGAATATATTGTATCACATGATTTCCCCCAAATAAGAAATGATATAAAAAGGGGATATGAATACTCACTTGATTGATGAGATTGGATTTTGAACGTGATTGATTAGACATCGACGATTTCCTTATGATTAACCTAAGGAACGGTGTCTCGAGTTAGAATAATAATGATTTGGGAATTTGGGAATGTATTAGGATTTCCATGGTTGTTTAAATTGATTAATTTTATTTGGTTTGGAAATGTCTTGAAATAAATGAATTTGTTGAAAGTGATTATGTCCAGGATTTTAATAAAAATTTATGCATATAAGTTATACATATATACAATTTATTAATAAATTGTATATGTATAATTATATACATAATTATATATATTCATGTAATTATAACTAATTTCATGTATAATTACATACATAATTATATGTATATAATAAATTTATACATAAGTAAGCGTAACTATATATTGTATGTTAATTATATACATATGTTATAAATTGTATACGATGGTGTAAAATTATATACCTGTAATTTATTTAGATAAAAGTTATTTCGATAATTGAATAATATATATATATATGTATGTATATATATTGAATTCAATTTATTTATTGTATAATTATGTATTATACACTAATTATAAATTGGGGGATAATACAATTAGTTATTTTACTTATTGAAAACAAATAAAATAAATGAATAAAATATAAAAATAATTTCAGAAAGTAATTAAGTGGTTTTAGAAATTTTTAATGTTTGTAAAAATGTTTTTATGATTTTTAGAATTTTTTTCTGAATTTTTAAAGGCTTAAAAGGCCTTAAAAAAATAGTGTAGGTGGCGGGTCTCGAACCCGAGACCTGAAGGTTGGAATTCAAGTGTGTAACCGGTGAACCAAGGGCCTAAGCCGCGATAGAAACCGGTTTTAATTGAATTTAAACACAACCCAACAGAACCCCCAGAACCCGAAGAACCCTAGAATGAACTTGATCCAAATTGAAGCTCGGATCGATTGTGTCAATGAAATTAACCTTGGGGCTTTTAATCCCCAAGTGAAAACGAGTTCATAGAGGTATTAATTACCTGTTAATATGATGTATTCGATGAGTTTGAGTTCGAGATAGGTCCGCGACTAGGTGCCAATCGAATGATGCTCAAACCACAACCATAATCAAATTAAACTTAGGGGAAACTTCTAATGATGATCTAGAACAATAGCCCCATGTTAATTTCGATTAAAATTGATTGGAGGTTGGCTAACAATCGAGTTGCAGGTCCGCGATGAAGATGGTGATCGATTTCTGTGTTTGTGGTTGTTTTTGGTGAAATTGAAACCTGAGTTCGATTGAGTGTGTATAGGTGATTGATTTTGCAGCTTTGATTCGTTTATTATTGTTGTTTGGGTGTATTATCGAGCTGTATAGAATCCGAGATAAAAGTGAGAATTATAACCGTTTGTTTGACCAATTTCAACACGTTTCTATGTTGGATTCCATTCAAATTGGATCCAAGAAGCTTTCGGTGTGATTGTGGGGTTCAAATCAAATAAATTGACTGATTTTGGTCGGGAATTTTAGTGACTTCGATGTGGAAACTTTGGATTCGAATTTACCGACGATTAATCGTGTTTAATAGGTGCCTTGGGTTCGAAACTAGTCCATGAGTGCATTGGAACCGGTTTTATGAGTTGAAATGGTGAAATTTTATCGTTTTCGGCTTCGCCGGAGTTCGGCCGGAGTCTCGCCGGAGACTCGCCGGAAAAACGGGGTGTCGACGGGGGGAATAGCCGGTGGTTTTAAAATGTTACACATTTAGTCCCTGCGGTTTCAAGTTTTATATTTTATGCTAGAAACTTAATTTTTTAAGTTTCATAAATTACAAAATACCCCCTGGACCTTTAAATCCAATTTTTAATATATGCTTATATATATATATATGTATATATATATATATATATATTTATAATCCTTACTAATCATTAATAGCAGTATTATTTTAATTATTATTATTATTATTATTATTATTATTATTATTATTATTTTTATTTTTATTATTATGATTATTGAAATTTTTGAATTCAATATCGACAAAATCAACTTTACTAAAATACGCAATGTTACAGTCTCCCCTGCTTTAAGAAATTTCGTCCCGAAATTTTAATCACGAGGAGGCTGAAACGAAGAGATGAGGATACTTGGATTTCATTTGGTCCTCGCGTTCCCAGGTGTACTCTGGCCCACGTTTAGACTCCCAACGAACTTTGACAATGGGTATCCGACTGCGTTTGAGTTGTTTAACTTCCCGATCCATAATTTCCATAGGTTTCTCAATAAAGTGCATAGATTCATCAATCTGGACTTCATCGAGTGGAATGTGGAGATTTTCATCGGCAAGACATTTCTTGAGATTTAAAACATGAAACGTCGGATGTATATTGCTAAGTTCTTGAGGTAGTTCAAACTTGTAGGCCACTTTCCCAATTCGCTCGAGCACTTTGAATGGACCCACGTAACGAGGTGCTAGCTTCCCTTTCTTTCCAAAGCGAATCACTCCCTTCCAAGGTGACACCTTAAGAAGTACGAGATCACCGACATTGTATTCCATGGGCTTACGTCTTTTGTCAGCATAATGCTTTTGACGATTTCTAGCAGCGACCAAGTTATCATGGATCTTATGAATTTTTTCGGTTGTTTCTTGTATCAATTCCGGACCAGTAATCTGTGATTCACCAACTTCAGACCAACAGATGGGAGATCGACACTTTCGGCCATACAAGGCCTCAAATGGTGCCATTTGGATGCTGGTATGGTAACTATTGTTGTATGAAAATTCGATTAACGGAAGATGAGAATCCCACAATCCACTGAAATCAATGACACAAGCCCGGAGCATATCCTCGAGGGTTTGTATCGTTCTTTCAGTCTGACCGTCGGTTTGCGGGTGATAGGCTGTGCTAATATTTAGTTGAGTCCCGAGAGCTGATTGGAGACTTTTCCAGAAACGAGAGATGAAACGACCATCGCGATCAGAAATAATATCTAAAGGTACACCATGCCGACTGACTATTTCATTAATGTAAATACGAGCCAATTTCTCGACTCGATAATCTTCCCGAATTGGAATGAAATGAGCCGACTTAGTCAATCGATCAATGATAACCCAGATACTATCGTGACCACTAGCGGTACGAGGCAGCTTGGTGATGAAATCCATGGATATGCTTTCCCATTTCCATAATGGAACCTCGGGTTGTATAAGTAATCCAGAGGGACGTTGATGCTCGGCTTTGACTTTGGAACATGTGAGACATTTAGATACATACAAGGCTATATCCTTCTTCATGCCGGGCCACCAATATTGGTTTCGAAGATTCATGAACATCTTATCTGCTCCCGGATGAATAGAATAACGAGCCTTATGAGCCTCATCCATGATGGTTGTTCGAAGATTATCGCGATTCGGAATCCAAAGTCGATTTAGAAAATACAGTAGTCCGTCCGACTTGGTTTCCAATTGGAGTTCAGCACCGCATGACATTTCCTCATACATGTTGCCCTCGGTGACTGATTCGTGTTGAGCTTCGAGTATACGGGTCACGAGATCGGTTTGAATGGTAACACTTTGAAGCATAACTTGACCCTTACGACTTAATGCATCGGCTACGACATTAGCTTTACCAGGGTGGTAACGAATCTCATAGTCGTAGTCATTGAGTAGTTCGACCCATCGTCGTTGCCTCATGTTAAGCTCCTTCTGATTGAAGATGTACTGGAGACTCTTATGATCGGTGAATACAACACATTTAGTGCCATAGAGATAGTGTCTCCAGATTTTGAGTGCGAATACGACAGCACCCAATTCAAGATCATGCGTCGTATAATTTTTCTCATGAATCTTCAATTGTCTTGAAGCATAAGCTATAACTTTGTCTCGCTGCATGAGAACGCAACCTAGACCTTGTTTTGAAGCGTCACAATAGACAACGAAATCGTCGTTTCCATCAGGAAGTGTTAAAATCGGCGCTTCACACAACTTTTGCTTGAGGGTTTGAAATGCTTTCTCTTGATCAGGCCCCCAAGAAAAAGGCTTATCCTTGTGGGTCAAAGCAGTGAGTGGCACAGCAATCTTCGAGAAGTTAGGAATAAAACGTCGATAATATCCGGCTAAACCAAGGAATGAACGAATCTCTGTAGGAGTTTTAGGTTCTCCCCATTTCTTTATTGCCTCGATCTTTGCGGGATCAACGTGAATTCCCTTGCTGTTTACTATGTGACCAAGAAATTGAACCTCATTAAGCCAGAATTCACATTTTGAGAATTTGGCATAGAGTTTCTCTTTCCTCAGAAGTTCGAGTATTAGACGAAGGTGATTCTCGTGATCGGATTTTGATTTGGAGTATATCAAGATGTCGTCGATGAATACGATCACGAATTTGTCTAGGTATGGCCGGCACACGCGATTCATTAAATCCATGAATACTGCCGGTGCGTTAGTTAACCCGAATGGCATCACTGTAAACTCATAATGGCCATATCTCGTTCGGAAAGCTGTTTTTGGAATATCATCATCGTGCACACGGAGTTGGTGGTAACCAGAATGAAGATCGATCTTTGAAAAATGAGTGGCTCCTTGAAGTTGATCAAACAGATCGTCGATTCTGGGTAATGGGTAACGGTTCTTGATTATGAGTTTGTTGAGTTCTCGATAGTCAATGCACATACGGAATGAGCCATCCTTTTTCTTCACGAATAAGACCGGAGCTCCCCATGGTGACGAGCTCGGGCGAATGAATCCTTTGTCTGACAGTTCTTGCAATTGGCTAGCAAGTTCTTGCAATTGGCTAGCAAGTTCTTGCAATTGGCTAGCAAGTTCTTGCATCTCAGATGGTGCAAGTCGATAAGGAGATTTTGCCACGGGAGTTGCACCGGGTACAAGGTCGATTCGGAATTCAACTTGACGAACGGGAGGAAGACCGGTTAAGTCTTCGAGAAAGACTTCAGGAAACTCTCGAACAACCGAAATGTATTCAACCTTCTTAGGTTTCTCATCTGCCTTCACGATATGGGCTAAGAAAGCCACATAATGCTTGCGGAGGTACTTTTGGGCTTTGGTACAAGAAATGAGTTTAAGCCCCTTGTAAGGTTTTTCCCCGTAGATTTGTAGTATGCTTCCAGTCGGGAGAGGGATACGAATGGTCTTTTCATGACAAATCACTTCGGCATGATTCTTTGATAACCAGTCCATGCCTACTATAACATCGAAACTACCCAGTTGCATGGGTATAAGATTGATAGGGAAATCATGCTCGCTTAGATTCAAAGTACAGTCGGGAATAACAGAATTAATTGTAATGGGTTTTCCGTCAGCTATCTCTACCGTAAAGGGGTTATCTAGCTTGGTTCGGGCACTAGCAAGTAAGGGCTCAAAGTCTAAGGATACAAAGCTTTTATCGGCACCGGTGTCAAAAAGAATCGAAGCGTATTGATTATTAATTTGGAACATACCGTTCACCACGTCGTTGCTAACTTGGGCTTGTTGGGCATTGATGTTGAATGCTCGACCTTGAGCTGCAGGGACGGCCTTGAGAAGCTTCGGACATTGGTTGCAGAAATGGTTAGGATCTCCGCATTGGTAGCAAGCTCTTGTTTGCGTGATTGTCGGGGTATGCTGAACAGTCGGTGTGGCAACTGAAACCCTTGCAGTATTCTTGCACACGTTGAATGTATGGCCGAAACGACCACAGTTGGTGCATTGACGACATTGAACGTTAGCGGGATGGTGATACTTGCAGTTGTTACACTGCGGAAAGGGTCCAGCGTAGGGCTTTTTCATCAGCGGTTGATTGTTTACTGTTGGTTGACGAGTTGGAGGGACTTGATTAATTGGCACAGCAGGGGTAATCATAGCAAAGTTTTGGGATTTAGCCTTCCTCTTCCTGTTTTGAGAAGGTTCAGGTTTTTCCTCCTTAAGGGGTTCAGCTGAGGGTTTCTCAGGCACCTTTTTAGCACCCTTCCTAGTCAGGGTTCCAGCCTTGACATGATTATTAGTTAACTGAGCAGCTAACCGGATGGTATCTTCCAAGTTTGCAGGATTTCTACCCCACACCGTGTCTTGAATTTGCATGGGTAGACCACCGATGTATTTCTCGATAGCCCGAGATAAAGGAGTAACCAGGTGAGGAACAAGTAGACTCAGTTCATGAAATCGGTTGGTATAAGCTAGATTTTCTCCACTTTCTTGAGTTAAGTCCCAGAACTCAGCTTCCAATTTCTTAATTTCGTTTCTCGGGCAGAATTCCCGAGTCATGAGCTCCTTAACTTCATCCCACGTCAATGCTAATGCGGCATCAGTTCCACGGGTTCGTTTCTCACCGTTCCACCAAGTGAGTGCTCTGTTTTGAAGAACACTTGTGGCATACCGGACTTTTAGATTTTCAGGGCACTCGCTGTTGAGGAAAGTGTTCTCGATGCTTTCGAACCATTGTAGTAATCCGGTAGCTCCTTCAGTTCCACTGAACTTGGTGGGGTTGCAAGAACTGAATTGTTTGTAAGTATGGGAGGGTTTGGTGCAGTTGGGTTTTGAACAGTATTGTTGCCTCGGTTCAAATGGGTAAGTAGAGTTGGGATGACTGCAGCAACTTCACGTGCCAATATAGCAGCAATTTTACGGCCAGAGTTTCCAGATCGTGAACGGATTCGACGAGAAGACATTCTGAAATATCATTAGGATATTTTATGAGAATTAGGTAATATGAGTTATACAATTTGTAAACAAAAATCGGGAATTTGGCATAATAACAATGATATGTTCCGAGTGTAATCGTTTGATTCGTAAATCAAAGCGAATACGTTGACTAATCAAAGTATTGGGTCAATCACAACTTTGTTGAAGACATGCGTACATATAAGCAGATACGCATCCCGAGGGTTCCCAGGTAAGGTAAACAGGTCCATCGGTTGGTTTGGATTTATGCGAATACCTTGCCTAGACAGAACACCCCGAGATACAGGCATCCCACTCTTCCAGCATTACATGTATTCAGTTGTGAGACACAGACTTTGACGAGATTTTGAAAACCACGAATAACGATTCAAAGCTCATTTTGAAACCCATTTAATTTAGGCACACAATGCCCTGAATATGATTTAAGATTTGTGTGTGCATTGATAAGAATCAAAGTATAGGAAGAATCACATAGGGCATATAATCATATAATTAAGTATAAACATGTAAAGCACACATATAATCCTATCTATGCATATAATATACATGAGAGGACTCATGTGTATGGAACTTAGTTATAGTCTAGGTCATTCCATTTCTAATAACCTAATTACCTATAACCATGGCTCTGATACCAATCTGTCACACCCCGACCGACGGCGGAATCATCAGAGCGGACGAGGAAATGAATGATTGTTCATAACACATGGTTGTCTAATAGTGGAAATAATATTACAATCAGATTACAAGATAAAATAAGTTCAACATACACAAATACAACAATCGAAGCCACAAATAATAATTGTCTTTTATTTTAACTAGGTCCGTGTCTTAGATGAGCACGTAGAAGTCCACTATCTTGCTTAACCTGAAATCATGTGAGAAAATAAAGTCAGCTAACAAGTTAGCTGGTGAGTAATCACAGTTTTGAATATATATATAGATTGATTGATTGATTAAGAATAATTCAATTCACAAGGTAATATTAAGACTTATATGGCAATAGTGAAACATGTAGATAAACTGTCACAATAGAAACCCCTTGACTTGACACCTGCATATAATAGACCTGCACACTAACACCATAGATTGACTAATTGCCTCTGGCACAATCACCACTCGTAAGCCATATGGGGTGGGTTATCCAAACCAGTAGATCTACCATTGATACCAGGATTGATTGATTGAATTAGGGTTTTACTGTCGTCCAGTTTATCATAGTATGTTCATATAATTGCAAGTAATAACATAACCTGTCTTGAATTGAATTTAGAATGAAACAACAATAGAATATCATGATTGAATATATTGTATCACATGATTTCCCCCAAATAAGAAATGATATAAAAAGGGGATATGAATACTCACTTGATTGATGAGATTGGATTTTGAACGTGATCGATTAGACACCGACGATTTCCTTATGATTAACCTAAGGAACGGTGTCTCGAGTTAGAATAATAATGATTTGGGAATTTGGGAATGTATTAGGATTTCCATGGTTGTTTAAATTGATTAATTTTATTTGGTTTGGAAATGTCTTGAAATAAACGAATTTGTTGAAAGTGATTATGTCCAGGATTTTAATAAAAATTTATGCATATAAGTTATACATATATACAATTTATTAATAAATTGTATATGTATAATTATATACATAATTATATATATTCATGTAATTATATCTAATTTCATGTATAATTACATACATAATTATATGTATATAATAAATTTATACATAAGTAAGCGTAACTATATATTGTATGTTAATTATATACATATGTTATAAATTGTATACGATGGTTTAAAATTATATACCTGTAATTTATTTAGATAAAAGTTATTTCGATAATTGAATAATATATATATATATGTATATATATTGAATTCAATTTATTTATTGTATAATTATGTGTTATACACTAATTATAAATTGGGGGATAATACAATTAGTTATTTTACTTATTGAAAACAAATAAAAATAAATGAATAAAATATAAAAATAATTTCAGAAAGTAATTAAGTGGTTTTAGAAATTTTTAATGTTTGTAAAAATGTTTTTATGATTTTTAGAATTTTTTTCTGAATTTTTAAAGGCTTAAAAGGCCTTAAAAAAATAGTGTAGGTGGCGGGTCTCGAACCCGAGACCTGAAGGTTGGAATTCAAGTGTGTAACCGGTGAACCAAGGGCCTAAGCCGCGATAGAAACCGGTTTTAATTGAATTTAAACACAACCCAACAGAACCCCCAGAACCCGAAGAACCCTAGAATGAACTTGATCCAAATTGAAGCTCGGATCGATTGTGTCAATGAAATTAACCTTGGGGCTTTTAATCCCCAAGTGAAAACGAGTTCATAGAGGTATTAATTACCTGTTAATATGATGTATTCGATGAGTTTGAGTTCGAGATAGGTCCGCGACTAGGTGCCAATCGAATGATGCTCAAACCACAATCATAATCAAATTAAACTTAGGGGAAACTTCTAATGATGATCTAGAACAATAGCCCCATGTTAATTTCGATTAAAATTGATTGGAGGTTGGCTAACAATCGAGTTGCAGGTCCGCGATGAAGATGGTGATCGATTTCTGTGTTTGTGGTTGTTTTTGGTGAAATTGAAACCTGAGTTCGATTGAGTGTGTATAGGTGATTGATTTTGCAGCTTTGGTTCGTTTATTATTGTTGTTTGGGTGTATTATCGAGCTGTATAGAATCCGAGATAAAAGTGAGAATTATAACCGTTTGTTTGACCAATTTCAACACGTTTCTATGTTGGATTCCATTCAAATTGGATCCAAGAAGCTTTCGGTGTGATTGTGGGGTTCAAATCAAATAAATTGACTGATTTTGGTCGGGAATTTTAGTGACTTCGATGTGGAAACTTTGGATTCGAATTTTCCGACGATTAATCGTGTTTAATAGGTGCCTTGGGTTCGAAACTAGTCCATGAGTGCATTGGAACCGGTTTTGCGAGTTGAAATGGTGAAATTTTATCGTTTTCGGCTTCGCCGGAGTTCGGCCGGAGTCTCGCCGGAGACTCGCCGGAAAAACGGGGTGTCGACGGGGGGAATAGCCGGTGGTTTTAAAATGTTACACATTTAGTCCCTGCGGTTTCAAGTTTTATATTTTATGCTAGAAACTTAATTTTTTAAGTTTCATAAATTACAAAATACCCCCTGGACCTTTAAATCCAATTTTTAATATATGCTTATATATATATATGTATATATATATATATTTATAATCCTTACTAATCATTAATAGCAGTATTATTTTAATTATTATTATTATTATTATTATTATTATTATTATTATTATTATGATTATTGAAATTTTTGAATTCAATATCGACAAAATCAACTTTATTAAAAATACACAATGTTACACTACGGGGCCGACCCGTTTGACAATCTCAAATGGTCCCACATACCTAAGGTTTAGTTTTCCACATTTCCCAAAATGAATTACACCCTTCCAAGGTGACACTTTCAAGAGCACTTTGTCACCAATCTGAAATTCCAACGGTTTACGACGTTTATCAGCGTAACTCTTTTGTCGGTCCCGTGCTGCTGCCATACGGTTACGGATCTGCACGATCTTCTCAGTCGTCTCGTGCACGAGTTCAGGACCGGTAAGTTGACTTTCTCCAACTTCCGCCCAACAAATAGGTGATCGGCACTTACGCCCATACTGTGCCTCAAATGGAGCAGCTTTGATCGACGTGTGATAGCTATTATTGTAAGAAAACTCGACTAACGGTAAGTGAGTTCCCAACTGCTGCCAAAATCCATCACGCAAGCGCGTAACATGTCTTCCAAATTCTGGAACGTACGCTCACTCTGAGCGTCAGTCTGAGGATGATATGCAATGCTCATATCTAACCGCGTTCCCAATGATCGTTGTAAAGATTGCAAGAAGTGTGAAGTGAATCGAGCGTCACGATCAGAGATAATGGAAATTGGCACACCGTGCCGAGAGACTATTTCCCTTAGATAGATACGAGTCAACTTCTCCATTCGGCCAGTCTCCCGGATTGCCAGGAAATGTGTGGATTTCGTCAAACGATCTACAATTACCCAAATGGTATCGCATCCGCTGGGCGTCCGAGAAAGTTTCGTGATAAAGTCCATAGATACCTGCTCCCACTTCCATACTGGAATTTCTAGTTGTTGAAGTAAACCAGATGGTCGTTGATACTCCACCTTAACCTTAGAACAGGTTAAGCATCTGCTTACGTAGGTGGCAATGTCAGATTTCATGTTTGGCCACCAGTAAAGGACTTTTAGATCGTGATACATCTTGTCTGAACCCGGATGAATAGAGTACCGTGACTTGTGAGCTTCGTCCATTACCAGCTCTCGAAGGTCTCCATACAAAGGAACCCATATTCGGTCCATGAAGTAACGAATTCCGTCAGATTTGATTTCCAGTTGCTTCTCCATGCCTCTTAGTGATTCGGCTTTCACGTTCTCATCTTTGAATGCCTCCCGTTGAGCACTTCGTATCTGATCGGGTAAACCAGTGTGAATAGTGAGTTGTAATGCTCGAACTGGTTTCAGCTTAGGTGTCTCCTTTCGGCTTAAGGCATCAGCTACTACATTAGCCTTGCCTGGATGATACTTGATCGCACAATCATAATCGTTTAACAACTCGACCCACCGACATTGTCTCATGTTCAATTCCTTCTGTTCGAAGATATGCTGAAGACTCTTGTGATCGGTATAAATGGTGCACTTGGTACCGTACAAGTAATGTCTCCATATCTTGAGAGCAAACTCAACGGCTCCCAACTCTAAGTCATGTGTCGTGTAGTTCTTTTCGTGAACCTTTAGCTGTCGGGAAGCATATGCGATCACCTTCTCGCGTTGCTTTAGCACACAACTGAGACCTTCAATGGAAGCATCACAATACACTACAAAATCCTCTGTTCTCTCGGGTAGGGATAATATTGGTGCCGTGCAAAGTTTCTATTTTAAGAACTAAAATGCTAATTCTTGCTTGTCACCCCAACTGTACGCGGTGCCCTTTTGAGTTAACGTCGTAAGCGGTTGAACGATTTTCGAAAACCCTTCGATAAATCGTCGATAGTATCTAGCCAATCCAAGAAACTGTCATACCTCCGTCGGAGTCTTTGGCGTAGCCCAGTTCTTGATAGCTTCTATCTTTGCCGGGTCAACATGTATGCCCTTCTCGTTGACTACATGACCCAAGAATTGGACTTCTCGTATCCAGAAGTCACACTTTGAAAATTTAGCATACAATTGTTCTTATTTTAGCAGTTCCAAAATCAGTCTAAGGTGTTCCTCGTGTTCTTCCTTATTCTTTAAATAAATAAGGATGTCATCAATGAAGAAGATGACAAACTTGTCTAAATAGAGTTTACACACTCGGTTCATGAGGTCCATGAAAACCGCTGGTGCGTTGGTCAACCCAAACAGCATAACCAAAAACTCATAGTGGTCATACTAGTTAAATATTCTGGAAATACTTCCGGGAAGTCTCTGACAACTGGAATATCTTTAACACGCTTCTCATCCGCCTTCTTCTATGTAATTAGTGTCAGTAGAGAGAAATCCCTTTTCTTGAGACCCAAAATTTGATCGATGTCGAAGTATCAACCAAATAAGATGTAAAATGTGTGTTCCTATTCACCTTAACTAGTTAGGGTAAGTAGGGTTGTCGAACCTCGTGGAATTAGTGGTCGGTGTGTTGTAAATTGATTTATAAGAAACGATTACCCAATTTATCAAATTACTTAAACTATTGCCTCTTGGCTGTAAAAATTGGATTTTGGAATGATTGAGAAGTTAACTAAGAAAATAAATTATAAATGACTAAACTTGATTAAGAAGACAATTATAAAAAGGGGTAATCCACCCCGGGATTCAGGTTTGGTTCTCGATCATTGTTTAGCTTAATTGAGTGGAAAATCCTTAATGGGGATTCTATATGTGTAATGATTAAGTGATAATGATAACCAAGACTTAATGGGTCTTGGTACACAATACCAATTGGATTAACAAACAAAACCTTGTAACCACACAACTTGTGCACAATTGTATGACATTCAAATCAATATTCACTAAAACAATTGTTTAAACAATCAAAACATAAGTTAAACTGAATAAAGAACTTAACATGTCACACCCTCAGTTTCCACGAACGGGGTTTTACTGTTAGGCGTGTGACATACCAGGATCTCAGACACAGTCATATCGAACGACACTATATGAATTTAAAATAAACATTTGACTTCATTCAAAAGAACATAAACAAAGCGTACAATAGTGCGGAAGCGAGTACATAATTTGTAAATCCATTACAATACAGTTACAATAGTCATGTTTAGACAAAATGTTCAATGCTGAAAATATAATAGATGAATGCATGTCCTTAGTGCGTTTCCTTAGCGTGCATCTTGAGCTTATGCATTCCTGTGACCTGAGAAAACATGCTAAAATGTGTCAACATAAAGTTGGTGAGTTCACAGGTTTATTCAACAATAAATATGTTCGTAAGCGTTCGGTAGTTTACGTTTCAATGGTTTAGTATATAGCGCATATCGTTAGGTAGCTAGCCTATGTTCTTGTTACTTAGCGTTTCGAACCGAAGCTGACTGTTTACGTCCTATATGTGTTTGTTGTATCCCGTCACGTCTCGCAAGACCGTGACAAATGTGTTAGGTCAATCCAGCACCCGTTTGACCTCCAATCAAGCTATCGCGACTAGCCCGGGCGGGGTTTGTCAGACCCAGTAGTACTACTCAAAATTACCTCGCTAATCCCATTACTAACGGTTCGAGTGTGTCAGGACATGTTGTGTGTTTGCACTAACGTAACAAGCGATATCAATAATACTACAACCATTTAAGTAAATCTGTTTTGCATGTTTTCTCCCCCAAAAAGAAAGAGAGTAAAATAGGGGCCGTGAAACTCACAGATGATGTAATAAGTATGTAGGATGAAGGTCTCCCAAGTGTTGTTTACAATGCGCTGTCAAACACCTATTGACAGTCATGTTAAGCGTTAATGTTGTGTTCAGCGTTAATAGGCATGTTTAGTCGGGTCGGGTCGCATGGGCTCGGTCGTGGGTGACACACACGCACAAGCAGGCATACACGTATCAGACCTTATGTAGTTCCCAAACAGGTTGTCGTTAGTTGTAAACAGTTAGGTTGTTTTAGATCGTAAAAGTATGTGCTTGTTGATTACGTTGACCATAATTTTTGTGGTCAAGAAATGACATTTTATTGATGTTAACTTATCATCACACGTTAGACACCCCGCACACCAGAAGAATTCACTAACAATGACTCAAATCGCATAACAAGGCTAGACGCACGACTGGACACTTCATTCGCACGAATGGGCCTTCAATCGTACGAATCAATCTCATTCGTACGATTGAACCCTCATTCGTACGACTTAGCATTCAATCGTACCACACATCACCAATTCACCCGACTCAACAACCAATCGTACGACCGGACCTCCATTCGTACGATTGGACCTTCAGTCGGGTGTTACTCAGTCGCACACATTCATTCGGTTGAATCAGTCGCACAGACTCTCAATCGCATGCATTCATTCGTACGTCACGCACACACGTATGGACTCAATCGCACGATCCAACCCAGTCGCACCACTTAGTCGTACGATGGACCCAGTCGCATGGTTCAGTCGCATGGCTGGCCCAGTCGCGTACTGCAGCAGGTCGCGACTGCTGGACGGGCTGAACAGCCTTCGGCTGTCCCGTGCTCGATTTTCACACAGTTAGGACTTCCAGGAACACTTTCCTAACATGTCTAAGTGGAAAGCACACGCTGATTGACCTCACACGCACCCCCACGACCACATGCATTCGGGTTGAACCCTAACACCCGAACCCCATACTTGCAGCAGTGAAACGAGCAATAAAACGGATGAATGAGGTCGCCTACCTGCTGGGAACGTGATTTCTCAGCTGTTGTGTGGTCTAATCCGATGAAAACGAGCTCAATCGGGTGGAATTTGGTGCTAAGATGAAGAAATGGTGGTGTAGAGAGCGTAGGAGAGAAAGAGAGCAGAATGGGGTGTGTTTGGCTGGTGGATGGGTATTTATACCCAGCCCCAGTTTGGCAATTGTCAGGTTTGGTCCCTGTACTTAGGTCCCGGTTCCCGAATTCGTTCCGGTTGATAACGACGTGATTGGACGTGCTATATAAATTAAGAGGATTCCTTAGGTGATCTCGTTTATGTGAATCCTCTACAAACACCCGCGTTAGTATTTTATCATAATTTGTTTAACGATGTCGGTGGCGGTGTTTGTATACGTTTCGAGTATTAGCGAGTACGGGTCAATGCTAACGACAATGGTTTGAAAAATGTTAACCTGAAATTACGGGGTGTCACATCATCCCCTTGTTGCAGGAATTTTCGTCCCGAAAATTAGTACGTCATGTTACGTGGTGTTTACGAGGAAGTACAAGACTCAACGGTTTGTGATGCATGTTGAATAGAGTACCTGCGTATCTAAGAGGTAGATGCCTGATTTTGGAACAGTTGAGGGTACTTCTTCTTCATCTGATCTTCGCGTTCCCAGGTAAATTCTGGTCCACGCTTTGAGTTCCAACGGATTTTGACGATAGGGATACGACTATGTTTGAGCGTTTTGACTTGTCGATCCATGACTTCCACTGGTTCCTCGACGAAATGTAGTTGTTCATCCACATGTATCTCGTCTAACGGAACGATAAGAGTCTCGTCTGCCAGGCACTTCCTCAAGTTGGAGACGTGAAACACATTGTGTACTCCACGGAGTTCTTCGGGTAGGTTCAATTGGTAGGCCACGGGGCCAACCCGTTTGACAACCTCAAACAGTCCTACGTACCTAGGGCTTAGTTTCCCGCGTTTCCCGAAACGAATCACACCCTTCCAAGGTGACACTTTCAAAAGCACCTTGTCACCTATTTGGAATCCCAAAGGTCGGCGACGCTTGTCAGCGTAGCTTTTCTGTCGGTCACGGGCTGCTGCCATACGGTTACGGATCTGCACGATCTTCTCAGTCGTCTCGTGCACTAGCTCAGGGCCGGTGAGTTGACTTTCTCTAACTTTCGCCCAACAGATAGGTGATCGGCACTTACGCCCATACAGTGCCTCAAATGGGGCAGCTTTGATCGACGTGTGATAGCTATTGTTGTAAGAAAACTCAACTAGCGGTAAGTGAGTTTCCCAACTGCTGCCGAAATCTATGACGCAGGCACGTAACATGTCTTCTAGGGTCTGGATCGTACGCTCACTTTGGCCATCGGTTTGAGGGTGATACGCGGTGCTCATATCCAACCGCGTCCCCAGTGCTCGTTGCAAAGACTGCCAGAAGTGTGAAGTGAATCGAGCGTCACGATCAGAGATAATGGAAATCGGTACACCATGCCAAGAGACTACTTCCCTTAGGTAGATACGAGTTAACTTTTCCATACGATCAGTCTCCCGGATTGCCAGAAAGTGTGCGGATTTCGTCAAGCGATCCACGATCACCCAAATGGTATCGCATCCGCTGGGAGTCCGAGGGAGTTTCGTGATGAAGTCCATAGATATCTGCTCCCACTTCCATACTGGTATTTCTGGCTGTTGGAGTAAACCAGACGGTCGTTGATACTCTACCTTAACCTTAGAACAGGTCAAACATCTGCTCACGTAGGTGGCGATATCTGCTTTCATGTTTGGCCACCAGTAAAGAACCTTCAGGTCGTGGTACATCTTGTCTGAACCTGGGTGGATTGAGTATCGTGATTTGTGAGCTTCGTCCATTACCAATTCTCGTAGGTTTCCATACGAGGGGATCCATGTTCGATCCATGAAGTAGCGGATTCCGTCCGACTTGGTTTCCAGTTGCTTCTCCATACCTCGTAGCGATTCGGCTTTCAAATACTCGTCTTTTAACGCCTCAAGTTGAGCATTGCGGATCTAGTCGGGTAAACCAGTGTGTATGGTGAGTTGCAATGCTCGAACTCGTCTTGGCTTGGGTGTTTCCTTCCGACTCAGTGCGTCCGCTACTACGTTGGCCTTGCCCGGATGATACTTGATCGTACAGTCATAGTCGTTTAACAACTCGACCCAACGACGTTGTCTCATATTTAGCTCCTTCTGTTCGAAGATGTGCTGAAGACTCTTGTGATCGGTGTAAATGGTGCACTTAGTACCGTACAAGTAATGTCTCCAAATCTTGAGTGCAAACACGACTGCTCCAAGCTCTAGGTCGTGTGTCGTGTAGTTTTTCTCATGTATCTTCAGTTGTCGTGATGCATAGGCAATCACCTTATTGCGTTGCATTAGTACGCAACCGAGGCCTTGTATAGAAGCATCACAGTAAACAACAAAATCATCGGTTCCCTCAAGCAGGGATAGAATCGGTGCTGTACAAAGTCTCTGCTTCAGAATCTGGAATGCAGATTCTTGTTTATCACCCCAATCGTACGTAGTGCCTTTATGAGTCAATGCGGTGAGAGGTTGAGCAATCTTCGAGAACCCTTCGATGAACCGTCGATAATAGCCAGCCAACCCGAGAAACTGCCGTACCTCGGTCGGAGTCTTAGGCGTAGCCCAGTTCTTGATAGCTGCTATCTTTGCCGGGTCAACGTGTATCCCATTCTCATTGACCACATGACCCAAGAAATGGACCTCTCGTATCCAAAAGTCGCACTTTGAAAATTTTGCATACAATTGTTCTCGTCTCAACAGCTCTAGAATCAGTCTAAGGTGCTCTTCGTGTTCTTCCTTATTCCTCGAGTAAATAAGGATGTCATCGATGAAGACAATGACGAACTTGTCTAGATAGGGTTTGCACACTCGGTTCATCAGGTCCATGAAAACCGCTGGTGCATTGGTCAATCCGAATGGCATAACTAAGAACTCGTAGTGGCCATACCTCATTCTGAAAGCAGTCTTCGAAATATCTTCTTCTCGTATCCTTAGTTGATGATAGCCCGCTCTTAGGTCTATCTTGGAATAATAACTCGACCCTTGTAGTTGATCGAACAGATCGTCAATGCGCGGGAGAGGATAACGATTCTTTATTGTTGCCTTGTTCAATTCCCTGTAGTCGATACACATGCGGAAAGTTCCGTCCTTCTTCTTGACAAACAGAACTGGGGCTCCCCACGATGATGAGCTAGGTCTGATAAAACCTTTATCCAATAGTTCCTGCAATTGCGTAGACAGTTCTTGCAGTTCCTTTGGAGCTAATCTGTACGGTGCTCTCGCGATAGGGGCAGCTCCCGGTACCAAATCGATTTGGAACTCGACTTGGCGATGCGGTGGGAGACCGGGTAGGTCTTCAGGGAAAACCTCAGGATAATCACGTACAACTGGGATGTCTTCAATTTTCTTTTCCTCGGTTTCTTTTTCAGTGACCATGGCTAGGAAACCGGTGTGACCCTTATGCAAACACTTCTGAGCTTTCATGTAGGAGATGACTCCAGAGACCATGCCACTCCTTTCGCCCTTAACCAATAATGTTTCACCACTAGGAAGTGGTATACGAACGATTTTCTCTCCACAGATGATCTCAGCTTGATTCTTAGATAGCCAGTCCATACCCACAACTATGTCGAAACTACCAAGTGTGACAGGCATCAGGTCTATATCTATCTCATGACCACATAATCCTAGTCTGCACCCCTTAACGATATGAGTCACCTCAATTAGTTTTCCGTCAGCTAATTCTACAACATAACTAGGTTCCACGACAGCTAGGGTTACATCTAAGAACTTAATGAACTGGTTGGAAACAAAGCTCCTATCAGCTCCAGTATCAAATAGTATAGAAGCGAAACAACCATTCAGGGGAAACGTACCAGTAACCACATTCTGGTCATCCCTTGCCTCGCCGGAACCGATCACGAATGCACGACCCTTGGCATTGCCCCCATTATTACCCTTGTTTCCTCCCTTCAATTGTGGGCAATCCTTCCTGTAGTGACCCTCCATACCACATTCATAACAGGCTCTAGTCACTCCACCCTGGCGTTGTTGTTGAGGTTGTTGTTGCTGAGTCATTATTTCACCCCTGCAGTCTTTGGCTGCGTGACCCATCTTTCCACATCTCTGACAACGGAGTTGATCACACGGGCCATGATTATGGAAGTTGCACCGGTTACACTTAGGATTCTTGCCCGCGTAACTACTCGATCCCTGGCCATAGTTGTTGTTGTTCTGATTGTTGAAGCTTCTTGAAGGGTCAAACTTTTTGGTATGTTGTTGCTGGGTGTTATTGGAGCTTGAAGACTTGTTGTTGTTATTGCCGTCCCATTTCCTTTTGTGATCAGAAGAACCAGAAGCAACGCCACGTTTGGGCAAGGTGCCCTGTGCCACTGCCTGGTCCGTGAGTTTATGAGCCAGTCGGATGGCCTGCTGAATAGTGACAGGATCAGCAGCCATCACACTAGCCTGGATCTGAGGGGCTAGACCATCAATGTATTTTTCGATCCGTTTGTAGGCCGGAGTCACCATCTGAGGACATAATGCAGCCAACTCTTGCGAACGAGTCGTTTACTCCTCAATGTCAGAACCAACCATCTTTAAATTCCAAAATTCTGCCTCCAGTTTCTGGACTTCGCTCCTGGGGCAGTACTCTTCTTTCATCAGAACCTTGAAATCATCCCATGGCATACCATTAGCAGCACCAAGCCCTAACGTTTAGACTTGTGAGTTCCACCACGTCAGGGCTGGTCCCTCCAATGTGCCGGAGGTGTACTTGACGCGATTTCCATCAGGAGAGTTGCACATGGCAAACACTGACTTGAGCTTCTCCAGCCAGCGTAGTAATGTGACAGCACCCTCAGAGCCGCTGAAAGAATGAGGCTTGCAATCCATAAACATCTTGAAGGTACAGACTGTGGGACCTCCTTGATTCGGATTCTGGTTGTTCTGGTCCTGATTCCGGGCCTGCTCATAGGCTGCCAGCGCATCAGCCACGCGCTCATTGATGATAGCATTCAGCTCGGCTTGAGTCAGGGTGATATTTCCTCGTCCACCCGCTCGTCCTGCTCTTCTTCCAGACATGATTTCTTCAATTCACAACACATATTAATCAATAACCGGATAATAATTATTGACAATAATAAATTGTATCATGCTAGTAAGAATGAAGGGTTTGTCTGCATATCGATAGTGAAGCTATATGAGGATCCGAGGCCTTATGCCTCCATATATGAAATTGAGGATTTGTACTGACCATAACCGTTATCACCCGATAGAGTTGCCAAAATTCTCATGCACGACAAATTACAATTACGTATGCACCCGTGATTCTAATTTGCTTTGCATGGTCATCCATGGTTCATCCCATTCGAGATAACATACCTTGTCCAGTACCGAGTGTTATCAATGATAGAAGTATCAAGGATATGTTTGTTATACCAAGAGTCGAATAACTAAAGTTGTACTAAGGTTGTACAAGAGATTTAGTTAACAGACTTGAATATCTTAGTTGTCCCTCATCTACTTCTCGGGCTAGTGTAGGGGATAGGATATGTTGGGAATGGTAACAAGTGTGAGAGAGTTGGGAGAGTGAGGTATTGTTCTTTTTGTTTGTCATAGTTAAACTTGTCGCGTGTGTTTGGAGAGAGTTTCGTGTTCCAATCGTGGAAATGTTGGGTTCAATTCGCTGTTGCTTCCACTCCGAGAGTGAAGGATCAAGTGTAAACGTTGGTAGTGAGCGAGCGGGATTCTCCGCCCCTCTGTCAACCGGTAATGACACACATGTCATACCCATAATGTTATGTTTGCTAAGCAGTGTAACGTCAGTACACCAGAAGGTTGTTTGCACAACAGTGGTAACCATGTAAAAGTGTCTGTGCAATACTAGTGTTGTGTCTAAGGCTATAGTCTAGATGCAATGCAATCCTAGTTCTCTATAACCTGTGGCTCTGATACCAATCTATCACACCCTCAGTTTCCACGAACGGGGTTTTACCGTTAGGCGTGTGACATACCAGGATCTCAGACACAGTCATATCGAACGACACTATATGAATTTAATATAAACATTTGACTTCATTCAAAAGAACATAAACAAAGCGTACAATAGTGCGGAAGCGAGTACATAATTTGTAAATCCATTACAATACAGTTACAATAGTCATGTTTAGACAAAATGTTCAATGCTGAAAATATAATAGATGAATGCATGTCCTGAGTGTGTTTCCTTAGCGTGCATCTTGAGCTTATGCATTCCTGTGACCTGAGAAAACATGCTAAAATGTGTCAACATAAAGTTGGTGAGTTCACAGGTTTATTCAACAATAAATGTGTTCGTAAGCGTTCAGCGCATATCGTTAGGTAGCTAGCCTATGTTCTTGTTACTTAGCGTTTCGAACCGAAGCTGACTGTTTACGTCCTATATGTGTTTGTTGTATCCCGTCACGTCTCGTAAGACCGTGACAAATGTGTTAGGTCAATCAAGCACCCGTTTGACCTCCAATCAAGCTAGCGCGACTAGCCCGGGCGGGGTTTGTCAGACCCAGTAGTACTACTCAAAATTACCTCGCTAATCCCATTACTAACGGTTCGAGTGTGTCAGGACATGTTGTGTGTTTGCACTAACGTAACAAGCGATATCAATAATACTACAACCATTTAAGTAAATCTGTTTTGCATGTTTTCTCCCCCAAAAAGAAAGAGAGTAAAATAGGGGCCGTGAAACTCACAGATGATGTAATAAGTATGTAGGATGAAGGTCTCCCAAGTGTTGTTTACAATGCGCTGTCAAACACCTATTGACAGTCATGTTAAGCGTTAATGTTGTGTTCAGCGTTAATAGGCATGTTTAGTCGGGTCAGGTCGCATGGGCTCGGTCGTGGGTGACACACACTCACAAGCAAGCATACACGTATCAGACCTTATGTAGTTCCTAAACAGGTTGTCGTTAGTTGTAAACAGTTAGGTTGTTTTAGATCGTAAAAGTATGTGCTTGTTGATTGCGTTGACCTTAATCTTTGTGGTCAAGAAATGACATTTTATTGATGTTAACTTTTCATCACACGATAGACACCCCGCACACCAGAAGAATTCGCTAACGATGACTCAAATCGCATAACAAGGCTAGACGCACGACTGGACACTTCATTCGCACGAATGGGCCTTCAATCCTACGAATCAATCTCATTCGTACGATTGAACCCTCATTCATACGACTTAGCATTCAATCGTACCACACATCACCAATTCACCCGACTCAACAACCAATCGTACGACCGGACCTCCATTCGTACGATTGGACCTTCAGTCGGGTGTTACTCAGTCGCACACATTCATTCGGTTGAATCAGTCGCACAGACTCTCAATCGCATGCATTCATTCGTACGTCACGCACACACGTATGGACTCAATCGCACGATCCAACCCAGTCGCACCACTTAGTCGTACGATGGGCCCAGTCGCATGGTTCAGTCGCATGGCTGGCCCAGTCGCGTACTGCAGCAGGTCGCGACTGCTGGACGGGCTGAACAGCCTTCGGCTGTCCCGTGCTCGATTTTCACACAATTAGGACTTCCAGACAATTAGGACTTCCAGGAACACTTTCCTAACATGTCTAAGTGGAAAGCACACGCTGATTGACCTCACACGCACCCCCACGACCACATGCATTCAGGTTGAACCCTAACACCCGAACCCCATACTTGCAGCAGTGAAACGAGCAATAAAACGGATGAATGAGGTCGCCTACCTGCTGGGAACGTGATTTCTCAGCTGTTGTGTGGTCTAATCCGACGAAAACAAGCTCAATCGGGTGGAATTTGGTGCTAAGATGAAGAAATGGTGGAGTAGAGAGCGTAGGAGAGAAAGAGAGCAGAATGGGGTGTGTTTGGCTGGTGGATGGGTATTTATACCCAGCCCCAGTTTGGCAATTGTCAGGTTTGGTCCCTGTACTTAGGTCCCGTGTTCCCGAATTCGTTCCGGTTGATAACGACGTGATTGGACGTGCTATATAAATTAAGAGGATTCCTTAGGTGATCTCGTTTATGTGAATCCTCTACAAACACCCACGTTAGTATTTTATCATAATTTGTTTAACGATGTCGGTGGCGGTGTTTGTATACGTTTCGAGTATTAGCGAGTACGGGTCAATGCTAACGACATTGGTTTGAAAAATGTTAACCTGAAATTACGGGGTGTCACATAACAGGTTCTAACGTTTAATCCCAACACCAATTGAACACGAACAAAAACCTAATAACACGAAACCTATTACCCGAGGTAGATCACGCGGAGTTTAGCCTTGCATCTTCATGAATTCACAAACAAAATCGGATTGAAGCATGATTGGATGGATTGAAATGAGTTAGAGATGTAAAGAAAACCTCCAAAATCGCCCAAGTTCGTCCCTTTCTGCCTCTGCTACCGATTAGGGTTTTTAGAATTGATAACCCTCCCTAAATATGGTCAAAATCCGGAGAATTACGTCAAATCTGACCATACGACGTAAGTTACGTCCTTAGGGACGTAAATTACGTCCTCCCTCATGATATACGTGGTTAGCCTCTGTCTTACGTCCCAAAAATTGTCATTTTTAGAAAGGACGTAGCTTACTTCCTTTAGGACGTAAGTTACGTCGTATGCTCTTTTTGCACCAATTTCTTCATTTTCTTCATCTCTTTTCATCTATATATCATCCAATCTTCGTGCACCCCTTGAATACATCATTTAAGCTTCCCACACCTACAATTCAAACCTAACACAAAGTGATTACGCTCGATATAAAAATCACGTTAAACGCATACATTTAAACACTTAAAACATATACAAAACATGAACGCATCACTTCTCATCCGCCTTCTTCTATGTAATTAGTGTCAGTAGAGAGAAATCCCTTTTCTTGAGACATATATGCACCTTCACGTTTGAGATGATGCCAACCAGAACACCAACCTTGTCGTCTTCTACCGTAGGTATTCCATCGCTAAGAAGAGGTAACTTAATTAGTTTGTTTCCACAAATGATCTATGTTTGGTTTTTAGACAACCAATCCATTTTGACCCTAAAATCATAGCTACCATTGGTAATAGAAATCAGGCTTATATCGAAGGATTGTCTAGACAGATCTAAATTACAACTGCCAAGCACATGGGTGGCAGTTATAGTTCTATCATCGGTAATTTTTATGGTAGGTTTTGGAAATTAAACTGGTAAGAACTACCTCTAGCAGTCCACTCAAGTTACCAGGCATGAAACTTCTATCGGTACTCGAATGAGATAATGCTGGAGCAGAACTACCATTTCTGCTGGTTTCTTATCTTCTTGAGCCTTGGGCGGTTTCCTTTTAATGCATGGGTTTTCTACACTCATAACATCCTTTTTGTGATTCTTGTGGCGGAGGAGACTTGGCCGGGATGTTCACACGATGGTTCTTGAAGGTATGGCCAAATTTCTCTACAGTGCTCTCAAATGTTCTCATTGCACGAGTCATTAGGAGGGATAGTTGCACCTGTTGCTTATAATGGAAAGGCTGAGAGTCGTCATAATGTCTTGCTTTTTGGTCCTACGCCAAGCGTAGTAAGCCAGAAAAATCCAATTGGATTCTCACCACCAGGGAGACAAACAAATGTAACGTATGCTTAAACAGGATAGATATCAAATGAAATGAATGCTGGAACGCTAAAATTACCGAGACTCTAAGTCTTAAGATCAATCCAGTGAGCAAGGACTACACATGTCAAGAATATTATCACTTTATTGCAACTTTTGAAGATCTGGCACAATGTAGATGGATAGTGTTACACGAACACTGAAATGCTAAAAAGAGCACGTCTCATAGAGACTAGGGCTAATGTCATAACACAAATCTCATTAAGGCTCGGGTTAGATGAGAACTTTCATACTAGTAGGAATGAAGGATTTGTTTGCATATCAATAGTGAGGTTTCATGAGAACCGAGACCTCATGCCTCCAAGTATAGAAATGAGAATTTGTACTGATTATGACCGTTATCACACAATAGAGTTTCCAGAATTCTCATGCACGACAAATTACAATTACGTGTGCACCCGTGATTCTAATTTGCTTTGCATGGTCACCCATGGTTTCTCCCATTCGAGATAGCATGCCTTGTCAAGTACCGAGTGTTATCAATGATAGAGGTATCAAAGATATATTTATTATACCAAGGGTCAAATAACTAAGGTTGTACAAATGATTCGGTTAAGATAACAACGGGAAATCAAGACGATCTGGCCTTTTCCCTTTGAAGCTCTAAGCGTCTACATGTCTAAGTCTGATCCTCTGATAGACTTCAAATCCCTTTGTTGTCCCACGTTTTACTGTTCAGACTAGTGGAGATGATAGGGTATGTGGGAAGTAGAAACAAGTACAATAGAGTTAGAAAAGTAGTGTGTGTTGTTCTCCTTGTTTGTCATCGTTAGGTTTGTCGTGTTTGTTAAAAAAGAGTTTTGTGTTCCCAAGTGGTAATGTTTGGTTCAAGTTGCCGTTGCTTCAACTCTGAGAGTGAAGAAACAGATGTAGATGTTGGAAGTAAGCGAGCGGGACTCTCCGCCCCTCTGTTAATCGAGGATCATACAGGTGACATAGATAGTGCGGGTAATGTTTGATCGTTCAGTAATGTAATGTTAGCATACCGAGAGAATGTTCGTACAACAGTTGCAATCATGTAAGATGTCTGTGCAATACTAGTGTTGTGTCTAAGGCTATAGTCTAGACGCAAATACAATCCTAGTTCTCTATAACCGGTGGCTCTAATACCAATCTGTCACACCCTCAATTTCCACAAACGGGGTTTTACCGTTAGGCGTGTGACATACCAGGATCTCAGACACGGTCATATCAAACGACACTATATAAGTTTAAAAATAAACGTTTGACTTAAATCAGAGTACATAAAAGAAATGAATAACAGTGCGGAAGAGTAAAACTGAAATGTAAACAATACTAAAAGTCTGAAAATGTTATGCCAAAACAAATATTCAATGCAACTAAATGAAACTGATGAATGATAGGTTCGGTTAAATGCATGAGATTAAGTGGTTTCAATCAAATGTGTGAGATACAGTTAGGGTTGGTGGTTTGTAACGTGTCGGACATGTATGGTTTGACAGAGTTGTGACAAATAAACTCATTTATTACACGAGTTAAATAAATAAAAATCAAATATTTAAAAATTATTAACTATAAAACAATTTTTAAACAATTTTTAGTTTAAGATATATTTATAACTATGTATTAATAATAACTATAAGTAATAAAACTATTATATCAACTTTGTAAAATTTTCTTTTAATTTTTTTTTCAAAAAAAATTTAAAAAAATTAAGCATTTTTTTTCAAAACAAACCATTTAAAAAATGTCATTATTAAAATTTCCTTTTTATAACTTCTAATTTTAATAATTTTTGCTTTATAAGAAACTTACTTTTAAAAACACTAATTTTAAAATATTTCGTATATTGAAAATAAATTGATGTTTTAGAAAGAAAATTTATTTTATAAAAAAATATTTTTTATAGAAATAACGTTAATAAAAGTATCTCTTCCTTAATTTTAAAAAATATTTTTAATCTAAAAAAGTAAAATAGTATAATTAGTAATTAATATAACTATTTACTATGGGAGAAACTAGAAATTTTTGGCGACAGTAAATGTGATGTTGACACATGTTACTTTAGTTACTCTTATATTAAAATATGTCATGGGTATATCGTCTTAACTAATCAAGCTAAGGATCATTGGTTAAAAAAATTATCTAAAAAGTAAAATGGTAAAATTAGTAGTTAATATTGGGGGCGTTCAAATTCGGATAATGAATTTCACTATTCAAATCTGAAATTTCGGATATCCGAGATTCAAAAATTTTTGTATTATTTAAAAAATTTTATAAAAATATAATAATTTTATTATTTTTTCATATATCCGAAGTTTTTATTAAAATATGCAAAAAATCTGAAAAATCTGTAATTTCTATTTAATATTTATTATTTTTAAACTTTTATATGATATGCAAAAATTTTCAAAATTGCTAGCCGAATCCGAAATTTTGGATATCCGAATTTCGTATTTTTGGATTCGTTTATTTTTTAACACCCCCATTTAATATAATTATTTAATATGAGAGATTAACAAGAAAATTTTGACAACAATAAATGTGATGTTAGCACGTATTATCTAAGTTACTCTTTTATTAAAGCAGCTAGATAAATATCACTAATCATTTAGCCCTTAAATCCTAGACAACTTGTTATTTAACAAATCAACCTTCTCCAACAATTTTTCTATACTAGATTTTATGATAGGTTTATACATAAAAGTTTTTTAACAATTTGTTTTTCTTTTCAATAGTATAAACATGTGATTGTAGTCCTTTTATACTATTATTATTTTTACTATATTTTATATTTATTATTATTTATTATTATTATTATTATTATTATTATTATTATTATTATTATTATTATTATTATTATTATTATTATTATTGTTATTATTATATAACAATAACAATAGTAAATTGCTCGACGTTCAGAAAAATTAATAATAAACAATATTGTTAGTATAAATCTAACATATATGAGGAATAACATATTAGGTAAGTTGAAATAAACCGGGTCACTTGAACTGGTGTTAAGTGAACCGGGGTCTTCTTTTATTGATCATTTTCTTTGTTTATTTCTAATAATTGCAGTTAGTTAGTTGTTGATCGAGTCTTTTGTTTGATTTAGTCGCTCCTGATTGTTCGGTAGTGTAGTTTATGATCGTTGGTGTCATGGTTGTCTGTAATGGCTATGTAAGTCTTGTTTGATTCTCAATAATATTAATTAGTTTGTGAGATTTCCTGTGTGATTATACCATTCAGAGGGAAATAAGATCAAATTGAGTGTTTCTCGTGAGAAATTGAGAGTGAAACTTCAATGGTGGATGAAACAACACAGTTTTAGAGTACCGGCATTCCCAAATTTGATGATGATTACGACCATTGGAGCATGGTCATGGAGACACTACTCCGTTCGAAGGAATATTGGCAAGTCATGGAAAAAGATTATGCAGTGATCAAGCTAGGAGAACAAGCCACAACTACATAGCAAAAGAATTTTGAAGAAAACAAGCTAAAGGATCTGAAAGGCTAAAATTTCTTGTTTCGATCGATAGATCAATCGATTCTCAAAACCATGACAGAGAAGAATATTGCCAAGAAAAATTGAGATGCCATGAAATTAAAGTACCAAGAGAATACTAGGGTGAAACGAGCTCAACTATATATAGAGACTTAGGAGAGAATTTGAGATGCTGGAAATGAAAGTTGGAGAAAGTTTCACAGACTACCTTGGTTATTATTTTGTCTTTTTAGTTTTTATAACAATTAAAAATAGTAAAAGTGTGTTTATTTTTCAATGGCAAAAAAAATTAATGTCTATTATTAATTCTAATAATTCAATGCTATTTAAACATAAGTTTTTTTTATTATTTAATAAGAGATAGATGGGAAAAATCACAAGTTAACTTTATCAAAGTCGACTCTTGTTTGGTTATTCATTCATTATAATATGCTTTGATTTTATGTTGACCATTATGTTTCTATGCAGGACATCGGTATAGATTTTTACAACGAACTCTGAGACACACACTAAAATTACTATTATATCTACAACACTTGAGAAATCATACAACACACCTTGGCAATGTTTTCAAGATGGAGCTGGAAAGCAAACCGGATGAATAAAAGATTTCCTAGTCTAATCGATCGGATCGGATTTAAAAACCAACTCACGTCATAAGTAGTGTAAACATTCTAATTGATATACTCAAATATAAACCAAGTTTTAACAATATAGCTCAAGTTTTTCATTATTACTTTATTAAAAGTTATAAAAAAAGAAGAAGTTTTTTATCATTATTTTTTTAAATTTTGAATGACAATAAAATAATAATAATAATAATAATAATAATAATAATAATAATAATAATAATAATAATAATATATTATTATTATTATTATTATTATTATTATTATTATTATTATTATTATTATTATTATTATAGTACTTGATTTTGCCCTGAAGCCTTGAACTATTGAATCGTGACCAACTGCATGTATAAAAGAACGGGCAACCATAAGAACCGTCTAAAAAAACTCATGCAGATAACTATGTATAAAAGAACGGGTAACCACAAGAACTGTCTAAAACAACTCATGCAAATAACTATGTGTATTTCCCATCTCAGTTTCGCTCAAATAAATTATAGCTAAAACTCAAGCAAATAACTAGCACATCTTCTTAACTTATGGTATTCGTCTCCAAGGGTACATATGTTGGTGGGAATGTGTTTTTTTTTTCGGTTTAAAATATCAAAGGTTCAATCCCTCTAAGGTTTAGATTTAAATGATGAATAAGAATATATTAAAAAATTGTTAAAAAAAAAAAAAAAAAAAACTAATGGTAGTCTGGGCCAACATACACGAGGATTCCAAGACTCCTTTCGGTACATTTTTTTCCATGCAACTAACTCCAACAACAGAGAACACCACCTCCGACACACGCAACCACCATTGAGGCTTGAGGGCATTGATCTTGGCATACATATGTATGCAAATTTTAGGCACACTTGACTCTGAGATCATAAATTATTACATGATAATAGTCAAAATCAGATTAATTAGATTAGCAAAGAGGCTCCAACACATGTGAAAAGAAGGCAGGTTAGGGAGATGATTGACGTGTTTGTTTGAAAGAAGTTGTCACCTATGGTTCAAAATTTGATGTCTTTTGTATATAAATGTAATTGCATGCTAAGGGTTTTCAAGAGGATATTCCGATAATAAAGTGATGTATTTTTCAATCAAAAAGAGTATGAGTTAAATCCAGCAGTGTGCAGTTATGGTGATTTTAGAAATAGAAACACTTGTAAAGTAGAGAGTGTGTGTTTATCGATTAAAAAATTACATACTAGGTAAATTCAAATATGAATACATAACTCATATTTTAATTTAAATAAAACCATGGTTCTATAATGGCATGATCTAATCGAGTTGTAACAACATTTAGATATAATTATCATTTGTAACTCACCGAAATGAAACTATTTATAAACACATTACCTCTAACATCATTATATGCATGTTATACTAATGATAAAGCCAGAACAACACACCCCAAAATTGAAGGAAACGGGCCTCGTCCTCAAAGGCCAGATCTTTGGTGTCATGTCGGTGCATGGTGTGATCATATTCGGTTTCAAGAAGAAGGCATTGCTAACTTGGTGGTTAAGGGGGACGTGGGAGGTTTTGCCTCTCTTGGAGGTCCAAGGTTCAAACATTGACATGAGTGTATATTACTAACTTGATGATACTAACAACTAACAACAAACTAGTCGTTCAAAAAAAAGGAATAAGGCATTGCGGTGGTTTACAATATTAGACCCATTTTTTGTTAAAATTTATAGATAATTATTCTATGGATAAAAAGATATCTTATGGAACAAAAGTCTACTCAAAGTAAGTGGTAAATTAAATTACAAAATTAAAGAAAAAAACAAAGCAATATTTTGAAAATTAAAAACAAACAAATAAAACTAGTAGACAAATAATATTGCAGTGGTTTTGCAAAAATTAGTTTCTAGAAAGCCGCAAAAAAAACTTTGAATAATAACCACAAGAAAAACATGCATCTTCTATTCTATAAGTTTAATTTATTTTATTAGCAATGTCAACTCAAAAAAGGTCAACACACATATATCTATATTGCTTTGACCATTCCAAGTCTACCCATCCATAGACTTTGACCGTTTTGAGCCAATTGTTTATAACAAGTGTCTTATTGCATTGTATCAAATGCATAATGTTTTGTAGAAAAGCTTCATTTTTATATGGCAATAAAGAAAATGTAAACGTTACTAATCAAACCTCTATGGTTTTGACCATTTTAACCGGTGTTTTAATAAGTAATCGAATTTACAATGGGATGTCAAAATAAAAAACTTCACACTTGGCATGTAATTTAAAGAACTGCCAACACATACTTTTTGATCCTACTATTTACGTTGTATTCCTGAGTTTAATAAACAAGAAAAAAAGAAAAAAAAAGGAAGTGAAAAGAAATTAACGAGATAAAATAAATGAAAAAAAAGAAAAAGAAAGAAAATTGAGGACAGTGAAAAAAAAGCGAGAAAAGTAAAGACGTGTTATAATTTTGTGTTTGGGAAATAAGAAGTAAATGTTCTTTTTTTCATTTTCTTTCCTTTTGAAAGGAGGTTAAGATGAAAGATTTTTTAAAATTTTCTTTTCTTTTATTAAACTCAGAAACGCAAATTTATTTTAATTTCCTTATACTTCCTTTCATTAAAAACTTAACAACACAATTTTCTTTCACTTTTCATTCATTTCCCTTTTTAAAAAAAAACTTGGGAACACAATAATAAGCCTACGTCTTATACTATCAAAGACTTGAACTTCAATCATTTGGAAGAAAGACATGCACCTTGATACATTAGACTGCAACCCTTTGGTTCAAACTATTTGACCTTGTTTAATCACCGTCTTACCAATTACCCTTTTAAAAATACATTTTCATGTGGGGACTAGGGGGTAGGAAGTTATTCATTAACCGATTAACGTGATTTAATAAGGTTTGTCATATACGTACCAAACAAAATTAGGTTTTATGATTAATTAGCTTCCAACAACTTAAGTCCAAGGAGCAATGTTGTTAGGACCGGATCGGACCGGCCGGTCCGACCGGTTCGACCGGGATTCGGAGGCCTGTCCGGTCCGGTCGAGGGTGGTTCGTTTTTGGAGAGTTGAACCGGCCGGTTCGAACCGAGTCGGCGGTTGGACCGGCCAACCGGTTCGGGTCCGACCGGATTTTGATTTTTTTTTTTTTTTTTTTTTGATTTTAGTGGGTAAAAACGGGGTGTTAAACCATAAATTAGTACTTTGTATATACAAATATAGTTAAGTTTATATATAACTATAAAATATATGTATAAATCATATATAAATTACTTATATTTAATTACATATATAAATATAATTAAAATATAGTTAAATCCGGTCCATCCGGTCCGACCGGTCCGACCACCAAACCAGTAAGCCGTCCGGTTCGACGTCCGATCCGGTTCTGAGAACATTGCCAAGGAGCCCTCCTTCGCATTTCACATTTGATGGTATCACTAAATAAATTATTAAAACGTCAGCTAAGACTAGTGACCTTGAGCAATCGGATCCGCTTGTATGGAACCGGGTATTACCCGAGATCGGAGAACAGAATATTATATAACCAATGACTAGATCAATGTTACAGGTTTGGGTTTGGTCTTGTTAGGTTCAGGTTTTCCGGAATTCGGTTTAAGCCAAAGACCAAACAATTGACTCATGAACATGTTTAGCCGAAAAAGCATGTTCAAGTCGAAATAAAACATTCAAGGTCTGAGCAATATAACGCTTTTACTTTTTAAAGAGCACATTGTCATAAATTAACTGATGAAGAGTATGTCAAAAGTTAAAAGATAAAGAGAGAATTGAGCACAAACTTTATAGTTTAGAAGTAATTATTATACACATCCACCTTTTATTTATTTTCTTTAATCTATAATTTTAGGGTGTTAATATGCAGAATAAAAGTTCAAATTTAATGGATTGTTTTGTGTCAATCCAAAAAAACAAATGGTGTATGTATTAAGGTCGCATGCCTAACACAATTTTTAGATTCATGTTGTGTTAAGATTTGTGTCGGTTTCGGCTTGCTAACCCACAAACACCACCCATTTGACATCACTCATGCAAAACATGTTCCCTAATGAATAAAGCATTCCTATTTGGTCACATACAAATCCCTAACATATGTGAAGCCTCACTTGACACGAACAAAATGAATTTCTAAGCAAAAAAGATCAGCACTCTCCTAGGGTAGTTGACTAAACGGTTTGTTCTTTTGGCACCGAAACATCCATCGAAGACCCATGTAGCATCGCTCTTTAACAAGATAAAAGCAAGACGATTTCTAAATCAAAATAAGTCTCGTGAAAATGATCACAAATAGGTAGACCTTACTTCTCAGTTTCTCTGACAGAGACCATCTTTATCCATTTGGCCTGACCCAAATCTTGACATGTCCTCGTGACACCAACCTTACTCTATATTACAATCAAAACTGGCAAATGAGAGTTTTCTCATGGTTTAGATCATCAATAGAGGCATCTTAGCAGCAATCATCTATTTTAGGTACAACCTTAAACTGACTACCCAAGTGCTCACTGCACAGGTTGACCTCATCATCTACAAACACCAAGTGATATTTACACCTGTAATATATATTTTTTTATTTTTTACAAAGATATTGGACTAGTTGTCAAAGAACTAAATGCGCCTTCGTAAGGAGTGCATGGAGGCAACCAATAACCTATGGTTGCCAGTGCCATTTGCATTCTTTTGGGACAACACACAGAGAAAATTGTTGTTTGTTGACATAATTACAATGCATAATGAGGTCACACGGCAAAGATCTGGGACGAGTTTTGGTTGTTAAATTACACACACAAACGGGTGCTGCTAAGAACCAAACATCTTTTCCCTCCAAAAACAGGTACCAAAAGGTCAGTGATAATAGCAGCCTACAAATTGGCTTAAGATCAGCTCAATATGAACTTCATATTTGCAGATGTTCAATGCAATATGAATCCTAAACATTAGATAATAAGCACAGCAACTTCATGTGTCTTTGAACATGATAATATTCTCTCTGATACAAAATTTTAATTACCTTAAAACATTCATGTTTTAACCATGCATAATACCATGTGACCATTAGTGAATAACCGGCTTCAGAGGATGAGCTCTAAGTTCAGACAAATTCAAGCTTGCATCAAGCTCTTCATCTAGTTCCCCAATAACACTTCTGCATAATCACAAGAATAAAAATAACTGATTATAAGGTTTGCCTACATCCCACCCTCCCCAGACCCCGACAATAGCTTCGCTATGGACGGGAAGTACTGGGTGTTGTTAAGGTATATTCATTAATGAGAAACATCATTTCTAAGTTCTAACTTGGTCAACAGAGTTCAAAAACAAACCATCCAACTTCCAAAAACGGTTATAAAATCCATTCAGCTTTCAAAAACATTATAAATTAGAAGAGATCATTTGCCCACGTCAGCATTTGACAGGTTACTGATCAAATTTTCTGTTGACCGTTTTGGAAAAGTGAAGTGGTTTTAGTAACAAATTTGAATATCCAAGGATGGAATCGCAATTTGCCCAAATAAAAATGGACCATACATGTTATCACCCCTTATGATGTAAAGGCCTAACACAAGTTGTTGAACACCCTCCTGCAAGTCAAATAAGGAATTAATGTTAATGGTCAACCTTGCAGATTCACTAAAAGTATATATATGGTGTGATTAAATATTTAAATGCACAAGTGTTGGGATGTATAGGCTTCAACTACACTTAGGGCCACTGGCCCTAGGCAGGGGCACAGGCAAGGGCAGCGTCCCTACTCCAGCCTGTTCATTTGTTTACCCTAATCTTGTTTAGGGGCTGTTTGGTAGCCTCTTAATGGTTCCATAAAGAGGCTACCTCTGAACCGTTAAGAGGTTTATGTGTTTGTTTCAAAAAAACGGAGCCTCTGAACTGAACCATTCAGTGCTGAATGGTTCAGATATGAAATCACGCTGAATGAAGTTCTAGACTCACAGCACTCATCTTCGATCTTCATCTTCCTCCCTCATCTCCCTCCCTCACCTTCGATCTTCATCCTCATCTTCGGTCTTCATCTTCCACAGCCGACGACCCTTCGACCTCCGACCACAGCCGATTCACCTTCGACCTCCGACCACATCCGATTCACCTTCGACCCTTCATCCTCATCTTCGGTCTTCATCTTCGAACTCACAAAACCTAATCTCCGCGCGATTCACCTTCGACCTCCGACCACATCCGACGACCCTTCGATTCACCACCGATTCACCTTCGATCCCCTTCGATCACCTTCGATCCCCTTCGATTCAAGACCTCCGACCACAGCCGACGACCCTTCGAAGTATGGTTATATATATATCACTTGATTTCATGATATGCAAGCATTCTATCTACCTCTGTTTCTTCCGTTCGTTGGTTTGATTCGAACTTCCTTGTGCTATTTTTTTCTTTTGTTCGCAGGTACGATTGCATCTCCTAAAACTCAAATAATAGCACATAAAATGTTGTCATAATTCCAACAACAGTATATGATGATAATGTGTTGGTTCTTGATTTGAATATGATTATTTGATTATCCTCTGTTTCATATACAGAGTTAAGCCTTATTATTAAATTGTGAATTTGTTAAGATCAATGTTTGTTTAAATTTTTAGGGTTCTTGACAAAACCCTTTTTTTGTTCATGGCATTTGGATCTCTATCTGCTACTGTAAGTGAACATGTGGGTGTTTTTTAGTAGCTCATTTCTCTACATGTGAGTTTTTAGTAATGGATTAAGTGTGTTTTTGTTCAATCTGTTACTTTTTTTTGTAATTTGGTTTGAATCTTACTCATTGGTTTAGGTTGTAATGGTTTAGGTTGTAAATTGGTTTGAATATTGATGGATTGATTTGTGTGGCAGTTGTAATGGTTTAGGTTGTAAATTGATTTGAATATTGATGGATGCTAGTTTATTATCAATGGTAGGTTGTAAATTGGTTTAGGTTGTAAATTGGTTTGTAAATTGGTTTGAATATTGATGGTTTGAATAAACTTTGGTTTACTAGTTTATTATCAATGGTAGTTTTTAAGTTTGTTTCTTTTTGTATTGTTTGAAGAAAATGGCTCAAAAAAGATTAGGGTTAATTGGAAGCAAGAAGGGGTTGAAAAAAGTTTTCTAGAATCGTGTGTCCATGAATTGACACTTCATGGACGCGAGGGAAGCAGTCTTAAACAACTCTCTTGGAAGAATGTAGTAGAAAAACTGAAAACAGAGCATAATTTCATAGTTGATCAAAGACAAATGAAGAATCGCTATGATTACCTAAAAGCTAAATTTGCTGCCTGGACAAAGTTAAAAAACAAAACCGGCAATGTTTATGATCCCGTAACAAACACATTTAACTTGTCGGAAGAAGAATGGCAATTAGAGATGAAGGTATTTCGTAAATATATTTAAGTAATAATTATACATTATATTCAATAATCTTAAATAATTTTTATAATTTTTTCACACAGTCCAACAAATATGTAGAAGCTTTGAGAGGTGCACCTCTTTCTTACCCTAAACTTTGTGTTCAATTATTTGAGGGTTCTACTTCCAATGGGTTTGACAGTTGGGGACCATCTTCAACAATTCCTCGTCCTTCTAAAGAGGTGTCTGATCAAAATGTAGATGGTATTGATGACATTGAATGCACTCAAATGGATCTAGATGTTAGTGAAGAGTCATCTGATAGGTCGAAAAATAAAAGGAAAATCCCGACTGCCGGTGTTAGTGAGGAGTCAACCATTCGGTCCAAAGCGAAAAAGGAGGCACTAAACTCAAAACTAATAGAAGTTGGGGACCAAATATCGCAAGTTGCAAAGATGTTGATTGAAAAACACAACTTGTCTAATGATATGGATGCATGTATGGATAAGCTTGAAAGTTTAGGTTGGGGCATGTTTGATGCTAAATACCAAACTGCGCTTTTGCTTTTCGGTGAAAGTCCTGACATAAGGAAGGTGTGGTTGCGACTACAACCGTCGGTTTGCGAGATGTGGGTGAAAAATGCAGGGGCGAAGTATGGACTATTTTGATGACTTGTTAGGTTTTGGGATATTATATGTATGGATGTGATTGTTATTTTATGATCTTTAGTTTTTGGGATAATGTGTTTTTGGATATGATTGTTTGGTTTTCGGATATTATGTGTATGGATGTTTTTGAATGTGATGGAAACTTTTTGGATAATATGTTCGTAGGTTTTAAATTTTTGATGAACGTGATGGATGATTTGTTTATGGATCATATGTTTGTAGGTTTTTAAACTTATGAATGTTAACAGGTAGCATATGGATTCGGAGGATGAGATTATTGCCGTGTTCATTTTACTTTGTTGGCAATGGTTACGGTTAGCTACAGGAAGAATTGAAAGGCCGAGAGACTTGAATTCTGCATTGACCGGCTATGCGTACACGCAAGAGTTGTTGCACGGATCTTCTACACAATGTCATGAGATGATGCGTCTTTCACGTGAAGCATTCGTACTAATATGCAATCATTTTCATCAAAGAAATTGGTTACAAAGTAGTAGGTCGATAACCTTTCAAGAAAAGTTGGCTATGTTTTTTATTATCATAGGACATAATGAACGATTTAGGATGGTTAAACGAAGATTTCAACACTCAACAGAAACGATTCATAGATGTTTTCATGAGGTGCTAAATGCAATGATGAATTTCGCAAAAGAAATTATAGTTCCAACATCTTCTAATGGCATCACAAATACTTCGGAAAGACAGAGAAAGTTAAAACAAATATTTCCTGGAGCAATAGGTGCGTTAGATGGAACTCTTATACATGCAGTCGTACCAGCCGATCAACAAACTCGTTATAGAGGAAGAGGAAAAGGTGAATGCTACCAAAATGTGTTAGGAATTTGTGATTTTGATATGATATTCACGTTCGTATGGGCTGGATGGGAGGGCATTACGCATGATTCTCGAGTTCTAAAAGAAGTTGCCTTTAACTCGACATCCGGCTTTCCTTTCCCCCCACCAGGTTCTTAATCATTTTTAAAATTTTTATTAATTACAATATTTGTTTTCTTTTGTAATACATTTGTTACTAACATTGCAGATAAGTATTACCTTTGCGACGCTGCGTACACCAACACTCGTGGGTTTATGGCTCCATACCGTAGTACGAGGTATTGGTTAGCCGATTTTCGACGACAACGTGCATTAACTAAGGAAGAAAGATTCAATCATGCTCATGCACAACTTAGAAATGTTATTGAGCACGCATATGGTGTGTTGAAGGCAAGATTCCCAATCTTAAAGCAAATGGCTCCCTTTTCGTTTACAATTCAAAGAGACATAGTTATTGCTTGTTTCGCCGTTCATAACTTTATACGGAAATGCAACATTCATGATCAGTTGTTTATGGCATACGACGAGAACACATTGTTTGCAGAAGCAGAAGGTGGTAACAATGATGATCAGTTTGTTCATGATATAGAATGGGGTTCACAAGGCATTAATTATATGAATAATTTGCGTGATGAGATAGCTAGTCAATTAGTTTCAATTGATTAATATTTGAATTACTTTGTAATTGGATATTAGTATGTTGTATTTGAAATATTTTGAGTTTGAATTTTAATATGTTGTATTTTGTTAACCTATTGATCATTCACGTACAGTCATTCAGACATCTAACCAAACAGATACATTTTATTCAGCCCAAAATAATTCAGAGGGGTAAAATTGTCATTTTGTACAGTCATTCAGAGATTCAACCAAACAGCACATTTTGGTTCAGCACTTACTGGTTCAGAGCCTCTTAACCATTCAGACCTCTTAACCATTCAGCACTTAATGATTCAGATCTAACCAAACAGCCCCTTAGTCTATATATTGATCATATGTACGTGCAAAATAATAAAATATCCCATAGTGTATCCTATGGACGACGTAAGCCACACCGACCGAACCACATTAAATACACGTGTTATGTTTCCTTTTTTGATTGTGTATGCGTGAGATAGTGTTTGTGTGCATTCTTATCAGTTCCACTCCTAACAACAAGGAGATGCCACAAACTTAATGATATACATGCGGGGAACAGAGATAGACTTCGCAGTGTGCTAATGGAAAAATTACAATTTTTAACAACTACAATATATGAACCATCAGGTGCATGAAATAATATCCGAAAGAAACCAATGTCTGTTTTGGTATAAAAAAGATGAACTAACCTTGGTCGAATAAACCCTTTCATGAGATTCATCAAGAATAATATTTGTAGCCTGATCAAACCCTTTTAACACTCCCTGAATGCAAAAAAAAAAAACCATTATTATTATTACTATAATGGTCTAAATTTGCAAAAATCATAGTGATCTTCAAAAAGACAAGCTCACCACTATGTTGCGTCCATCATTCGTGATAACTGAAATGTATTCTGTAAAAGAGTTAAAATTTTTGGGGAGAGAGTAATAAGTTTATAGGGGACTGAGTGTTAGCTTACAGCAATTAATAGTTAGTGCCAAACACAATTTTGAATAAAAAGATTGCAAATACTACAAGTAGAAGAAAAGGAAACTAGAGATTTTGTACTTACGATCAACAACAGATTCAAGTCCTGGCCCACCCAGCATTTTAATGATACTGATTCAAAGTCTTCAATAGAAGAAACTTATGTGTCAAAATGATACACAGAAAGAGAAACAAGTAAGATAATAAGCCTCAGTATATGAGCAGAATCATTGAGTTCGGTAACTTGCGGTAATTATTAACTATTAAGAGGGGATGGCTTCACCTGCCAACACATATTTTACCATTTTTTGAGTTTAATCGATTTTAATATGATAACAACAAATGATGCATTTTTTGCAATAAATTAATTTAGGATTGCCTTAGGCCCTTAGGAGTGTGCAAAAATCATGCCGGACCAAAACTGTAAACCCAAACAATACCAGCTATAATTGATCTGGATCTTGGCTCATGAGTATATTAAAAAGAGGTTCTTGGATTCATTGGTCAGAATCCACCCAGTTTCTTTCTAAGACCCCAGATTGTATTATGGCTATCGATAACGAGACTAAAGTACATGAACCCAAAAAAAAAAGTGGCAGCTTGTTTTTCTTCCATTTGGCATGAAACTTACAGAATGTAAGCAGGCTTACAAAACTCAACGACAGGTACTGGGTGCATTACTTATTTGCAAACTTAAAAAAGTCCCACTTTGGCAACAAACAAGCAAGTCAATGGTTCACTATCAACACAAAGAGATGATTAAAGATCAATCAGGGATACAAGGAGGCAGCTTTGATCAAATTTCGTCAAGAAAACAATCTTGATTCAGAACCCAGGTAGTTGAATGCTTAAAAGGGTAAATTACTGAATGATTCTTGTAAATTCAAGCTTAAATTCTAAGATAAAAGACTAAGAACAACAGCAGATGATTAGTATACAGAATAGGGATAATACTATTGATTTAGGACATTCGTCGAACACTTGGAGTGCATATCAGCTAAACAAAACTGAAATTCTTAGAAGCATAAGTTGCTGAATACCTGATTTCGTAGGTTTTGCGAGAGAAAACGTTGAACCCTTCCCGATTCCTCGATCTTTCTAATTGGCTAATTGCTGATAAAGGAAAAGGGGCACCGAAGTGTGTTTAAATTTTAATTGTTTAAGTTCTCGGGTAAGCAATAAAACCTATAAGAGTTGAATTTTTGGAAATTTCATTCAAGACCTACTATTTGGTATACATTTAATTTTTTATAAATATAAGGGTGAGATGAATTGAATATTTTAAAAAATAATGAGATTGTTTTCTCGAAAAACAAATACTAAAAAATCAAACTTTTAGATATTTTTCAACAAAAGAAATTGTTCTTTTTCATTTCCGTAAGTAATAACATCTTGTTGATCTCACTCGCTTTATCTATCTATTGTTAACCACCTCCGACTCTACCTTCGTAAAATTCTCATATCTACTTCTAATGTTTTCAAGTGCACCAATCCCCTGCATAATTTTAATTTTATATAAAAACTGTTTTATTAAAAAATCATTATACTTTTTCTTTTGCTGAACTCGTATGGGAAAAATGACATAAAATTTGAGACAACATTGAATTCGAACAGTAACTCCCAACGGTAGTTTTTTTTACCCGATCCACTACAAAAGATGAATTTATTCTTTTGGTAATTTCTTCTTATTCTTCACCAAATCATACCTTTTTCTTTATTATATATGAAGAATTATCCAGTTGACTTATTTAAATCAAACCATCAAATAATTTCAATCTAAAGATCCATAACTCTCAAGTTCATTCAAATGTTTAATCATCTAAACATACAAATCGGCTAATGCTCTTGAAATTGTTCTTCACAACGGTGACCCTTAGCATAAAAAAAGGAATCAAAATCATCATTGAAATATGCATCTCTATCCTTCCATTCAAGAAAACAAGCTATTTTGCATGTTGGTCTTAAGGTCATTATTAACTACTTCCTTAATAATAACCCTATATGGTAAAATTAGTATCGAAGGTTGATTTTTACTGCTTAAGCCAATTTTACAGCTACTTCCTCAATAATAACCCTAAATGGTAAAATTAGTATCCAAGGTTGATTTTCGATGCTCAAGGTAAGCTTTAATTAGTTTATGCCTATCCACATATCATAACATGCTAGTCACATCTTTGTTATTTTCAAATGCTTTAAATCCTAAATCAAGGTTCATATTCGGAATCGTATTAGGTCAGCAAATAGCATCCTCATCAATGCAATATCCTAGATTCCTAGGCTTATGATCATCTTATTTAAGTTATGAGTGAAAACCTTTAACAAATCTACGTAACTTACCTTCCTATTAACATATGTTCTACCAAGAAACCTTGCAAAGTTTCAACCATGATTATTGTAATAGATAGACAGGTAATCTTCTGTAAAAAATTAAATCTTCAACATCATTAAAGTTGCAATGACAGTATTCACAAAAAACATTACCAGATCAATAATGAAACAATAACATTCTTTAATATTGGAAATGGTCAGAATCATAAAAGTTGCTTTGTACGTGCCAGACCACCATTGTTCTTGATCGACTAATGCGAGCATGGAAGAATAATTATTTGGGATGATTTATAACCAACATTCAGTTACATTAAACTTATGAACAATGTATGACAAATAAATAAAAGTTAAAATGTTTATCCAATATTTTTTAAAACTTTAGAATCAAATCTATAATTTTAACATCTAAATTATTTTAGATTTTAATATAATAATTTTAAACATGAGTAAATTTCGTTTTTCGTCCCTGTGGTTTGGACGTTTTAACTAATTTAATCCAAAAATGGATCTTTTGTCAAATCATGTCCTGTGATTTTATTTTTATAACGGTTTTGATCACTGACACTAATTATGTTATATTTTTCAGTTAAGTTATAGGGTATTTCAATCAATTCACATGTAAAGGACTAGTTATGTAAATTACATAAGATTAGGATTATTGATTTGATTTTCTTAAATAATAAAAATAAAAAAAATTTCAAACCTACTAACTACAGATCGCTTGTTTCCTCAACCACCCCACCCTACACCGCCGACCAGAACCACCATGCCATCATTTGCCACCGGCTTTAACCTCCACACCGGTGGTAGTCGTTTAATCGAAGCTCCAACAGTTCAATCGAAGCCCTATTTCGTAGTACAATCAAAGCGCTTATGTACAGTAGTTTGAAGATGAAGAATAAGAAGATGAGAAGGGGAAAATGAGTGGGGTAGCGATTGACTAGAGATGACTGAAGATAGCGATAGTGGTTACCCAACAAAGATTAGGAGAAAAGAAGTGGTTTATCTGATGTTGCTGATGGAAGACTGTGACGATGGTAGTTTTCTGGCAAGATGAGGAAGAAATTAACGATTTTCTAATGAAGCGGATGTAAACAAACAAGGATATCAAAGTTCACTCAAATATCTGGATGATTTTTATTCATACTGAAGAAGCTATATAAATAGCCTTACAGACTCCACATACCATGAATAACAGACTCCACATAAATAGCAACAAACCAAAGACTAGCTAACAAACTTGGACTAGTTAAACTAGCCGTTACAATGACACATTACGACTGCATGGGCTTAACAGCCAACATGCATGACCCATTACGTGGACCTTAAGTCCATTATTGACCCAACATAACCTTCCCTTAAACTGAAAGTGGGTTTACCCTTCAGTTTAAAATTTCCAACTCTTGAACTCCAAGCAAGTCTCTCATCTTCTCAAAATCAGTCAACTTCAGTGGCTTAGTCATTACATCAGCAACTTGATCAGCAGTAGAACAAAACATCAGTTTTACTTCTTCCTTATTAACCAACTCTCTTAAGTAATGATAACGGACATCAATATGTTTCGTCCTTCAATGCATCACCGGATTCTTGGATAAGTTGATAGTTGGTGTGTTGTCACATTTAATCTCCACTGTCCCAATTCGCTTACCTGTAAGTTCTCCCAGAAGACCTTTTAGCCAAACACAATGACATGCACAATTCGTGGCTGCCACATATTCAGCTTCCGTTGAAGAGAGAGTGACAATCTCTTGTTTGCGTGAGCTCCAACAAATAGCAGCTTTACTTAGAGTACACACGTACCCTGAAGTGCATCTACGATCCACTATATCTCTTGCATAATCACTGTCTGTAAACACTTCTAACCTTCCTGATGTGTTACAATCGTAAACCAGCCCATAGTTGTAGGTGCCCTTAACATACCTCAGTATTCGTTTTGCTAGTTGCATATGCTCCTCCTTAGGACTTGACATGAATCTTGAAGTTACACCAACAGCATACATGAGATCTGGTCTAGTAACCGTAAGGTACATTAGACTGCCGACTAGACATTTGAATTCAGTGTCATCAACACCATGCCCACCATCATTTTTCTTTATAACAGTACCGGGAACAATGGGGTTTTTAACTCCATTTCCTTCCCACATTCCAAACCTCTCCAAGATTTCCTTAGCATACTTCTTCTGTGACATACTGATCCCTTTCTCATTCTGATGAACTTCTACACCCAGGAAGTATTTCATTTGCCCAAGATCTGTCATCTCGAATTCTTTCTTCATAGATGCACAAAATTCAGCACGAAGCTTCCTATCATTTCCCGTGTATATCAAATCATCAACGTACAAACTTACTATTAAGACTTTATTCCATACCTTCTGATGAAAAGTGTGTGATCAAACTCACTTTTCACAAATCCTTCCCTTACAAAATAGCTTTCTATGCGATTAAACCAAGCTCTTGGAGCTTGTTTTAATCCATATAGAGCACGTTTGAGTCTATAGACTTTATGTTCGTCACCTGTTTTGACAAAACCTTGCGGTTGATCAACATAGATAGTTTCCTTCAATTCACCATGTAGGAATGCACTTTTCACGTCTAGCTGGAGTACTTGCCATTTGTTATGTGCTGCCACTGCTAGTAAGGTTCTTATAGTATCCCATCTGGCCACTGGAGCGAATACTTTGTTGTAATCAACCCCTTTTGTTGAGCGTACCCTTTCACTGCTAGTCGAGCTTTGTATTTGTCCACTTCACCTTTTCATTCAACTTTGTTTAAACAACCACTTCACACCTGTAGGCTTAGCATTCGTTGGCTTTTCCACCAGCTCCCATGTTTTATTTTGCTCTATGGAGTTTATTTCTCTTTGCATTGCTTCTCTCCATTTTGGATCTTTGTCAGCCTCTTCAAAGTTAGTAGGATCACCAAGTGAACTGAACATTGCTAAGTTGGTTTCTTCATCTGACAGGCCTTCACCACTTTCATATTCATTCATCCAGCCGGGTGCCTTCCCTGTTCGCCTCAGGCTTCTTTCTTGAGTGTTTGTAGCAGGAACATCTTCACTTTGCAATTGTTCACTGGTTTGTTGCTCTACTTCAACAGGACTAGTGGACAGGGTTGTTATTTCTGGCTGAGATACAATGCATTCTGGTGGATCAACAACTTCTTGTGACTGGGCCCTCATTGACTCATCAGCTGGTACCATTCCTTCATCCTTAACTCCCACATATTCTTCAGGTATTACTAAATCAGAAGTTCCCATGTCTTCTGGTTTCCAGTTCCATTTGCTATCTTCATCAAAACTCACATCTCGGTTAATTATTATTCTTTGTGACTTGGATCATAGAGCCGATATGCCTTGGATTCCAAACTTATTCCAGGAATATAGACTTAGTGCTTCTGTCGTCCAGTTTGCTTCTCAACTGTGCAGGAATATTAGCATATGCTATGCTCCCAAATACTCGGAAGTAATCAACATTGGGTTTGGTACCAGACCATGCCTCCTCGGGTACTTTAGTTTCCAACACAGTTGTAAAGCATCTGTTAATTACATGATTTGCCCAGTTCGCAGCCTCAGTCCATAACCATTTGGCAATGCTTTGTCTACCAATAGACATCTGACCATATTCATAATGGTCTTATTTCTACGTTCAGCCACCCCATTGTTGGGGTGTGAACGCAGCGGTCAGTTGTCTTTGATTCCATTAGTTTCACAAAAACTGTTAAAGGCAGTTGAAGTGAACTCTCCCCCCTGTCACTTCTAAGTGCTTTTAATTTCTTTCCAGTTTCATTTTCAACCATACTTTTAAATCTTTTGAATACCTCAAAGCAATCAGATATTTGATAGAAAGTAGGTCCATCCCTTTCGAGAAAAGTCATCAATAAATACTAAATGTACCTTTTTTCACTGGTGACATAGGAGAAATAGGTCCATACAGGTCAGTATGGATAAGTTGCAGCCTTTCTGTTGCCCTTCATATGATTTCTTTGGTATCGGTTCCCTTTGTTGTTTCCCTAACTGACATACTTCACACACTTTGTTTGTTCAGCAACCTTTGGTAGACCCAAACCAAGCCTGTATTGCATAACTCGAATGTACTTGTGACTAACATGGCCCAATCTCCTGTGCCACAACTGGGTGGTTTGATCATCAGTTACCTTCAAACATCGGTTGGACAATGGTTTGGCTACAGCATGAACTATGAACATGCGGTTCCGATCATGTTTGACTGCACAATCTGACCTCTCTGAGGGTGATAGACCTTGCAAGTTCCTCGCCTTATCACTATGGTCAAAGCTTTTTCTTGTAGTTGTCCAACACTCAACAGATTGGAGGTGAGTTCAGGAACATAGTACACTCGTGTGATGACTTGAGTAACTCCTTCTACCTCAAGTCTTATGTCTCAATTCCTCTAACTATAAGCTTCAAGTCGTTGCCCAACTAACAGTATGAGTGTAGTTCGTCCAGTCTTATAAACCAGTCTTTCGTGCCTGTCATATGATTTGAACATGCAGAATCCAATGTAGGAATATTAGCATATGCTATGCTCCCAAATACTCGGAAGTAATCAACATTGGGTTTGGTACCAGACCATGCCTCCTCGGGTACTTTAGTTTCCAACACAGTTGTAAAGCATCTGTTAATTACATGATTTGCCCAGTTCGCAGCCTCAGTCCATAACCATTTGGGAAATGCTTTGTCTACCAATAGACATCTGACCATATTCATAATGGTCTTATTTCTACGTTCAGCCACCCCATTTTGTTGGGGTGTGAACGCAGCGGTCAGTTGTCTTTTGATTCCATTAGTTTCACAAAAACTGTTAAAGGCAGTTGAAGTGAACTCTCCCCCCTGTCACTTCTAAGTGCTTTTAATTTCTTTCCAGTTTCATTTTCAACCATACTTTTAAATCTTTTGAATACCTCAAAGCAATCAGATTATTTGATAGAAAGTAGGTCCATCCCTTTCGAGAAAAGTCATCAATAAATACTAAAATGTACCTTTTTTCACTTGGTGACATAGGAGAAATAGGTCCATACAGGTCAGTATGGATAAGTTGCAGCCTTTCTGTTGCCCTTCATATGATTTTCTTTGGTATCGGTTCCCTTTGTTGTTTCCCTAACTGACATACTTCACACATTTGTTTGTTCAGCAACCTTTGGTAGACCCAACACCAAGTGCCTGTATTGCATAACTCGAATGTACTTGTGACTAACATGGCCCAATCTCCTGTGCCACAACTGGGTGGTTGATCATCAGTTACCTTCAAACATCGGTTGGACAATGGTTTGGCTACAGCATGAACTATGAACATGCGGTTCCGAGTCATGTTTGACTGCACAATCTGACCTCTCTGAGGGTGATAGACCTTGCAAGTTCCTCGCCTTATCACTATGGTCAAAGCTTTTTCTTGTAGTTGTCCAACACTCAACAGATGGAGGTGAGTTCAGGAACATAGTACACTCGTGTGATGACTTGAGTAACTCCTTCTACCTCAAGTCTTATGTCTCCAATTCCTCTAACTATAAGCTTCAAGTCGTTGCCCAACTTAACAGTATGAGTGTAGTTTTCGTCCAGTCTTATAAACCAGTCTTTCGTGCCTGTCATATGATTTGAACATGCAGAATCCAAAACCAAACACCTGATGTACCTTTTTTGGATCTCAGCATGTGCCATGAGTAGGAGATCTTTCCCCTCATCAAATTCTGCATAGTTGGCTGGTCGGTCTGATTGAGGACATTCATAGGCAAAATGTCCTAGTTGATGGCAGCTATAGCATTCAATCGAGGATTTGTCAAAGTCGGATCTAGTTCTGCCCCGTCCGCGACCTCGTCCTCGATTGTAGGAGGAACACCCTGCCTCGTCCGCGACCACTTGCATTAGCATTCTCGATCTTCATCACTTGATCTTCTTGTGGTTTCTTCCGAAGCTTTTGTTTATGCACCAATAAGGAACTTTGCAGTTCATCAATGGTTAAAAGCATCGATATCACGAGACTCTTCGAGAGTACACACCACAAAATTGAAATTTTCTGTAAGAGACCGTAGTATCTTCTCCACAATGGTCACTTCAGTCATAGTTTCTCCATAGTGACGCATGTTATTACCTTCCTTCCTTCATTTCCAATGTTTCAAACTCTTTACGAAGGCGCTGTAATTGTGCTCGTTTCACTCGTGTATTACCTTGGTATTTGGTACACATGACATCCAGATCTACTTTGCACTGTCCTTCTTTGCCATGGTACGAATAATCTGTTTGTCAATAGACTGAAATAGGTAATTACGGGCCTTGAGATCCTTCAACTTCATGGAATCGTAAAGAGTTTTCTCTGCAGCGGACTGTGTCACCCCTTCCTTTGGCTCTTTGATCGCTTCTTCAATAACTGACCAGTATTCTTTGGACCTCAGCAAGTTCTCCATAACCAAACTCCAGTGATCATAATCAACATCAAAGCGAGGTACGCTCTGGTAAGAAACAGTTCTTCAGCCATTGAACTCTCACACTCACCAGGTATTATGCTCTGATACCACTTGTAAACAAACAAGGATATCAAAGTTCACTCAAATATCTGGATGATCTTTATTCATACGGAAGAAGCTATATAAATAGCCTTACAGACTCCACATACCATGGCTAACAGACTCCACATAAATAGCAACAAACCAAAGACTAGCTAACAAACTGGACTAGTTAAACTAGCCGTTACAATGACGCATTACGACTGCATGGGCTTAACAACCAACATGCATGACCCATTACGTGGACCTTAAGTCCATTATTGACCCAACAGCGGATGGATGACAATGGTGATGGTAGTTGTCGCACGATGGTGCATAGTTGATCGAGAAGGGTGCAACAAGAATGGCGGCAATCCGATGATAGCGCCCGTGATGTTAGTGTAGCAGGTGGTGTGGGACTGTGGGGTGGGACGATGGCGACCGTCTAATGATAGCGACCTCGTTCATATTCGTCGTACACCACCATCATCCTTTTGAAGCCCCCGAATCTAATCGAACAAATTCGTCATCCTTTTGAAGCCCCCAAACCTAATCGAACAAATTCGAAGCCCTAATTTGGGTGGAATCCCTAATCGAAAATTTTCCTGTAACCCATCCATAACCTAATAGCAGATGATGATTTAGTTATGTTCAAAGATGATGACGGTGGTGGTGGTGGATGGCCGATGGTGAGAGATGAGGAAGATGAAGAATGATGATGGTGAGAGATGAAGATGATGACGGTGGTGACGGTGGTGTCGGTGGTGTTTTGGGTGGTATTGGGGTGATAAAACAACTCCTCAAGTTATTTATCTAGTTACAAAATAGTTTATGTATGTAAAATGATCAAAGTACCGCTATATTTAACTCTGAAAACTAACAGAGTTAGTGTCAGGGACCAAAACGTTACAAAAATAAAACCGTAGGTATGATATGATCAAAAATTTATTTTTAAACTGAGATGATTAAACGACTCAATTACATGGGTGGTCCCTGTGGTTAGTCCCGATTTCACTTTTGGTCCTTAACTCTTAGAAACTACAAGGTTGGTCCAACACTTTGCACAAAGTAACACTAATGGTCCTTAGTTTGGACGGGCGTTATCTTTTCAGTTAAGTGTATGTGAAATTACCAAATTACCCTTGTAATAAATAAACTTAAGATAATATTAATTGATTTCACCTCACCCCACCCCACCCCTACCCATCCCCTTCTCCTTCCTGCTTCCCCTCCCCCTTCACCATCGGGTCAACACACCACAATCACCATCCTTGACAAACTACCGTGCCCGTCTCCATCACAACCATCACCTCTGCCAAAACGACCACCACAACCACCATCTCTTTCACAGCGCCAGTGGGGCTGTCGGCGACGGTAATGGTTATTCGAGTGGCAATAACAAATCATCTCCTTCTAAAGCTCAACCAACCGACTACACCCCCGTCGTCGTAAACCAGCCACCATAACTCGCCGGAAAACCGGCCGCGACCACCGTGGTCCCATTGGAAGTTGATTAGATCTGCAAATCACCAGCCACGAAGAAACTAACTGATGCACCAATGGTGATGGGGATGGCAGCGATGGCAATGATGGCGATGGAAGTTGACCAGATCTGCAAATCACCGGCCACGAAGAAACTAACTGATGCACCAATGGTGATGGGGATGACAGCGATGGCAATGATGGCGATGGAAGTTGACCAGATCTGCAAATGATGGAGGTTAGTCAGAGGTGGAGGGTTGTCGGAGATAAAGGGTCGCCGGAGTGATGGGGATGGTAGCGATGGCAATGGTGGCGATGGTGGCAATGGAAGTTGACCAGATCTGTAACTTTTGATTGTAGCATCGCCGGACTTGGAGAGATGCCGGGAAAAGATGATAAACGGAAGGGCCATGGGTGGTGGTTTTCGGTTTATTGCGGTGGTGATGGTGATGTTGGTTGTTGAGGAAGATGGGGGGGAGACGATTGTGGGTTTTGAGTGGACTGTGGATTTCTAGTGGGGTGATGGTTTCATGCTTAGTGGGCCCTGATTTGAGAATTGTTTTTAATTACAAGGGTATTTTAGTCATTTTTTAAAATTTAACAGAAAAACTTAACGGACATCCACTTCAGGGACCATTAGTGTTACGTCTGTGCAAAATATTGGACCAACCTTGTAGTTTCTAAGAGTTAGAGACCAAAAGTGAAATCGGAACTAATCACAGATACCACCCGTGTAATTAAATCTGATTAAAATGGTTAAACCACGTTACCACAACCAAAATTTACTCTTTAAACATTATACAATAGCCGAGGGAGCGGTTGCTAGGTTTCAAAACTGTAGGGAGTTCACCATCACCACCAGCACCACCACCAGCACCACCACCAGCACCACCACCAGCACCACCACCAGCACCACCACCAGCACCACCACCAGCACCACCACCAGCACCACCACCAGCACCACCACCACCACGCCAGCACCACCACCAGCACCACCAGCACCACCACCACGCCACCACCACCGCCACCATCACCACCACCATTTGTTAGCCTGAATTGAGAGAAACACGGATAGAAAGGAGGGAAAACCCAAATCAAGCATAAGCATAGCTTGTGGGTGGTAAGTTCTTTTATTAACTACCATAACAACCTCACATATACAATTACAACTTTAGTCCCTCTATTATTATTCTATTACACTTAGTCCTTAGACTTAGTAAACTATTCTATTATGTAACAATACCCCCTTCTTATCAATATTTTGACCTCAAAAAGGAAAGTCAGGAAATCTAATTTGCATGTCTTCTAAAAATTCCCAGGAAGCTTCAGTGATAGGTAAGCCTTCCCAATGAACCAAAATCTTCATAGCTGCCTTGGTTCCTCGTTTAACCAACTGCCTATCCAGCACTGCTCTAGGTTGTAGTATAAACCTTGGACCCTGTGGCAGGCAGTAGTAGGTGTAATTGACCCATGAGCTTTCTTGAGTAAAGACACATGAAAAGTATGGTGGATTTGAGCAGAATCTGGTAGGTCCAACTTGTAAGCTACCTTCCCACCCTTTGAAGGATTAGAAATGGCCCAAAGTACTTAGGTGATAGCTTCCTATTATGATGAGTTTTTAAGGAGTTCTGAACAAAGGGGTGCAGTTTGACATAGACCCATTCTCCCACCTGGAATTCTCTATCAGTTCTGTGAACATCAGAGAGTTGTTTCATCCTGTTTCTTGCAGAATTCAAATTCATCCTTAGTTTTTGTATCATAGCCTCCCTTTCCCTATGTAATTCTTCCACAGCAGCTATAGGGGTATCACCCGGTATATAGGGAATATGAAGGTTTGGTTTGATTCCAAACAAAGCTTCATAGGGAGACATTTTAATAGAAGAGTGCCAAGAGGTTATACCACCACTGAGCAAGAGGCACCCATTTGACCCATGTTAAAGGAGCATCCATACACATGCTTCTTAGATAAGTCTCTAGGCATCTGTTCAGTACCTCTGTCTGCCCATCAGATTGAGGATGATAGGCTGATGACATTGCCAATTTGACCCTTGGAGCTTCATAAATTCTTGCCAAAAAGCACTAACAAACACTGGATCTCTGTCAGACACAATGGTGGCCGGATTTCCATGGATTTTAAAGATATTATATCTAAAAAACATTGGCTACTTTAGCTGCTGTATAGGGGTGGCTTAAACATATGAAGTGACCATATTTAGTAAACCTGTCCACTACCACCATAATTGTATCTTTACCTTGGATTCTAGGTAATCCGGAGATGAAATCCATAGAGATGTCACTAAAAATGGTTGTAGGAATAGGTAAAGGTTGAAGTAGGCCAGGGTAGGCTACTGTTTCATACTTAGCTCTTTGACAGACAGAGCATTCTTTAACAAATCTCTATATATCTCTAGCACAACCTTTCCAATAGAATAGATCTTTGATCTTTGCTTGGGTAGGGATTACTCCTGAATGACCCCCCATAGGAGATGAATGATAAAGAGCAATAATGTCATTTTTTAGCTTTTTATCATCAGCTATCAACAGCTTATTCTTCCTCTTCAACATGTTCCCATCCCAAGTTCTATTTTGGACCACTATTCCCTGTTGTAATTTGTCAATAGATCCTTGGTGATAGGATCTTTTTGCCATGATTCTTGGATTCTTGGCCATAGTACAGGATTCACTGCACTAATGCTTATTTCAAACAATGTCATACCTTGTACTCTTGATAAGGCATCTGCCACCAACTCTCTACCCTTTCTTATAACAAATCTCATAATCATATCCCAGCATCTTAGACAGCCATTTCTGTTGTAAAGGGGTTACTATCTTCTGTTCAAGTAAGTGCTTCAAACTTTGATGATCAGTCTTGATCATAAAGTGTTTGGTTACCAAGTAATGGTGCCAATGCTTTACTGCCATAATGATGGCAAGTAATTCTTTCTCATAGACAGATAAACTTTGTTGTCTATTAGAGAAAGCCTTGCTAATGAAGGACAAGGGGTGGCCTTCTTGCATTAAAACTGCCCCATACCTTTGGTTGAGGCATCTGTTTCAATGACAAAGGTTTTTGAAAAATCAGGCAACTTTAATACTGGGGGGGAGCTAAGTACACGTTCATGTGCTCAAATGCCTGTTGTGCTAACTCATTCCACTTGAATCCTTCCTTCTCAACAAATCAGTCAAAGGTCTAGCCAAGATCCCAAAATCCTTATGAAGCGCCTGTAATAGCCTGCTAGACCCAAAAATCCCTTAATTGTTTGACATTGATAGGAGTAGGCCACTCCTGTATTGCACTAATCTTGGCAGGATCAGTTGATACCCCATCTTGGTAATGATATGCCCAAATAGTCAACTCTTCCCAGCAAAAAGAACACTTAGACTTCTTTGCTTTTAAGGAGTTTTGCCTTATTAGGTCCAAACAGTCCTTAAATCAGTCAAGTGTTGAGTCCAGTTTTTGCTGTATACTAATATGTCATCAAAGAACACTAATGCACACTTCCTTAAAACATCTTTAAAGGTAGCATTCATTAGGGACTGGAATGTAGCGGGGCATTTGTTAGACCAAAAGGTAACACTAGGAATTCATAATGGCCCTGATGAGTTTTAAATGCAGTCTTATGAATGTTAGGTTCATACATTCTCACTGATGATAGCCTGATCTAAGGTCTAACTTTGAAAAGATCACAGCCCCTTGTAATTCATCTAACAATTCTTCAATTAGAGGAATGGGAAAAAACATCTTTCACTGTGGCTTCATTCAGTCTTCGATAATAAACACACATCCTCCAAGATCCATCTTTCTTCTTTACAAGGACCACAGGTGCTGCAAATGAACTGCTGCTGTGCCTAATCACCCCAGAATCCATAACTCTGGGTCATTTGCTTAATTACATCTTTCTGAACACTATGGTATCTATAGGGCTTCAAATTTAGATTGGCCTTTTCATCCTTGAGCACAATCCTGTGATCAAATGGTCTTGCAGGGGGTAGCCCTTTTGGAACATCAAAAATATCTTCATAATCCTTTAACAATTCAGACAACTCATCATTTTCTGGTCCATTACTGATCATTGGTTGATACATGCTTTGGGAACCAGTTGAATCTTGAATCATGAACAATTGAGCTTGCACCACCTTCTCTTCATCTTGAATCAAACTTGTAATCTTCTCCATAGAAGATAGGCCCACATTTCTCCTTTTGTTCCTTTTAATTCAAAATCTTGGCCAGCCACATTAAATTTCACAGTGAGGTTCTTGAAATTCCACACTATGTCATTCAATGTTTCTAACCATTGTATGCCTAAGACAATATCATAATTGTCTAAATCAATGACCATCATATCAGCTGTAAACCAATTTCTCTGCATGACCCATTGAAAAATTTACACAGGTTAACACATTCCACCTGTTACCATCAGCCCTGTTACTTGCACATTGGGAATTTGTGTGATTGGACATTTTAATTTCTGAGCTAGAGTTTTGCTCATGAAATGTGGGTTGATCCACTGTCCAATAAGATGTAAACATATCTGGTTCCAACAATACCCACTACTTGCATGGTTGAATAAGATGGAATTCCATTAATGCATTTAATGAAATTTGTGGTATACCTGGAATCAGTTCCTCCTCTATTGATTGATCCTCATTTCCCTCTTGATATTCTTCACCTCAATCAAGAAACATTGTTTCTTTCCCTTACAAACTCTACTATGACCCGCCAAACTTCTCATTACAAAAGAAACACTCCCCTTTTGCCTTTTATCCAAAAGTATATTACTTTACCTTCTTTGGCATAATAGCATTAGAAGGAACTGTGTTGACAGGAGTTGGCAACACAGGTTGCTTCCCAATGCTGGTCAAGTTGTTAGTCTTTGAGGAATGTATTGTGGTTAGAGATCCTGTACCACTAGTACTCGCTAAACCAAGTACTATTTGACTGATTTTGCATTCTTGCCAAAGAATATGTTTGGTATCTATAGGGCTTCAAATTTAGATTGGCCTTTTCATCCTTGAGCACAATCCTGTGATCAAATGGTCTTGCAGGGGGTAGCCCTTTTGGAACATCAAAAATATCTTCATAATCCTTTAACAATTCAGACAACTCATCATTTTCTGGTCCATTACTGATCATTGGTTGATACATGCTTTGGGAACCAGTTGAATCTTGAATCATGAACAATTGAGCTTGCACCACCTTCTCTTCATCTTGAATCAAACTTGTAATCTTCTCCATAGAAGATAGGCCCACATTTCTCCTTTTTGTTCCTTTTAATTCAAAATCTTGGCCAGCCACATTAAATTTCACAGTGAGGTTCTTGAAATTCCACACTATGTCATTCATGTTTCTAACCATTGTATGCCTAAGACAATATCATAATTGTCTAAATCAATGACCATCATATCAGCTGTAAACCAATTTCTCTGCATGACCCATTGAAAATCTTTACACAGGTTAACACATTCCACCTTGTTACCATCAGCCACTGTTACTTGCACATTGGGAATTTGTGTGATTGGACATTTTAATTTCTGAGCTAGAGTTTTGCTCATGAAATTGTGGGTTGATCCACTGTCCAATAAGATGTAAACATATGGTTCCAACAATACCCACTACTTGCATGGTTGAATAAGATGGAATTCCCATTAATGCATTTAATGAAATTTGTGGTATACCTGGAATCAGTCCTCCTCTATTGATTGATCCTCATTTCCCTCTTGATATTCTTCAACCTCAATCAAGAACAATTGTTTCTTTCCCTTACAAACTCTACTATGACCCGCCACATACTTCTCATTACAAAGAAACACTCCCCTTTGCTCTTTTATCATCCAAGTATTATTACTTACCTTCTTTGGCATAATAGCATTAGAAGGAACTGTGTTGACAGGAGTTGGCACACAGGTTGCTTCCCAATGCTGGTCAAGTTGTTAGTCTTTGAGGAACTGTATTTGTGGTTAGAAGATCCTGTACCACTAGTACTCGCTAAACCAAGTACCTTATTTGACTGATTTTGCATTCTTGCCAAAGAATATGTTTCTTAATGTTTTTGGCTTAAACATTCTTACATGACACTTAATTTCTGGTTTAAGGCCTTCTATGAACAAACTGATTGTGTATTCATCAGGCAAGGTCACCTTGTTCAAAACAAATCAAATTCATCACAATAGTCTTCTAACTCATCAGTCTGTGTTAGTGCCTTCAGTGCACCCATAGCATCTTCAATTAAGGTTGCTGCAAATCTTTGGAAGCATTTCTTGTATATTCATCCCAAGTGATGTCAGAAATTTGTTTTCCAGTAGATTTCATGAAACCTTGATGCCATTGCAATGCTCTACCTTCTAAATGGACAGCAGCATATCTCACCTTGTATCTTTCAGGGGTCTCATCAATAGAGAAAAAGTGCTCACACTTGTACAACCATCCTTCCACATCATCCCCATTGAATTTCGGAAATTCAACCTTGGTTAACCTGTTATTGCAAATTCTCTCCCCTTCATTACGAGGAGCCATAGTCCCCTGTTTCTCAATCTTTGCAAATGCAGCTTGCAATTGATCAAAGGCTGATTTGAGACTTAACAAACCTTCTTGAGTCTGAGAAGCAAATGCATCGAGCCTAGTAACATCTTTGGCTATTCTGTCAACTTCTTGATTGCGAGTAGTCATCTTAAGATGGAATCAAAGAATTGGAGACGATGAAACAAGTAATTGGAAAAGGAAATTTGATTATCGAAGTGAACAATCTCGAATAGATTGATCCACTGGAATCGAATGATCCAAATGATCAATTCGATGGAATGGAATGATCAAGAAAGATCAATCCTCATTCAACAAAGACAAGGAAGCTAGGAATTGAAACAGAGAACAATCTGAAGTGATAGATAGAGAAATCTTATAGCCTCAGGTTTACAAATATTGCCAAGGAAATATTTGTAAAATTAGGCTAAAAGTTTGTAAAAAGGAGAGTGAAAATTGCATATCTAGGTGATACACCATGGTTCTTTTTCAATAAGGGTGACATTATATTGTTTCTGATAGATATATCATATTTTATTTTTTCTCAATAGATGCAACTACTCTGCTTTATTGTTCAATCAAGTTAACATCTGTTTATGCTTAAAGTAACATTTGGAACATATATAGAAAAACTAATTAACTTCCAAAAGTTCTCAGACACACATAACACACCACTAATCAAACACGACATGTCGCGCGCATACATACAGCCAAATGAGATCAGGAAAACTCAAACCCACAAACACAAAATTATAATCACATCTCATATTGTGGGTATGAGGTGGTAGGGTACGACAATGTACTGGTGTTTTTGATGGCCGCAGGCGGTGGCAATGGGGCAGTGTGGTTGACAGCTGTAGAACTGGGAGGGAGTTGAAGCAAGGAAGAGGATTTGTGTGTTTGATTGCATGTTTTTAATCTGCTTGTGTGGTTGTGTTTGATGGTCTGTTTTGATGTTTTTTTTTTAATGTTGACCTTGTAATAATAATAATAGTAATGTGTTATACATAGCCATATAGGCAATCTTGGTGGAGCAAAAGTTGAGCTATCACTACAAAATTCTCACCAACATGAATTATAAAACTAAAGTTGGCTGCTTCCTTGCATCATCAGTTGTGTGTAAATTACTATGAAACAAAATTGTTAACCTTGTAGTCAAAATCAGAATATAGCAAGAGTTTTCTTCCCATCTTTTAGTTTTTTGTTGGTTCATAAGATTAGCTGAATAGCTTCCATAATAACAACCTTGCAGCACATGGTCTTGGTTGCAGCACCGCAGTAGCCATCGGTGTCAGTTCTTGTTCATGATCCTGCTTGCTGGACAACTTAACGATCACATGACAAATGACATTTTTGCCCTTCTACCTACCTCCATGTTTGGCAGGGCTATCAGCTATGGTTTACACTTCTATAATGGTACAAGAGGTCATCTTCATTTAATCATTCTCGTCTTTGTTTATGTATTTCATATATATCAGCATTTTACATTCTTTCTATCTTGGTTAAACGTTCTCCCTGTTCAACAACCAGGAGCCATTGTAACTTTGCTGACATATACATGGTTAACTACAAGAATGTTGTCTAATGAACCAAATAATTGTTTCAACATAACACCATCAAATGTAAATGTGAACATATTTAGCACCAATACCAAGTTCTCTGAACAACAACAAAGGTATCAATTTCCAAAGAAGTACATAAATGGTATTCAACTTATACAAACACATAATACAAAGAGCTGCTGTTAAATATCACTACAGTTTATGTCAAACCATTGACTACAATCTCAGAGCTGTCTTTCTTGATGCTGGTTGTGTTTCTCCATCTGTCATCTGAACACAAAGAGCTGGTGCTAGAATTCATGTCAGCCACAGCCTCCATAATCAAGCACGCCTTGCTTACACATTCTGGAAGAGCAAACGATGGTGGCGTTGTAACAGCATTCGTGTTCTTCTTGTGAAAGTTGTGTATATCCTCAAGCAGCAAACTTGCATATGATGGTGCACTAGGACTAGGACCAGAACCAGGTTCAATCACACTTTCTGGATTCATGTCTAGGTCCCGAGATAGCCTACGGGTTCTTTTGGTATCCCGCACCTGTGCAGATGTTCTTGCAGCGTTGTTATCTATCTCGACCAGTGATTTACGTCTATGATCAGCCTCTCGGGTGTTGCTGTCCTGAAGATGCATTCGAGCGGGAGACACATTTCGCTTCACATGGATTCTCTTTACTGCACCAGCACTCACCTGTTGAACCACCCCTGCATTGTTACTCTTATCAGTCGCCGGAACTGATACCATTTTAGCAGGCCTACTGCTACTACCGACCCCTGCCGCCACTGGCGGATTGCGGTTTAAACTACCAAATGGTGATTGAGATCTTCTACTAGGGATATGCTTATTCTCCTATCTTTAGTGCTAGATTGTCTGCTAGGGGATATGCTTATTCTCCTTTCTCTACTGCTAGATCTTCTACTAGACGAAACCCTAACCTCCGGCTGCCGGTGCCGGTGAAGACGGTGGTGATTCAGTGCATCGTCTTCATCATCACCTCATAATCGTTGTCATTGTCAGCATTAACATTCATACTTAAGCCTAAATCGAAACTCCTTTTGGAACGAGAGTACCTTCTTCTGCGAATAGGGTTTTGAGCTCCGGCGGAATTGCTCCGGCTAAGCCTGTCGCATTGTGAGATAATCGCTTCCACCTCTTCCTTAGTACAACCGAGGTTCCCGGTCTAGCTCCGGCGCCGGAGGCGGAGCTGGCGGTGGCGCTAGGTTTTTGTCACTTTCTCGGTCCGAGTGTCGGTCGATTTCATGGCTTACTCGGTGTTTGATGACGAAGATCTCCTTCTTGAAGGCCTGTTGGTCGTTTCTGGTGTTCGGAGGTTGTTGACGGCCGGAGTTGTCGTCGGAATTTTGAGTCTTCGGCGGGAGAACGGTGGCGTTGGTTTTCCGGCTGAAACAAGCACCCATAGAAGTGGATGATGATGATGCGAGGAGATGGGGGGATTAGGTTTGTCTTGAAATTTTGAATTTCTATGGATGTGAAATTGAAAATAATGTATCCACTTTAGAGTTTTAAAACGTAAATTACCATATTGAGCCATTCATGAAATTAAATTATCAAAATAAATATTTAAAAAGAATAATTGACATTTGATAGTACTCGTCACGTGGCGAGAAAAAGTCATAATTCCTCACTGCTTTGGAACTCTTCTCGCTTAGTGTGAAATGAAATCTCATACTTCCTTGTTGATGTGGCCTATCTTACTGGCTGGCCAAGGAATTAAGTTGGTTCTTGCTCATGTGTTAATATTTCATTTTTCCTCGGTGACTAGGCAAGGGAACCATGAGGGGAAAACCACACGATTCCTCCCCCGATCAGTGAGATGTGTCAAGTCAACAAGTAATTATGAGATTTCCTCTCACACTCATCGAGTAGTGTACAAAACGATAATTAAGGTTTTTTCTCACCTACATGGTGAGGAATCGCCACCTGTCGAATCCTGATTGGTTATTTTTATTTTTAATATTTATTTGATAATTTCATTTGGTCAATATGATATTTTTTTCTTTTTTAAAAGATTCTTTTTTGCATTTGGCTTTTCAAATTTTTCAAATTTTTATTTTCATCCAAAATGTTAACACCGTTAACTTAAAACGTTAAACCATCTATCATTAACATGAGTAAACATGTAGTTTTGTATATAAAGATAAACCCCTAATTTATGTTAATGTATTACTGTTAAAATTCTATTCACGAAACCTATATTGAACATTTTATTTTTTCATCTTCGAAACTTTTACCATAACTAACTCACAAGATTGTCAGCTTCATCTGTGGAGGAGGATGGACCTGGTTGCGGTCAGGAACCCGTTGCAAAAAATTGTATAATAAAGACAATCGCATCTAGTCACCATCTCCTCTATCGTGATTCAGTTCCGCTCGATTATGGTTATGTTATTAAGTGATTTTGTTTTGTATTTCAAAGTGTAACTTTGTCAATTAACATGTTTAACGTTTTAAATTAACAAAGTTAACATGTTGGATTAAAATGATATTTTTTTTAACAATTTGGAGAGAATCATATGCAAAAAATCTTTTTGAATAAAGATAACAAATTTAATCAAACCACGGAAAGAACAACGAGAATTATTGAATTAAATATATCCAAAAGAGGGCAAAGAATAAATGTTCTCATGTGTTTATCATCGTAAATCTCATCACAACTTATTTATATTGGCTGGTTTGTATGTATTATATACTATGAATTTAGCAAGTCTGATGAACAGTGGCCAGTTCCATTACCGCCGTTCGTTTGTTCCTCCCGATCTAAGCCATTCGTTTTGTTCCTCAGGCCACCCTTCTGTATATATCGACACTTGGCGTTTCCTTACCGCCGTCATCATCCCCCCTGCACCACCACTGTCTTCGGTTACACCGCCGGCCCACTGCGGCGGATCGCACCACCAACTGTTGCTGTTTGTTTCAGGTAAGTGTTATGCTGGTGCTGATGCCTCGGTCACTTGCATGTTGTTTCGCCGGTTGTGACTGTCGTGATGGCGGTGGTTGTGGAGGCTGTTGCCATTCTGTCTCCCCAGCAGTCTTCTGCCCATTGTCAGTGTTCATGATGGTCGCGCGAGCACCTTTGTTGCTCCCATCTCTTTATGTATTTCCGATGCCCTTTTAGGGTTTTCGGATTGTGAATGTAGTGGTGACGGTAACGATGGCTCTGTTGCTTCTCCGCCTTGGTTTAGGGTGGGGCGGTCGCCGTTGGCTATGCCGAGATCCCATCAGGCTCTCTGTCTCTCTGTCGCCCTGCAGGTGGCGATGGTTGCGTGTGGCGATTGATTCGGGTTTTGATTTGGGGCTTTTGCCTATGGTGGCGGCTGTTCGCGAATCTTTGGTTGGTTTCATCGTTACCGTTGATGTTTGCGCTTGTCGTGGTAGTCATGGGGTTGCTAGAACCGTCCAGTGGCCACTGGGGTTTCCGGTTGTGTCCGATGGTGCTCCAGTGAGGCCCTAAAAGCTTAGCCATGGTAGCAGTGGTTTTGCACTCCGGTAATGTGTTTTCTTCCTGATACACAACATGCGACAACTCTTTTGCTCCTGATGTTTAAAAAAACCAATGATTATCAGGATTTTCTTTGGTTGTTTGTTTGATGCGATTTGCCCTGGGTTCCATGTTGCCTTCAATGCGTATTTCTAATGGGCTGTGATGAGTTTATAAGTCTGAATAAAAATTGATTGAGGACATTTGTTAGTCATCGAAGGGTTGAGGGATGGCAGGTTGTTACCTGCAACCGTCTTTCAGTCGTGGTGTAATTACCTCTGTTGTCACTCTGAGCCCTACATTAGAATGGAAACACCATCTATTCGAGTCTTGGTATTGTTGGTTTTGTTTATGTATTGTACATTTATAGCATGGCTAGGTTTGTCTTTGTTTGTGAAAATTCATACAAATTGGCGTGTGATTGATACTTTGGGTTTGTTCTTCAGGTTTAGTTTGATTTTGGTTTTAATAGATTTGCGTGTGAAGGAGATATCTTCTGGTAACAATAATAACTGCAAATTAAACTTTTGCAAGAAGATGGTTTTGTTTTGTTTGGGCCTCTGTTTGGATAACCTTGATTATTTGCAAAGATGCTGAGGTGGATTGTGGTAGTTTTGAAACGATTGATAGGCGATGACGATGAATAAAACATGGTTCATTGTTATGGCGTGGCAGATGCATTATTTGCAGCCACAATGCGCCATTGTTCTGAGCCTTAAATTATAGTCTTTTATCACCTAACCGTCATATTTGAACTCCGCCGCGAAACGCGGGTCGGAAAACAACCTAACGCGGATCTGCGAAAAAGGAGGAAACTAAATTCGCGTAACGCGTGAACTGGTCAAACAAGGTTTATCACACGCGCAACGCGCGTGTTGGATTTTACTAATTCTTATGAAAAGAAATTTATTGATCACTACCAACATCAAAACGAAGATAAACTGGTAATCTTTACCAAACTTAGTGAAACGAAAATAGGGGGCGGTCGCTGTGTTTTTAATGAGACGATTACTGGTGATTACTACTTATTTTAGTAAGATGTCATACAAGTTATCTCTACCGACTCAGAGATATTTTTTACTTTAGAGGGGAGAAATAACCGTTTCATTAACATTAACATTCACCCAATATCCAATGTAATCTCTTTACTTAATTGCAAATATCATAATGTATTCAAGAGTAAAACAAAATTAAAAATAAGAAACTCTGCTGTAATTACAATCTACAAACCAAATTTACACACATCACACCTGAAATGTTTCTTATATCATTGTGACAAACACTTTAATATTTATATCACACATTTTTTTTCTTTAAATTCTTTTTCACTTTTGAAAGAGTCCCCTTTGTGGTCTATTACATTTCACACCCGTAAACTTAAGTTCACGTAATCTACTTTTAAGAAAACTTTATGAACCGAACACCGTCTCCAATAAGGTACGAATATTGGTTTTGGACTTTTGGGTGTCTTTGAGAGAGGAGACAAAGGATGACTTTAAGTGACTTATGATCCGTTTTTAACTCTCCTTATCAGTGATGCCCTAAGAATTTATTAACTCTAACATTAGTTGATCTCGATAGAAACTTCATGCAAATCGGAGGATTAACACCCACCAAAGCCAATATCGAGCTCGGTAACGTCCAGATCCCGTCGCCACAGATCAAACCCGAAGCAACCGCTGGGCCGAATGCAGCCGCTTTCGCCTTGTTCACCCTGGACCAAATGAATAATATCAAACTTCCAACACACATGTCAATGGCAAAGTAACCTCCAATGTAGAACGGAATCGCCATCGCCATTGGAATCGGAATGAACTGCGCCACCTTCCTCCCCGCCAAATCTCTCATCCCATTGACAGCGATAGCGAACGCAAAGAATATATAGCAAAGCATGAGGCATTTATGTGGTAATGTCGAGAACCCTTCGACTCCCAATATCGCCATGTTGCGATAAATGAGAGCATAGGGTGCAGGGTACTCGGACCCGGGGATTCCAAGATCGTCAAAAGCGTTGTAAAAGAGCCAGAAGACGCATGGTGAGATGATGCAGCCCATTGAGGTCCCAATCACTTGGCTTATAAACATGGACCGCGGTGAAGCCAAGGTCATGTAACCGGTTTTAAAGTCCTGTGTTAAGTCAGACGCGGTGGAGACAATGTTCATCATGACTCCACACGCGGCTAACCCGGCTAGCACGCCCCCGTTGGACCCGCCAGCCCATGCTCCGATCACGAAGATCGCGAGCTTGCCGTAGGTTGAGGCTAAGGACCAGTCAGTTAGTCCACAACCATAAGCGTTACAAAAGGCTAGAGCAGGGCAAAGATGTAAATAGCAGCAATGTAGTACCATTTGAGTTGGTGGAAGATGTGTGGGAGGGTGACCATGGAGACCATGGCAATGGTTAGATAGCCAACGATTGCGAGCCACGTGGGAATTTGGTCCTTGAGAAAAACGCGTGTACGTTTTTCGTCATCGTATGAGAGGGAAGGCAGATCAGGGGATGATTTACCTGTGGTTGGGTCTGGTTCGTTTTATGTTGGGTGAATTGTGATATAAACCGAATAAAGTGTGACCGAGGACTTTTATGAAGTTGTAGAGTCCGTCTCCTAGGATCATAGCTATGCCGATGAAGACCTGCATATTATACGACGTGAAAAGTAGCGGTGTGAATTTATGACATGAAACAAACGTAGCATGAAATTCAACGGCTTATTTTGGTCTAAAGTTTAAACAAACTACGGTTGAATATGCACAAAAATTAGCTAAACGGGTGGTTCCCTCGTGGGTACACGAGTGACGAGTAGATCTGTTTATTTTTATAGATTTTTGGAAAAAATGCGTTTTGTGCTGTTATCTTATTTAACTAGAGTAATGTTTTTTCAATTTTAAAACAAACAAACAAACATCTCCGGTATATCCCACTAAAAGCAGGGTCTGGAAGGGGTAGGTGGTGACGAGTCTTTCCTCTATCTTGAGAGATAGAAAACCGCTTCCAAAGTGACCCCAGACTCGAAAACGATAGCAAGACAGTGATGAGTGACAAGATTTATAGATTTGGATTAGTATGAATGGGTTTGGTTCCGCGAAATGAGTCTTTTGGTTATACCTAGTAGGTCCATGCATTGATCCGTTTATTTTGTGATCTTTAAAAAAATATGTTTGACGACTTACGAACATGACCTGTTTGACCTCTTAATTAAAAGGACTAAAGCAGAACCAAGAGTTATAGAATGTATGATATTACCCTATAACCTTGCAAGCCATGGAGACTGCTTTCTTCGACATTTGCTGGATACCAATCACCTTTCTTTTCGTTAATGAGAGGCCACATTATACCCCATGAAAGGATGGCTCCGACGAGTAACGACACATTGATAAGATACGGGCAGATCATCCCCACACCAACATAAGTCGCCGAGAAGTCGAAATAAAACCTGGGTTCAACAGGAGAAAGTTGTTGGTGATCAAGGAAAACACTACTAGCTGGCTAATGGAAATGAAGAAAGAAATACTTGTTTTTGTACGCCTCGAGACCGAGTGAGGGGAAGTTTGCAAATCCGCAGTTATCTCCACCCGTAAGAACCACTGAAAGAAACCCCATAGGAAGCTGAAGGAGAAGAATTTGCCTAAAGTTCTCACTTGTTTCCTGTAATGGAAAAGAAACATATAAGAAACTAAGGATATTGATGATGGTAGTGGTTGTGGCCAGGGGTGTAAACAATTCGAGGAGAATCCGACTTCACCTAAGCTCGAGCTTTATTCAAAAGCTCAAGGTTTATTCTAAAGTTGAGCTCGTCCTCGTGGGTATTATTTCAAACTCAAACATAGCTTATTTAATATATAATTATTTATTATATTTATTTATAATCATATTTTTATATATTATTAATTATTTTTATTATAATTTTGTTTTTAATAATAATGATTATTTAAATATATATTTAACATATTAAATAGAAATTATGTAATAATAAGCTTATTTAGGCTCCTGAGCCTAGTGAAGCTCGACAAATAAAACCTAGGCTCGAACTCTAATTTAATGAACTCCGATATATACTTGAGTCTTTAATAAACAGATATTGATGGGTATGGGTATAATACTTGGCTAGCTTGGCACCCTGAGGAGTGTGGAAACTATTAATAAGGTGAGCAGTTGCAGTGCCGCTTGGATAAATCAATTTGAAGTCGATGATCATGATCTGCACCAAGCATGTACTTGGTTAAACCAGAGTGACAAAGAAAGAAATAGAAACGAAAGATATATACACATCTTTAACAGGAGTTTACTATCTGTTATACACTTACACTTATTGCTATTCAATTTGTCATTTATCTTTAAGTTTGTTGTTAGTTATTAGTCTATCTCTAGTTCAATACTAGGATACTTATTAACATTTTGTTATTATCTCATTTACTTGTAATTCGGTTACACCTCTGTGTAAAGGTGTAATTCATGGTTGATGAATATATGAAAAAACCTGAACGTATTCATACCTTGCGAAGAGGAACAACCGAAAGGAGTCCGAGGAAGCTAACAACAAAAAGAAAGCAATCATCCATCCAAGAGAAGGGTTCTTGATGTTCTGTGCTGAGTTTGATTCATTTGATTGTTTGGCAATTACTTCACTCATCCCAAACAAATAGTTACCAAACCCTCCTGTCAAAGTTAGGAAAAACTTTAATCACTTCACATTAAATTTTTCACATTAAAATTTTCTTCATCGAATTGGTTCTCAGTTTCTTTAGATCACTACTGACTAGTGTTTATTCGGTTTTTATATTAAAATTGTCTTGTAAAAAACAAGCCCCTATTCAGATCGATCTCAAACTGGCAACTCGATTCGTAAATTTAAATTTTTAATTCAGTTTGGTGAAAAACGAATTCGATTTATTCAAATTTCAGCATTTTAAAGTTCAATTCATATATTTACCCTTACGTTACATTCATATATAACCATTAATGATAGATTGGCTTTTACAACAAACAAACATTGTACTTTGCTTTTCATAGTCCTAATAGTTTGCTCTTGTATAGTTGTATCAAAGTTTGGTAGTATTAACAAGTAAAAATTCAATAATTTAACAAAGCAACCAGCACAAATAAATTCAACAGTTTCACAAACAATGGGTCATTTTTACTGTATTAATACAATAATTATTATTTTACAAAGTTAAGAAAAAATTTAGGGTCAACCAACCAAACCAAAATGTTGTCTTTATCATTCATATTCATAAAGTTTATAAAATAATATTTTAGAACGTCCATAATATCATAGAACGCAGAATATTCCATATTTGTGATTATTGAAACAAGTGGAATTATACATGTTCACACATCCCAGAAGCCAGCTCAGTGATTCTGATTTATAAGTCGAGGATGGGGCCAATATACCACCATGCTCCAATTATAGACGAATCTTAGTTGATATTATCTTATTTCTTGATGGGGACAACACAAGAAAGAGACTGATATTTTTTTACTAATTTCATCAGTTCCTAGAAAAACATTTTGAAAGAATATACAGTTTGTTTGTTTTAAACATAGCTTATACGTAATATACACCGAAGAGAATTTTAAAGAAATAGTACATCTTATAAGTTTAAGAAAATGTATAAAATCGCTTAATGTTTAAAAATCTTGTGTTTATCCGTCCTTAATTGAATCTTTACAAGCATGGAAGTGAAAAAATATGTAGAAACTAGATTAAATCAAGAAGTTTAAGGGTTGTTCTGAACGTACACACCCTCACCCCCTCTGTTATTTGTTGTGAATGGATCTCCTTCTCCTACTAAACCACTTATTTTACATCTCCATTTTTACTCCTTAAGAGTTTCGTTCTATGTTCAATCTATCCCATTAATTATAGACACAATTGACAAGTACTGATGCTATCAAGTGGCCGGACTTGGAAGATTAGAAGTCATCACAAGGTGAACCACATGATGAATGCCCCAATTTCACGCCTGATTGCCCCACACGACTAAGTATTTCAGCAGAAATTTCAGAGATGAGGTGTTAAGCATAAATAAGTGCTCATTATGTTGACATTTAGTAGCTAAAGAACTTCAGGATAATGTAGTGGAGGTTAGAAAAATCGATGATAGACTGATGCTGTTAAGGATAGTAATAGGAGACGAGGTAGTGGCTGTAGTTAGTGCGTATACACCGCATCGGACTAGGGGATATGGAAAGAAAGAAGTTCTGGGAGAGTTTAGATCAAGTTATGGGACACATACCCCGAGAAGAAAAAATATTCATAGGAGGAGATTTTAATGGGCATATCGGTAAGGACAACGATCATTTCCCGTTGGTGCATGGAGGCTTTGGGTATGGTCTGAGGAATGACGTCGGTAGGGAGCTTCTTGACTTTGCATCAGCGCATGAACTAAGCATCATAAATTCGTTTTCAAGAAAAGAGATTCGCATCTAATTACGTTTAGCAGCGGCGGGAGACACACAGATAGATTATTTGCTGATGAGGAGAGAAGATCGTAGCTCGTGGAAGGACTGCAAGACATACCGGAAGACAGTAGTCACTCAACATCACATGTTGGTGGCAGATATACGACTCAAGAGAGCAAGTGTCCAACCCAACTAAGAGAAGTAGACCTACGATCAGATGGGGACAACTTAAAACGAAAAGATTACCATCTTAGAGATAAATCATACCAATGAACCCGAGTGAGCCACAGAAGACCAAACCAAAAGTGGGAGGCTATGGCAACTAGAGTCATTCAAGCAGCTAAAGAAACGCTTGGGACTACAACAAATAGGAAAATCGGTCACAAGGAATCCTGGTGGTGGAACGAAGATGTACAAGAAAGATAAGAATTAAACAACAAAGTTTTAGAGAGCTTTTACGCTGTAATAATGAGGAAGAACGAACAGAGCTAAAAGATAAATACAAAGAGGCAAAACGAGAGGCGAAAAAGTCTGTGTCAGCGGCAAAGAACACAGCATACGAGAGGATGTATAAGCGATTAGAGACGAAAGAGGTGAACATGACATGTTAAGATTGCCAAGGCAAGGGAACGTAGTAGACAGGACTTGAGATCGGTGAAGTTTATAAAGGACGCGGATGGAAAGGTCTTGGGAGGGAGAAAGACATCAAGGGAGATGGAACACTTACTTCGATAACCTTTTCAACATAACGAACCGGAATCAACAAACGGAGCTCGACGAAACAACTCAAACGACGCAACAAAACAAGTGTTATTGTAGAAGCATCACAGTCGATGAAGTTAAGAGAGCTTTGAAGAAAATGGGAAGGGCTAAGGCGTGGGGACCAGACAACATCCCGATTGAAGTGTGGAAGTGCCTAGGAGATGAGGGCCTACAATGCTAACGGACTTATTCAACACTATTTTTAAGACAGGAAAGATGCCAGAGCAGTGGAGAAGCAGTGTCATAGTCCCCATATATAAGAAAAAAAGAGATGTCCAATGTTGCGCAAATTACAGGGGAATAAAGCTATTGAGTCACACGATGAAGCTATGGGAAAGAATTGTTGACACGAGAATTAGACGCGAAACTCAGATAGCGGTAAACCAATTTGGATTTATGCCAGGCCGCTCTACAACAGAAGCTATACACGTCATAAGGAGGATAATGGAGAAATATAGAGAAAAGAAAAGAGACCTGCATATGGTATTCATTGACCTAGAAAAAGCATATGACAGTGTGCCGCGGAAACTCATCTGGGAAAGTCTACAACTTAGAAAGGTACCAGAAAGGTATATCAAAATATAAAGGATATGTATGACGGGGCAAAAACATGTGTACGAGCACCTGTCGGAGACACAGACTGCTTCCCGGTGGAGGTAGGACTCCACCAAGGATCGGCATTGAGCCCATTCCTCTTCACAGTGTGCTGGACGAGATGACCAAGTCTATACAACAGCCAGTCCCATGGTGTATGCTGTTTGCGGATGATATTGTCTTAATATCAGAATCTAGGACGGTGCTTAACGAGAGATTAGAACAGTGGAGAGCAGCAATAGAACGCAGGGCTTAAGGATAATCGCGCTAAGACAGAATACATGCATTGTAACTTTAGTGTGAGGCCGAAGAGGACACCCAAATCAGTATCCAAGGCATGGCGGTCCCCCGGACGTCTAGGTTCAAATACCTTGGCTCGTACGTACAGGAAGATGGAGAGATACAAAGCGATGTAGCACACCGTATACAATCAGGATGGTGCAAGTGGAGAGCAGCATCAGGGATTTTGTGTGATAAGAGGTTCCCGGCAAAACTAAAGGGAAAATTCTACAGAGTGGCAGTACGTCCAGCTATGTTATACGGCACAGACTGTTGGGCCATAAAGAAATCGCACGAGAGACAAATAGAGGTCGCAGAAATGCGAATGCTGAGGTGGATTGGACACACAAGATTGATCGAATAGAAACGACGTCTTTCGTCAGAGGCTAGAGGTGGCGTGTATCACAGAAAAAATAAGAGAGGGAAGATTAAGATGGTTTGGGCACGTGAAGAGGAGAACGATGGCAGCACCAGTCCGAGCAGTAGAGAATATCAGCTTAGAGGGTAGGAGGAGCAGAGGTAGACCTGGGTTGACTTGGGACGAGGTTATTAGGAGAGATATGATGGACTTGCATCTCTCTGAGAACATGATCGAGGATAGAAGCGAGTGGAGGCGAAGAATTAAAATTAAGGATTTTTAGTGGTTTTGTGGGTGGGAAGGGTATACGGTGACATATGGCCGTACCCCACACGTTAGGTGTAGTTTTACTATTCTACCCTTTTTGGGTGTTACATGCGCATTATCTAATTCTTCGTGTGATATATATCATTGTGTTATATGCTTCGTATCATGATGGTTACTGCCTTTGTTATGCTTTGTTATATGCTTTGTATATGCGTTGTATTATGATTGTTATTGATATATATCATTATGTTATTTGCTTCGTATTATGATGGTTATTGCCTTTGGTATGCTTTGTTATATGCTTTGTATATGCGTTGTATTTTGATTGTTATTGTTATTGCCTGTGTTAACGAGTCGGGGGTCTCTTCGGAAGCGGTCTCTCTATCTTTCTAGATAGAGGAAAGACTTGCTACCATATACCCCTCCCAGACCCTGCCCTTCAGCGGGAGACACTGGGTATGTTTGTTTGTTTGTTTTTATATATATATATATATATATATATATATATATAAAATATATATATATATATATATATATATATATATATATATATATTCGGGAAAGGAAAATTAGCCATATTTGAACATAGGGTGAGGGTTAAGTATTTTTATTTTTTTGATTCAAGCTATCATGTAAGTTAATCAAAATTTTTGGTTATTTATAAATTTCGTTTAAAAAATGTCATATAGAAATGCGTACTAAAGTTTTATTTAAAAGCTAACAATATTAATGTATAAGATCTCTGTAACATAAATTTTTTTTAACCTCTTTAAAAAAAACTTATGAGACCTTTGGTTGGAAGGAATGAAATTAAATGAAATTAAGAAACTAGTATAATTTTCAAGTAAAATTATATTTGAGTGAGTAATAAAATGTAAAACCCAAGGAAATGTTTAATCTCAAATTCTCTTGGTTGTCATTCCCTTGGTGGGATTTCAAATTCTCTCTCTAGGTGAAAAGATTTTGAAATCCCATAACCAAGGGAATTTGAGGTGAAACATTTCATTAGGTTTACTTTAAATTGCTCACTTAAACACAAATTTATTTGAAAATTATACTAGTTTTTCATTTTCATTCCATTCCTTCCACCAAACGCCCCTTAAGCTCATCTATCGCTTAACTCGTTTGATTGGATATATATATATTTCAGACATGATGGATGGATAGATACTTGTGTAGTTGTGTAGAATATATGAAAATTTTAGTAGATGTAGTCACAGAAAACAGAAATACTTTGACTCTACATATGCTGATCTACTCATATAGAAAAGGTATATAATTGGATGAATCCACGTATATATTATCAACGTTTAGGTTAAAACAGTAAAAACATAAATTAAGGGCATATATATCATGAGTTATATCATTGAGAATTTATCAATATCTTTAAAATAACAAGAAATCCTATCAACAAATATTTTTTATATTTTATATAAAATATAATAAAAAATATAATATTTCATCGTCTCTTTTGAAGTTCAAAACAAAAATAATGAACAAATTTGATGGATTTAATTTATATAAACATACACAACCATGTAAAAAAATTAAAAATATAAACTATTTATATTAATTATGTCGTTCTTAAGATATTTATTAGTTCTCAAGTGATCATAACCCTATATATTATCTTTTATATCATCTTCTGGAGTCGTATAACTGTCAAAAGTAAGTGATTGTTCATCGGAACTGTTATAGTCCGCCTCTTCACAAGGGTGATTTAAGTGCAATGAAATGCCTTAAGAATATGGTTCGCGAAGCATCTGGCTTACCGGTAATCTCCCATTCCCGCCGAAAGAAACGTTTACAGTTCATCCTTTAATTTGAAAAACATAAAAACAAAGAAACTATATAAATTTAAAAATGATCATGTGTTTTATGTTTCCATTATTTAAATTTTAAACTTATCTAATGGAGTGTTTATAAAAGTTTCGACAAAAAGAGCAGAAACATTGATTAAAACTAATAGGATCTTACATCACTAAGCAAAATGACTTGGATTGTAGCTCAATTAAAAAAAGTCCTAAAATTTAATCGAATTGCTAATTAAAGATATGTGATTTATACACAGTTGTATAATATGCGTAAACTACACCACCAACCTTTTTATTACAAACATAACGACCCAACATCATTTAATTGTAAGAAACAGTTTATCTAATGTATTGTGGTACCAATCACCCTTAAATTTATATTTTACTTACCTATTTATATAAAATTCAATAATAACCTACCGATCTCCTAAGAAAACGTACACAAACACAAACCACCTAGGGTTAGTAGCAACAAAGAGTTACTTGCTAACCATAACACTAAAGGTTAGGTTAAGTGATAACTTCCAACCAATTTTCAAATATATACATATATAAAAGTCACCGGTAGTTGGCTTTTATTAACAAGAAAACAATTTAAGTCAGCTTATATTTAAATTATTCAAATAGAATAATAAGAAATGTTTTAAATCTTTGCATCAATATATGAGTGAGAAGATATGTCACTAAAAACATCTGGTTAAATAACTTTAGAAGAAAATAAATCATTACCCATTAAATGATTATTATAAGCCTTATAGTTAGAGCACCTCTAACGTGTGTAGCATCCGTGAACTCAAGCGGAGGGAGAGAGAAGAGGAGGGACATGAGAGTTCATATTGCAGTCAATGCGAAGGAGAGAGAAGATCACCATTTCGTAGAAGAATATGAGAGGGAGAGAAAAATAAAGAGCTCATTGAGATATTTCTATAAATCACGAACCAACAGGTAAAATATTGTTTACATATATTACCCTTTGCTGTAACAACCTAGTCCTTTTTCAAGGAAGGGAGATTGTATTAATAGAAAATGTAAGATTACATAAGTTAGCAAGATGTAAAACAACAAAAAGACCCACCAAAGACTTATCAATCACCTATGTTTTTCAAATAATTAGAACGTTCATCAAATAAACTTCAATTTACAACCTTTATTAAGAAAGAATCAAAAAGAAAAAAAAATAGCGATCACTTCATGTTCCTATTTATGGAACGAAAGTTGATACACCGAAATTATGTGAATTTATGACAAATCAAACATGAAAGAAAATGATTTATATATACCAAAAAATATCTCCGTACAAACTAAAATATCCGATTTCTGAAACATTATTTAATTTAAAATAATATGAATTTCATTTAAAATAATTATTCTTTACGAGACTTTAGTTTCAAAATGATAAAGTTTTTAAAGATAAGTCACCAACTTTTTTTTTCTACAAAAAACTTTCAATCTACTACGTTTAAGTACGTTAACCATATATATAGTTCTTTTATATACCTAAGGGAGACAACTTGCCATCCTAATTTAATATTAACCACCCATACACCGGCATGTTTAGGATTACTTATTTTAATTGAAAAGAACTTCTGATAGAAAGAATTTATTAACTTATAAATTTTTAAAAGAAGTTTCTAAAAAGTATTTGGATTAGTTTATAAATTACAACCGTGTAAAATGATCAAAAAAGACATATTTTAAAAATATAAGGTAGTAGAGGTGTATAATAGAAAATCAGACTAAAATAGTTTTTAAAAATCAATAAGTAACATTACTCTTACTTTTTAAAAACTCTTTTTTTTCTATATAAAAAATTAGTTTCAAAAGTTCTTTTGGCTTTATCAAATATTTTTTTTAATTTATTAACATCTAAAAAATTAAAAAATTAAAAGTAAAAGGGAAATAAGCAATATCAAACACGCACTACATTTTACGGAAATTACTATGAGAACAAATAAATTAGCATATAATAATTTCAAAATAAAATACAAAACTACAGCTAGCTCTTTCACATAATTCACTGATAAGTGAGAGAGAGATAAAGAGATAGAGCTGAACATACCGGAGAAAGCGATGCCGGAGGTAGCAACGACACACGTCTGAATAACCGTATTCTCCTGCCTCGTGAACGGTTGCTTCAACACACCAGATTTATCAAGGAACTTCGTCCACGTCTTCACGAAGAAAAACCCTAACAGTCCGGCGGACACGTTCAACGACGGAATGATTCCGGTGGTCAGATTCAGCTTCATAACGATAAACGTGAACAGAATCCCCAATATGAAACTCACAACGAACGCACGAAGCGTTAGCTGCTTCTGCCATGGCGGAACCTTCTTACTCTCGAACAACCTCTCGATCGAATCGATCTCCGTACTCCTCTTACCTTCGCTTCCGTTTTGCATATCGTCTTCTTCACCGATGCTTGAAGTTGTTCGATCCATCGCTGTTGGTGGTTACAGAGCTCCGATTCAGTGAATTGATGAATGAACAAGTGAATTGGTGTTTGATTGAGGTGTGAATTGAAGGATAATAGTGTGTGTAGTCTGTGTGGTTATGTGGATTTTGATGACATGAATGAATGAAATGAATGTTTTTGAGTGTGGGGGGGCTGCAATTGGACGTAGATTGACGGAGTGAAATCGGCCTACGATGATTCAGTGACAGAGGGAACGTGATAATGAGAAGTGTTGAATGGAGATATTGTTTGGATTATTATGCGTTGTATTGGGAAAACAACCACTCGTTTTTTATAATTATTTTCGATTTCGATTTGGATTCTACGAAATAAGTTATGGTGATAAAACCAGTTTTTATTATCTTTTTATTAAAATTCGCAAATCTAAGTGAAAGGATTTCAACATCTAGTTTTATCAATTATATTAGATTTGTAGTGGAATAATATACGAATTAGAACAAATTATAGTAAAAACACAAAAGATATATCAATGAAACAGTACAGTTATAGAGAGAGAATTTCTGCCAAAAGATGTATTTTCATTCAACACATGTTTCGGCAAGTTTACAATTAGGTAATCTTTCCTTTTATAGGAAAGATGACGTCAGCTGATGTCACTGTACAGTGTACAGTGACATCTAACCGTTATTACAACAATTACTGAAAGAAACACAACTAATGAAGATGTCAAACAGCTAACATCTTTTACAAAAGACAAGTGTTAACTAACACTACAACTACTGAAATTACAACGTCTGAAAAACATGCTATTCAGACGTTTTACAAAGTACTGAAAAAGAAAAATAAAAAACTATTGAAAATAAACTATTGAAAGGAAATCATCACAACAACTAAACAATACTTTTTCAGCAGTTGTGACAAACTCTGAAGTTTTCAATACTTGACTTCAGACTTGAACTTCAGTTGTTGTTATCAGCTGATATCTTTAGTTGTTGTTATCAGCTGATGTCTTCAGTTGTTGTCTTCAGTATTTGTACTTCAGCTGATGTCTTCAGACTTTGTACTTCAGCTGATGTCTTCAGACTTTGTACTTCAGCTGATGTCTTCAGACTTTGTACTTCAGCTGATGTCTTCAGACTTTGTACTTCAGCTGATGTCTTCAGATTTTGTACTTTAGCTGATATCTTTAGTTGTTGTCATCATCAGCTGATAAAGTATTTAGCAGTTGTTGTAATTTCTGTGGGAGTTAAAAGGTTTTCAGATATGACTCATTGGTTATTTTAGTCCAACACTAAGTAACTATATATAATATATAATATTATATATTTTTAGACATATCACACCGATTATTTTTTGTATTAGAGTCGTGCCATTTCTATTGCTTCACCATCACATTTATGTTGCGGTATTATCTAATCTTACCACAGCCCAGTTGTACTTTTACAGTGTCATTGCGTTTTTTTTTATTTGTTTGAAGCATGGGTTGGTGCTCCGTTGCTATTCATTATTGTGCCCTTTCACTTTTTTGCGTGTTGTGGTACACTGGTACCTACTTATTCCCCAAGTTAGTATTGGTGTGATGAATCGGTGAAACCATTACACATGGTCCATTACAAAGCCGCTGATAGCACATGTTAGTAATTATATTTATCAAGTTGGCCTAAACAGGGGGTGCTTCAAGTGTTTAAGTTGTGTTTTATTGTAGAAAATCTATTAATTATTTTTATAAAAAATAGCTTTTTTGTTATTACCTCTTATTTTTGGTTAAACTTAAAAAATTAATCTCAATTATATTTCATTTAGCTTTCTAAGATCTTGTGTTCTATTTCTAACAACAAAAGATTTTGAGTTCAGTTAGAGTTGTCCGAAAAATTAAATGATCAAAATTATAAATGAATCGTATTGTTTTTAGTTATACTAGTTTGTTCTAAACTTGATGTATATCCATCCGACTTGGTAACCAAATTATTCGAATAAAAACAAAATAGAGTCAACTAACTTTAGTACTCCAAGTTTGAATGGAATTATTACGAAGCCAACTTTTTTGGAGGTGTTTTTATTCTCGAATGCTACTCTTCAATTTAAGCTTACCTAAAAATAATCTTTTGGGTTCAACTCTTTCGGGTTGTACATATTTTGGTGCAAGTGATGAATCAACTAAAAACTTGACTAATCTGATTAAAATCAGATCCCCTAATTCAGGTTTGGGAGTAACCTAATTTATATTCTGCTAACCGGTTGTGTTTTATTAGGCACTATAGCATGTTTAAGTCATAACTTTTTAATTTCATTTCTATTCATGACTCACTTCTTTTAACCATATTCCTTTAGGTAGGAGTGTGTAAATCTCGTAAGAAAAACATGACTAAACCAATAAAAAAGTCACCTAATTTTGCAATTCAACTTTAACAAATGCGCAGATTCTTCGGTGATAACAAAAAATCACCGTCAGATGTATTTAGAAGACTAGAAGGGTACCCGCGCGATATGACGGGACGACATTTTATATCCGGTGCGTGGTTCTAATATTTTGTTGTTCTTGTAATATTTTTACAAAAGTCTATTATGTTTTCTCTAAGTTAAAATTTAAAACACCAAAAAAATGGGTTTTGAATGACTACTTATACATTTGTGCATTAACTTATTATATCTCACAAATACAGATAGGTTCAGCAAAAAGTTTACACAAAAATATTTAAAAAATACACATTACAATTGTAGTCTTAAAAATTTTTAAACATGATAGATTAAAAGATATAGCTGAAATATTAAACAAAATAAGTTTTTTTTTTGTTTGTAGACAGATAATGTAAAATTTCATGTAAGTGTTAGTAAGTGTAATGTTATCCTATAACTAATTGTAGGGGTAATATATAAATAATGTTATAAATACTATTTTACACTCAAAAGTGGTTATATCTTATGCATTAAATAAAATAATTATTCTTAATTTTATGATATTTTAAAATACATCTCCCATATGCTTTATATATAATAGAGATAGACTGTTATAGAAAAGTTAGGAGTATTTGTTTCAAAATTTTAAAAAACAATATTTACGTAAATTACTCAATGGTAGTACATTTCACATTCAATGTTAGTATATGTATACAGTTAGTATAAATATTTGAAGTTATTTAAAGTTGTTTATTACTCAATGCTATATATGTGTACAATTAGTTTATTAGTAATTAAAATTTGTTAAAAATTTTACGGCAGCGTCAATGGTAGTACATTTCACCTTTAAAGTTAGTATATGTGTACAGTTAGTATAAATATTTAAAGTTATTTATTACTCAATGCTATATATGTGTACAATTAGTTTATTAGTAATTCAAAATTATTAATTTTTTACGGAAGCAGTTAGTATAAAGGTTTAAATTTTATTATTCACTATTACCTCATAATTTAAACTTCATTTAACAGAAAGAAAATAACTGCACTTATTAGTAATTTAAATTTATTAAAATTTTACATAAGTGTTAATATTAAGATTTAAAGTTGTTTTCTTATTTACTATTACCTCAGAATTTAAACTCCATTTAATAGGTTTAAAATAACTTCACTTATTAGTAATCAAAATGCTTATATGTTTCATATAATAACTGGTTACTAAATCCCTAAAATAATGGATAGGGTTGAATAATTGGTTCTTAAATTCCTAAAATAATACAAATTTAAAATATTAAATAGTTCAAAATTTTTAAACTTTCATGTAAGTATTAGTAAGTGTAGGGTTATTGTGTAACTAATTGTAAGGGGGTAATCCGTAAATAATGACATAATTACTATTTTACCATTAAAATGATAGTACCTTATGCATTGAGATAAATATGTGTTCCTAATTTTAGGGTATCTTAAAATACCCCTCTTAAATGTCTTATATATAGGATAGATAATAACAAAAATATAATATATTTTATAGTCACGGTTAATATCACGGTGTTGCTAAAAGATTATTGTTAGAGCCCATAAATTACCTAAGAGCATTCACAACCCGTGCCCTATAATCATGTGAGTGTGTTTGGTATATTATATGGAATGATTTTGAGTGGTTGTGAGTGAAGGAGAGAAAATGTTATTGTGGATTGGTATATTTGAAGAATCACTGTACAATCCTTATAAATTTTTTAATATTTTTTAAAGTGGTTGTGAGTGAATGAGAGAGAAAGAAGTAATGATAAGGGTATAAAAAGTATTATTTAATTGAAAGGAGAGAGAAGAAGTAGTGATTTTTAGTGTAATTAGAGCATTCACATCCCATTCCTTATCTTTATCTATATAATTACACTAAAAATCACTATTTCTTCTCTCTCATTTCAATTAAATAATACTTTTTATACCCTTATCATTACTTCTTTCTCTCTCATTCACTCACAACCACTTTAAAAAATATTAAAAAATTATAAGGATTGTACAGTGATTATTCAAATATACCAATCCACAATAACATTTTCTCTCTCCTTCACTCACAACCACTCAAAATCATTCCATATAATATACCAAACACACTCACATGATTATAGGGCACGGGTTGTGAATGCTCTTATATAGATAAAGATAATGAATGGGATGTGAATGCTCTAACCAAATGGAAACATTAGAGTTTTCTAAATACCAATAATTACTAACCAGATCTTCAAAAATACATTAAGAAAAGTATGAAAAAAAAGAAATTATTCATAATTCTCGTTGGTAGTTACTAGATACCATCGAAATTGAAGGATTATATTTCTAATAAGATTCTATTTTAGTTTTTCTAGTATTTGTCGATTGAAAATAAGTTAGCGATGAATGTCCATTGGTAATCTATTAGATTGTTGAGTATTAAATTTCCGATTAAATTTCCTTCTACGCTTTTCATGTGTTGGTAGGAGGTGAGGTGACCGTTATCATGTATGTTGGCGCTCAATATAGTCGTTTAATGACATTTTATAAAAAGTAAATTTAATTATTTTCACCTATAAATGTCTAACCATCCAACTTATTTTCCATATCTAATTCTTCTTAAATTCTCCCTTCCATTTCTTAATATTATCAACTTTTTCATCCCAGACAAATAGATTCATCATCCAGTTGGAAACGCGTATCAAAGCAGGATATAATCGTGAAAAACAATGCGATATCCCCAAAATTTCATCAGCAATTTGTTTATTCCTTTTTGTTTTAATATCAATCTCAAACGCCCTACTCTCAATTATACTCACCAAGGTAACAAACTTATACACGATTGCTAGTCTCATATTTCGTTCTGAAAACACAACAATGTCGTCAGCCCCCAATTATTAATATAATGTATTTTGTGTTGTTTATATATGATTATACAAAATTTCAATCAATAATAATTTATTTAAGAGATTACAAGTTAAAAAGAACACAAACTCAAGTTTGGTACCATAACTAAAACATCCAAAAATTACATTAATTAATTAATTAGTGAAAATGAAAGATCTTAATTTTAATTTCATCTCTACAAAATGTCAATGTAACCAATTTATATTTAATACTTCTTTATTTAATGTAAATCAATCTCCACCGCTAATCAGTCGTTTGCCTAATAAAGCTTTTATTTTGTTGGTAGATTTTGTTCAAGTCAAGCAACTGCGGACTTTTTACCTCACAACGACAATGGAGAAGATCGTAATGTCCATCTTCATTGTCGTTGCCTCGTTCTTATGGTATATTTGCAAACACTCTATTTTCATTGAAGAGACGAACAGAGAAAGGAGACCTTATAACGCGTCTCACATATATGATAAAAGAATTAATCTATAGCCTGTATGTGATGCATCAAAAATCGTATTCACCAAACGACAAATTGACATTGTTCAGAAAAATTTCTAATTCACGTGTATATAATTTCAAACATTCAAACATGATACAAAATTCAATTGCTTAAAGTCCATCAGTCTATAGGCTAGTTCCTTTATGTCTACCTTAAACTTTCATAAATGGTTAAAGTCGGTCAATTGATAAATAGATAGAAGTTAGAGTGATATTATCATTTCAACCAAATATTATAGATTTGAATCTTAGAAATACCGATTATCTTATGTTTTTTATATGATACTCATTTATATAACACTAGCTATAGGAACCCGTGAGTTACACGGGTTAAATAAATAAAAAATTAATATAATAAAATTTATTAATTATAAAATAATATTTAAGATATAATATCATTTAAATTATGTATTAAAAATGACTGTCAGTTATAAAATAGTGATATCAACTTTTTAAAACTTTATTTTTTTTTCAAAAAAATAATAAACGTTTTGTTCTAAAACAAACCATATAAAAATGTTATTTTTAAAAATTTTCTGATTATAACTCTTAAATTTAATTATTTTTCATTTTAAAAAAATAACTTTTTAAAAATACCAATTTTAAATATTTCGTATTTTTAAAAAGTCTCATGCTTTAAATAAATTTATTATTTTATAAAAAATTGTTTATTTAGAAATAACATTAATAAATAGATCTCTTTATTAATTTATTAAATCTAAAAAAGTGTTAAATAGTATTATTAGTAATTAAGTTAATTATTTAATAGGAGAGAGAGACGGGAAAATTTTGATGAGAATGATTGTGGTGTTGACACGTGTTGTCTCAGATACCCTTTTATTAGAGTAGGAAGATTAATTATCAACTTAGTTGTGCATTATGGGTTGTATCCTAAGCTTTTTGGTTTGTACTTACTTTTTGGTTTTTTAAGTCTTTAACCTTTTTTTTACTTTAACTCTAATACTTTTACATCTTTTATAATTTAACCTCTATAATATTTTATTTTCAATTTTGTTTTCTATACTTTTTATATTTTATAAAATTTTCGTTTAATGTTTCGGTTTAAATTTACGAGTTAACATATCGCAGCGTGAGCGCGTGGTTTAACGTTTACTCTTTTTCCCCCAAACGCGCGGGTCCTAGATAAACTAATTTATTGTTTATAATGGTTATATTTCACGTATGTGGTTCAACGTTTATACGTTCATATTTCGTTTGGTTTTATACTTTTCATTTTTATTTCTTTTCTCATACAAGTTGTTTCGGTGTTAATGGTTGCTGACGGTAGAGTGACATTGTTGCTATTTGTCATGGTTTTACGTCCCCTATCACAACTCGGAGGGCTTAATACTAGTTTTATCTTAAGTAGTAATTGTTGCCATCAAACAAGGAACAAATAAACATCACACTATTATAATCCGTCATCACTCATCAGTTGATCAAGGCATTTGTCCTGTATAACATTCGTATACGAAAACTTAAACAAATAAATAAAACTCAAAACCTCCTAAAAAAACAACCAAAGACACAAATCAACCGTTATATCCTACTCCTTCCTTTTGGAGGGAGCATGTTCTTCGCCATATCTCGTAACAAAAACTTCTTAATCTTTCCCGTGGCTGTCTTCGGCAGCTCCGCCATGAACACCACCGTCTTCGGCACCATATAATGCGCCAACTTCTCCCGACAAAACTTCACTATATCTTCCGAGCTTGCTTTTCCAATTAAACTCACAAACGCACATGGCGTTTCCCCCCAAAATTCATCTGGCCTAGCCACTACGGCCGCCTCGACCACCGCTGGATACTCATACAACACCGACTCCACCTCCACAGTACTCACATTCTCGCCCCCGGTAATAATCACATCCTTTGACCTATCCTTAATCTCCAAATAACCGTCGGGGTGTATCACCCCGACGTCCCCAGCGTACAACCACCCATCATCTCTCATACACGCCGCGGTAGCGCGTGGGTCTTTTAAATAACCCAACATCAAACTCGGCCCTTTTAGAACAATTTCACCCTGAGTCAACCCGTCGTGTCTCACTCCTAGGCCCGACGGGTCAACCACGTTGACCTCAGTCAACGCTAGGGTTTTGACCCCTTGCCTCGCTTTCAAACTCGCCCGTTGACTCACCGGCAACCGATTCCATTGTTTCTTCCACGCACAAGAAACCACCACCCCCGCCACCTCCGTCATGCCGTACCCATGGCTGACGGCGAACCCCAGAGCCTCCGTGCGGAGGACCACGGCGGCGGGCGGCGGAGCTCCGCCGGTCAAGAACCGAACAGGGTGTTTGTGTTTCAACTTGTTGGCGTTGGGTGAGTTTGCGATCATGTTGAGGACGACCGGTGCGCCGCACATGTGGGTGACGTTGTGGCGGTTGACGGCGGCGAAGATGTGGTCGGCGGTGAACTTGTGGAGGCAGATGTTGGTGGCGCCGACGGCCGCCATGCCCCAGGTGAAGCTCCACCCGTTGGAGTGGAACATGGGTAGGGTCCATAGGTAAATGGGGTTGATGGGTACGGACCAATCGATGAGTGAGTCGATGGTGACGATGAAGATCGCACGGTGGGAGTGTACGACGCCTTTGGGAGATGAGGTGGTGCCGGAGGTGTAGTTTAGTGTGATCGGATCCCACTCGGTGGTGGGTCGTACCCATTGGAAGTTTGAGTCACCGTTGTTCACCATGTCCTCGTATGTCATCAGAAATTCAACGTTGGTCGCCGGTGATTCGGTGCTCGGTGGGAGAGATGAAGATACTGGCAAAATGAAAACGAGTATTAGTTTTTAGTATAAGGCAACGGTTAATATATTCAGTTTTAATGTTAAAAGTGGATCCCTTATGAATTTGATTACTGTTAGCAAGATAAATATCTGTCGGTAGTTCGTGGGCAAAAGTGAGAGTTATTAAAAAGTGGTTTGTTTAGGGATAATCTTTAAAAACAAGATTATCATGAAAATATCTGTCGGAAGTTTTATGTTATAATATTATGAAAATATTATTAAAAGTGGCTATTTAACCTTTAAAAACAAGATAATTATGAAAATATGTATATATTCTGATAATTTTTGTGTCATTAATGTTATATTGAGATTCATAACGAGACCAAGAGGTTTGTTTTAAGTTATAACAAAAGTTTAGAGATAGAAAGTGCATAATCATATAAATTGAGTTATGATTCTAGACCCATCGAGCAATTAACATAACTTAATAGACGAGATGAAGTTGCTAAAACATCAGCTTCGGTATAGACCAATTATATTTCGGTATATCTTAAATGTTGATCAGCGTAACCCTTTTAGTAATGCAACTTGTAGAATGGTCAATGTACCAAACAACTCAACTGGTCTTCACCGCACCTGGCTACGTTGTAGGGATTAGTTTTAATGTGTCAAGTTACAGATTACGTGTCATACTGTCACGATGGGTTATTAGAAAGTTCATTTATATTCATATACACTAAAAATCTTAACGATATTGTAATCCTAAGAAAACCTTAGTACCGTATGTTTACCAAAGATTTTAGGTGAGTGATAAACAAGTTTAGCAGTGAGGGTGCACACTCATATAACCTCTTACGAACGTGTCGAATGATAGAAGTTAAAAGGTTGAGTGGGAGTTTTGATTTAAAGGCAATGGTTAGTGTGAACATCTATGATTTTATTTTATTTTTATTTTTTTTTTGAGTTTTAACCAATCTTGCCAAGCCAGTAAAGTTTCAAATTACTTGTTTTCAGATAATAACCTTATACAAGATTCAAAATATAAATTTATTACTCGTTTAAATTAACGTTTTCAATTCTGTAATAAAGTTTTCCCCGACATCAATTAATAGAAAGTAATTATTATCATTTCAGATCATAATAAATTCATAATTATGTCCTCACATTTGAAACACCATATAAAGAGCTAACTTAAATGCGCTACACCATCTACTTCTAAATTAACAATGTTTATACTTAAAAGTTAAAAACACAGAAAACAAAATAATGTACTAAACTAAAAGAAAAAAGAAACATGTACCTGCGAACCTCTCTTTACCACCATCACCATCCGCACTAAAATCCCCAATGAGAACAAGCACGGGACGCGGGATCCCGGGTGGAAACCGGGATACCGCGTCCTGTGCAAGAATCCGCAGATGGTCCTCAACAATCAACATTTTGGATTCCGAGTGTCGGAGCATGATGAAAATTGTCCGGGCATCAAGACGAGTGTTGAGGTTATTCAGTACCGCGCCAGACATAGGCACTGCAAACTGGAGTTCATACATAGCCGGGACATTGTAAGCCAGAACGGACACAACGTCACGGCTACGGATACCTAGTCTGGCAAGGGACGACGCCACCCGAAGGCAGCGATTGTGGGTGTGAGTCCATGTGAAGGTGGCGTCATTGTATACAATAGAAGTACAATCACCATAAACAGTGGCAGCTCGTTCTAAGAAGGTGAGGGGTGTAAGTGGGCATGAGTTTGCAGGTGTGGGCTTTAGGTGATTCATGATGTGTACGTACAGATTTGTGAATCTCTATGCAAAAGAGTGCACTGAACCTGTTATAAATGTGGGAACTAATATACCATGGAGTGTTTACTAGCATTTATGGGTTGTGGTAGAAAGGGGTTGATATCGGTATTGATAATCTCAGTTTTTTTTTATCATATTGTAGGACTATCTCATGCCCTTTTCATACTTGTCTGGTAAATGGTACGTTTTATTACTTTGTTAATTTAAAAGTTACTTGTTATGAATTCCAAATATTTTTTTTACTGTTTTACTTTGTATATAATTTTATATCCCAAGAAAATTAGAACATAAAAACTAAAAAGTCCTTAGGACTTATAGATTTATGTATCACCTAAAGACGAAGAATTTATGTATCACCTAAAGACGAAGAAAAACAAAAACAAAAAGAAAACATTTAGGGGTTGTTTGACAGCATTTGAATCGTTAAATGCTAAACCAGTAAAATGTCTGACTGATTAATAGACTCTGAACCGAGAATGGACCTGTTGTAGTGTAAAAGCCGAGAGGATGGAAGAGGGTTGCGATGGGTGCGGCAAGGATAGCAACGGGAGGACGGTGTTGGGAGGCCGGTCGGCGGTAAGGAGGGCAATATGGATGATGGCTGAAGATTGGGTCGATGGGTGGAAGAAGGAAGGAGTGGAGATGGTTTTCAACCATTCAGCATCATTTTTACACTTAACCATTCAGATTTCTTTTTTTTTTAACAAACACTACCACCTCTTATCAATTCAAAGGTAGTCTTTTAAAGAATCATTAAGAGGTTACCAAAAAGCCCCTTACATACCAAACAGCCCCTTGCTCATGTAATTAAAATAAACGAGTATGTATATTCCATCTATTCAGAGAGGGTATCACTTAATATCATATCTGTTTCACATCTGTTACTATACTTGAAATTAATCGTATACCTCATCTCGTAGCTGAAGTTTTAAAGACCTCCTCATTTTCTGGGTCGAATATTTTGGGTTCACCAGTCAGATTCTGTTAGGTTTGATTTCCTTATGATACTACGGTTACTATCACCCTTTCTTTGTAATTTAACAATGAGTGTACCAGATTTATTAACCGACCAGTGACACCAATACGACTTGCAGCGTCCAGGTGAAAAAATAATAACATATTAGCATGTGAGAGAGGTAAGAAGGTACGGTAGGGGTAAGAAAAAGCAAGCCATTTCAATGCTTGTCTAATCTGTGGGATCAGGGATGGGTTGGTTGGGTTAAGTGGTTGTGGTTAGATTTTTTTAATTAATTTTTAACATATAGTAAATGTGATTGTAATAATAAAGAATGCAGAATGGGTAATAACAAAAACATTATTATTAAAATATTTAATTTAAAAAGTTGAGAAGAACTATATACAATACAAAGAATTTATAATATACTAATTAGTGTTGTTCATCCATGCGCGTTGCACGTGTGATGTACACTGGTCTTAAACTTAGTAAGGACCGAATACGATACAAATAAGAAATTAACATTTTCTGTTTAAAACTAGTTTTAGGCTTAGAATATGTTATTCGTCGCGACTGCAAGCAAAAATCTTGCCACGCCAAACAACGGGCTATCATTTTGATTTCATCACAACATTGACACAACGTAAATAACTATAACAACTTTCCAGACAATTGCAACAATACAAACATACTCTCAGGTTGGCAAAGGCTCCTCATCATCAACAATTATCCCAACAACAGCAGCAAGGCAGTACCAAACATACCCATCTCAAACATAATTAACCATTGACATAACATGTTTTCTGATAGCAACGATGACAATCAACCCAAGAGTAACATCAATATCAACAGTCTCAGATGCAGTTGCCATCATCATCATCGACGCATAGCAAATCGAGGTTTATACATGTTTTTATTGCCCAAAAAATCCCCAAAAAAACTCATCTTACATTCGGTTCTGTCGGTGAAACCGACAAGAAAAAGATCATTGTGACCAAGGGTCCGGTGGCTACCATTCGTACAAAGGGACGTTGGAATAACAACGACCACCACATCGTCGTGACCGGCAACTCAGTCGGCACCTAGGGGCGACCAAAAAAACCACTTATCGGTGGCGAAAACAACGGGTGACAGACGCGTGAGGCTATGGTAGAGAATCACCGCCAACCCAAAGTCATGACAACCGGAACACTACCACCACAACACCACGGCCACCTGGGACCCGAAAAGGGTAATACGAAGCGACAACCCTCAAGTTTGGGCAAATGAACCCTAACCACTACCATGCATCGTCGGTGAACAAATCAGGATGACCATAGAACAACCACGACCACCCATAAAATTGTGACAGCCACCGTGACCTTTGCCACCACAAACACCGACGGGGAGATCGTTGCTAACCATCACCAGGAATCTCCAGAAAAGCCGGCCCGACAAAAGCCACCAAAGGTGGTCATTAGAGACCGCCGAAGAACCGAACCTGAGGGTTACACAGACGCCACCAAAGGCAGTCGACAGACCGCCGTCGACATCATAGCCCACATATCTAAGGGCGACGGCGATAGACGGGTCCACCGGAGCCGCCACCCATAAACAATACCATCGACCACCAACCGCCGATATACGCATCTCTTGGCCGGTAGAAGGGTGAGGCGGCGCAAACGTGGGGTAAAAGCAGCGACCCAACGATCGTCGGAGGAAGAGAGACAGCCACCGACCGCAAAGGGGCACCCATGGAAGAAACCTTCACTTTTAAAGCACAAACACGGTAACCAAGACGAAGGCGAGATACCGAAAACAGCCCAATTTAGTGTTCATGTAATTTCTTTTTTCATATATAGGGTAATTGTCAAGTTTTCTATATATAAGGTGTGTACCTTATACGTGGAGTGTTGTATAAATACAATTTCATACTTTTAACATTAAACTTTTTTATTTTTGCAATGTAACCTCACAAAAATTGAGTTTTTACTTTTTAAACCAAAACTTTTTTTATCTTTTACAATTTGATCTTAAAATTTTTTGCTTTACAACTTTAACCCAAACCTTTTATATTTCGTAAGTTCTTGTTTTACGTTTCGTTCTAAGTTTTGCAAGTTAACATGGCGCAACATGCGTGTGTGGTTCAACAATTTTACGTTTCATTTTGCGTTTCATTCTAAACTTTGTGACTTAATACGACGCAATGCGCATGTGTGATTCAACTTTTTTACATCTATTTTTACCCGTTTGACAGGTTCATTATAACATGCGGGTCCTAGATCGACTTAGTTAAACTTTTCTATGTTTTACGTTTTGGTCTAATTTCTACGCCACAACCCAACTTCAGTGTTGGTGGAAGTTGACGGTGGTGTGACATTTATGCTATTTGGCACATTTTTACGCCACCGCTGCAATGTGGGGACTTAATTCTAGTTTTACTACATTTCTTAACTCGCTTCTAACACACTCTACAAACATTATTTTAGACGTTTTATGATTTATATGCTATATTGAGAATTTTTATAAAAGTCAGAATTAATTCTAGATGAACTCAAGATATTATTAGAGAGTAACTTAGGAATTTAAAGAAATCTTTAAAATTAAATTTATCATATAGCTAGGTATTATATGAATCAATTGGATTTTTAATATGCGAGGGGTTTTCTATTCCTTAAAAGGTGGATTTTTTAAAATAGTTATTATTGTTTTTAACAATCATTTCATGACTTTCTTAAAAAAAACCTTAATAATTATGTATCTACTGAAAAATACAAATAAATTTTTAAGTAGTAAATTCACATGCTCAACTATGCGACATATTTGTTGAAAATAAATTTCAACTTTTACCAACTTTGGGAGAGGCACATTAAATTCACTACAAATATCAATTCAGGTTAACAACTCTTCGCCATTGGATAAGCAGTGTAGCCGGGCTTTAATTAATTGGTCGATTAAAAAAACTATATATAATATAAATATATAATAACAACAAAAAAAAAAAACGATCCCAACATTCTTCGGCAGGTATTCACAAAGTCTAAAATTTGACGACTTAGAACTTGAACTATGAAGAAGCGACCGACTCATTTTGAGGAATATATGACATAGATAGGAATGAATGTGTCAAATAGACTAAAGTTATTAAACGTTCCCAATTTAAAGTTGCATAGGTGATTCGGTTAGTTATCAAACCTACTTAAAACTACTCATCAATTTAAATTTAATAACGATCAACCACTTGTGAAAAGTTGAGGGTGAAGTGAATCTGAGCCTTTAAGACGTTAGTGTTCTCATAAATTGGAAAAGAGTGACTATTGTTAAAAGATTTATACATCTGAAGTACTAAACTTGAACTTCGTATTTTGAGATGCCTTAAAATGCAATCGTTCCATACAACACTGTTATGTTTATTTTGAATAAAGGATTTTTTAATCCATGTAGTGTCATGCATGTTGGCTGCATGCCCATGCACGTGAGTAAATTGTTGAATAAGTCGTAGTAGTCTTTTGAATTGGTTTGGAGTCTGTTAGCGAGTCAAGTGGGTTGCTCCTATTACGTAGGAGATCGTTGAGTCTGTAGCTCTTATTATAGAGTGTTCTTTTAATGAATAAATTACCAGAGATATTCAGATCAATATATGACACGCTCATAATCTTTCAAGTGGTATTAGAGCGAATAACTGGTGAGATCAATAGAGTGTGTTCGATGGCTGAAGAAACTGTCTCTTATCAGAGCGTACCCCGATTCGATGGAGAGTACGATCATTGGAGTATGGTTATGGAAATTCTCCTTCGTTCAAAGGAGTTTTGGTCAGTAGTGGAATCGGGTATTAGAGTTCCCAGGGAAGGAGAAACCCTGTCAGAAGCGGAACAAGCGAATGTAGAAGCCATGAATTGAAAGATCTGAAGGCACATAACTATCTGTTTCAATCCATAGATCGTCAGATCATTCGCGCTATTACGCAAAAGGATAGTGCGAAGCAGATCTGGGATGCTATGAAAACAAAGTATCAAGACAGCACTCGGGTTAAACGTGCCCAGTTGCAGAGGTTGCGAAAGGACTTTGAGGTCCTTGAAATAAAGGAAGGAGAGTCAGTGATGGACTACTTCAACAGAGTAATGGTTGTTGCCAATGACATGCGTAATTATGGGGAACAAATGATAGAAGTTACGGTTGTTGAAAAGATTTTACGTTCCTTAACAGAAAATTTCAATTTTGTTGCTTGCACTATTGAGGAGTCTAAGGACATTGATAGTTTGACGATTGATGAACTTCAGAGTTCCCTTCTGGTTCATGAGCAGAAGTTGCGCATACGCCCAACCGAAGATGCGACCCTCAAAGTTGATCAAGATGCATTCGGAGGACGACCCTCAAAGTTGATCAAGATGCGTTCGGAGGACGTAGTCGAGGACGAGGTCGCTCACAGTACTCACGAGGTCGTGATCATGGTCGTGGCCGAAGTCGACCCGACTTTGATAAGTCCTCTATCGAATGTTACAATTGTCACTAGTTGGGGCACTTCGCATATAAGTGCCCCAAAGCAAAAACGGCGGTTAACTTTGCTAAGTTCGATGAAGGAGAAGATCTGCTTCTGATGGCACACGCAGATGTACAACGAGAAAGCAATACTGGCATTTGGTTTCTGGATTCTAGATGTTCAAACCACATGACAGGTGTTAGAGATTGGTTTGTAAAACTGGATGACATATACACTCACACAGTGAAGCTTGGAATGATCTTCGATTATCAATGAAAGGGATGGGCGATGTGCGGTTTGAGGTGGACGGCATTACTCAGGTGATATCTAACGTATACTATGTACCTAACCTCACATCCAACTTACTAAGTATTGGTCAGTTACAAGAGAAAGACTTGACCATTATTATACGTAAAGGCACCTGCAAAATATATCATCCTCAGAGAGGATTGACCGCCTCCTCTAACATGACCAGAAATAGAATGTTTTTGGTTCATGCCCTTAAGAAACCATTGATAAATCACTGCATGAAGGTGGATGTGGAGTCTAATACACAAATATGGCATCGCAGAATGGGTCATGTAAATCACAAGTCGGTGAGAACCATGCAGTACAGGCAGATGGTGATTGGGTTGCCTAAAGTTGCAGAACAAACAAAGTTCTATGAGTTCTGTCAAATGGGAAAGCAACAACGTGAGCCCATTCCCAAGAAGAGTTCATGGCGAGCAACGGAACAATTACAACTGATCCACACCGACCTCTGTGGACCCATCTCTCCAACCTCTCCTAGTGGCAAAAGGTACCTACTTATATTTATTGATGATTATTCTAGAAAAGGGTGGACTTATTTCTTAACCAATAAAGCCGAAAGTTTTGAAGTATTTAAAAGATTTAAAGCTTATGTGGAAAATGAAGTCGAGTTGTCAATCAAAAGGGTTAAGAAGTGATAGGGGTGGTGAGTTTACTTCACACGCCTTTAATGAGTATTGTGAATTACACGGTATAAAGAGGCAATTAACTGCAGCCTACACTCCACAACAGAATGGAGTGGTAGAGCGCAGAAACAAAACTATAATAAACATGGTTAGATGTTTGTTGATTGAAAAATCAATGCCCAAATGGTTTTGGTCGGAGGCTGCAAATTGGGCAGGGCATATACTCAATTGTTGTATCACAAGTGCATTAGATTATAAGGTTCCTGAGGAGGCATGGTCAGGTAACAAACCAAACATAGATTATTTTTGGGTGTTTGGTTGTATAGAATATGCACACATACCATCACAGATATGTACAAAGCTTGATGATAAGTGTAACACCCTCAATTTATAAAAATAATATAATAAGGAGGGTGCTACTAGTTAGGTTATTATAACAATTCAGAGACTACACACGCAGTGGAACTTTACATATATTAAAAACTGTTTACATCATCAAACATAGTTACAAGACTTTTCCAACATTCAAAACTTTATTAAAGCTTTAAGTACTTCATTCCCAAAAACCCAACTTTTGTGGCCAGTATCATACACCATAACCGGAAGCTAACTCTGTGGGGGACCATCACGAGCACCTCTATTACTACCTGGCATGCATTAGAAAACAAACACAAAATCAGATAAACTGGTGAGTTCTAACATACACCACATTTCAATAGTAACAATTCATCAACTGTTATCACACTGAATGATCCACACACATTCATCAGTCCATTTATTTATCCCAGTATTGATATGCATATCGAATACCCACAAGGTATTTATGGATATCTTTTTATCAATTTTAATTTAGTGGGTGAAACCTCCACCTCGCGCGTTGACGGGTCAAACCTCCGTCTATAATTGGCGTTGACGGGTCAAACCTCCGTCTATAATTGGTGGGTCAAACCTCCACCTCGCCATTCATCACAATTTACCACTTTCAACTCATTTTCACATTTATATTTATTTATATGCATGCCAGTGCCCGATTTTATCAAACAACATTTATCAAACGGCATAATCACATAAAAAGGGCAATTAGAACTCACCTTAATACTTTCAGCAAGTGTTTACCAATCCAAATACACTAGGGCAGCTAAAACTTCTCTTTCTCAATGCAACCTAAAACAACAATCCTAACTTAGTCAAACCACCCCTAGCTGATCACTTCACACGACTAAAGCTATACGACTGGACTCATTCGTACGACTGAACATACGACTGAGCTTAGTCGTACGAATGGACCATACGACAGAGGTGCGAATGAGCTATAACAGGGTTTGTGCGAATGACCTCCATTCGTACGATTGGTTCATGCGACTGAACTTCAGTCGCACGTTTGAACAATGCGATTGACTCAGTCGTACGAATGGGCATGCGACTGGGCTCATTCGCCTGAAACGGATCAGCAGCTGTGTTCTTACCATATTTGATCTAAAAATTCAAGTTTTAACCGTTCAGATTATACCATATTCACAACAGAACATATACACCTCATTTATAACCGTTTCGGGTCCTTATTTCATCAATCTTCACAAAAACTAGGACCCGAACCTTCACTTTTCAGTTTAACAGAAAGATTGAACAGAAACTCTGATTAAAACATGTTTTTGGATCAATTCCCACCACCCACACAGCTTAATATATTCAAAAATCGATCCGTACCAAGTAAAACTTATCAAAACGGAGCTAATTTACTCAATATAGCAAGAGCAGGGGTGTTGGGGTTCAAAAGGGACGAGTGGGTGAGAATATAGCAGATAAAATCTGCTTCTAACACCCTTAACCGCCTTACTTATGCTACATGCCAATTTTTAGCCGACATACTCAATCGTACGATTGGACCATTCGCACGGCTCAATCGTACGACTGAGCCCATACGCCCACCATTCGTGCGATTGGGCCTTATTCGTACGCATGGTGTGCGATTGAACACTAATCCTAATTAAATATATAATATTGAACTTTTGGATGTTACAAGTCTACCCACCTTATTTAGGGTTTCGTCCTCGAAACCTGACTAAAATAAATGGGGGTAGTTCCGTCTCATCTCTTCTTCTGTTTCCCAGGTTGACTCAGATCCTTGGCGATGTGCCCACTGCACCCGGACTAAGCTAATGCTTTTATTTCTAAGTTTCTTCTCCTTACGATCTATAATGGCCACAGGCTGTTCAACATAATTGAGCTTCTCATCAACCTCAATATCATCTAATGGTACATATTGAGTTTCATTAGCTAAGCATTTTCGTAACTGGGAGACATGGAAGGTTGGATGAATAGCGCTTAATTCTTCAGGCAAGTCCAACCTATACGCCACGTACCCTACTTTCTCCACTATTTGGAAAGGTCCAATAAAACGTGGACTTAACTTGCCCCTCTTTCTGAATCGAATAATGCCTTTCCATGGAGAAACTTTTAATAAGACGAAATCCCTAACTTTAAATCCAATGGTTTTCTTCTACGATCTGCATACGATTTCTGCCTGCTTTTCGCTTCTCTAATACGATTTCTGACTACTTCAAACTTTGACATTGTTTCTTCAATTATTTCACTATTTCCCAATTCGCGTTGCCCCATATCTCCCCAATACAGTGGAGTTCTGCATTTTCTTCCGTACAACATTTCAAACGGAGACATTTGAAGGGTAGCTTGATAACTGTTGTTGTATACAAATTCAGCTAATGGAAGATGACTATCCCAGCTACCTCCAAAATCAATACTACATGCCCGTAGCATATCCTCCAATGTCTAAATAGTTCTTTCACTTTGACCATCTGTTTGGGGATGATAGGCTGTGCTAAAGTAAAGTCTAGTTCCCATTGCTTCGTGAAATTTTCTCCAATACCTGGAGGTAAATCTGGCATCTCTATCAGATGTAATACTTTTCGGAACTCCATGCAATCTAACTATTTCTTTAGTAAAGATATCAGCTAGCCTTTCTACCGAATAGGTTTCCCGTATTGGTAGAAACAAAGCACTCTTGGTTAACTGATCTACCACTACCCAAATAGTATCATAACCTTTTGGTGTACGGGCAACTTTGTTATAAAATCCATAGTCAGATCATCCCACTTCCAAACTGGAATAGCTAATGGCTGCAATAATCCATAAGGTTTCTGATGTTCAGCTTTCACTTGGGCACAAATCAAACATTTATTTACATATTGCATCACATTAAATTTCATCCCTGGCCACCAATAATCTTGCTTCAAATCTTGGTACATCTTAGTCATGCCTGGGTGAATAGAATACCTAGATTTGTGAGCCTCATCTAATATCATATCGCGTAAAGCCAACGGAACCCACATTCGACCAAATCTAATTTTAACACCATAATTATTTTCTTCTAAATATTTTTCTTGACCAACCATTCTTTCTCTCTTAATATTTTCTTCTTTTAATGCTTCCAATTGGGCTTCTCTCAGCTGTTGCATAAAATCAGGAGTAATCACAAGTTTATACGCCTTAACCTTGATTGGTTCGTACTTCTTCTTTCTGCTCAGTGCATCAGCCACCACATTTGCTTTCCCGGGGTGATACAAAATTTCACAATCATAATCTTTGATTAACTCCAATCATCGCCTTTGTCTCATATTCAAATCTTTTTGCTCAAAGAAATACTTCAGGCTCTTATGATCAGTAAAGATGGTACACCTCACTCCATATAAGTAATGTCGCCATATTTTAAGAGCAAAAACTACAGCTGCTAGTTCTAAATCATGGGTTGGGTAATTGACTTCATGGGTCTTCAACTGTCTAGAAGCATAAGCAATAACTCTCCCACGTTGCATCAAAACACACCCCAGTCCTTGATATGATGCATCAGAATATATTACTAAATCCTCTACACCTTCTGGTATCGCTAATATTAGGGCTTGTGTCAATCGATTCTTCAGTTCCTGAAAAGCAGCTTCCTGTCCCTTATTCCATTCATACTTAACGTCCTTTCGAGTTAACTTTGTCAATGGGGAAGCAATTTTAGCAAAATCCTGAATGAATCTCCTATAGTATCCTGCCAGTCCTAAGAAACTACGAATTTCTGAAGGACTTTTAGGAATTCCCCAGTTCACCACAGCTTCAATCTTTGCAGGGTCTACCAATATTCCATCCGCATTCACCACATGGCCCAAAAATTGCACTTCTCTTAACCAAAATTCACACTTCGAGAATTTTGCATACAACTTATTCTTCCTCAGGGTTTCCAATACTTCTCGAATGTGACAAGCATGATCTCCTTCGTTCTTAGAATAGATCAAAATATCATCTATAAACACAATTACCGATTTATCCAGCATCGGTCTACATACTCTGTTCATCAAATCCATAAAGGCAGCAGGAGCATTCGTTAACCCAAACGACATCACCAAAAATTCATAATGCCCATATCGTGTACGAAAATCTGTCTTTGGTATGTCCTCTTCTTTTACCTTCAACGAATGATACCCGGATCTAAGATCTATCTTTGAGAACCAATTAGCACCTTGGAGTTGATCAAACAAATCATCTATACGAGGTAATGGGTATTTATTCTTGACAGTCAGCTTGTTTAGTTCTCTGTAATCTATGCACATTCTCAAACTGTCATCTTTCTTCTTTACAAATAAAACTGGAGCACCCCACGGTGAAGAGCTGGGTCGGATAAAACCCTTGTCTAATAATTCCTGTAATTGCTTCAGGAGTTCCTTTAACTCAGCCGGTGCAAGTCTATAAGGGGTCTTAGCGACAGGTTTTGTCTCAGGTATTAAATCAATTCTAAACTCAATTTCTCTATCAGGAGGCATACCCGGTAGATCCTCTGGAAATACATCGGGGAAATTACAAACTACTGGAACATCTTCTAATTTCTTCGTCTCCTTAACAGTATCAACTACATATGCTAAGAATGACTCACAACCCCTATTCAATAATTTCTCAGTCTTAATCATAGATATGACTTTCACCCCACTATCATGATCATCACCAAAAACCGTTACCGAATTACCATCTGGTGCTCGCAACACAATCATCTTTCTTTTGCATATTATCTGGGCCTCAAACGTAGATAACCAGTCCATTCCCAATACTATATCAAAACCTCCTAATTTTATCATATGTAGCCTAACAGGAAATTTTGCACCTTCTAATTCGATAAAACAATCATCTATTACCTCACTGACAACTATAAATTCATCAGAAGCAGTTTCTACTGAAAAGGCAACGTCTAGTTTTGATGGTTTAACTTTTATTAAGGCATGGAATTTTATTGATATGAAACTTCTATTAGCCCCTGAATCAAATAAAACTCTAGCAGGTACATTATTAACAAGAAACGTACCCGACACAATATCCGGTAATGCCTTAGCCTCCTCCGTAGTCATTGTAAATGCTCTCCCCGCTGTACCGCTACTACCACTCACGCTGCCTTTACTCGGTCCTCCCTCTGTCCGAATAGGAACCGGTCCAGGTCTAAGTTTTGGACATTCAGATTTCATGTGTCCCATCTCCCCGCATCCATAACACCGAAGTTCTGGACATCTGGAAACAAAATGTCCAGGCTTCCCGCATTTACGACATACCGGGTGATTCAATCTACATTCCCCTCTATGAAACTTCCCGCATTTATTACACTGAGGAGGGGGACCTACAAAACCCCTAGCATTAAACTTCCTCTTCTGCGGCCCACTCTGTCCATACATAGGCCTAGAACTCAGTGAAGCTTCCTGATGACTCACCACTTTCTCTTTCACCATAAGTTTCTCAGACTCAGCGACCTCCTCATACATATCCGCAGCCAAATTCACCGTGGCTTGGTAAGTAGAAGGAGAATTAGACTTTACCAACATTCTCACCTTAGGGGGTAATCCCTGGATATATCTAGTAATCCTCTTTGTCTCAGGAATTACTAAATGAGGTACTAAGCGTGCCATTTCTTCAAATCTAGAAGTATACTCTTTATGACTTAAACTGCCTGCTTGAAACTGTAAAAACTTGATCTCAATTCTGTCTATCTCGCCTTTCGGACAGAACTTTTCTATCACCAGTTCTTTAAAAGTTTCCCACGTCATCTGACTTACGGCGGCCTCACCCATGGCCTGTTCCACTGTATCCCACCAGTACAAGGCTTCTGCTTGAAAAGAATGCACTGCAAAGCCCACCTTCTGATCTTCCTTGCATCTACTAAGTTTAAACGCTGCTTCCATCTCTCGTAACCATTTATAAGTTACTACGACATCCTTCTGGCCTTCAAACTTAGGCGGGTCACATTCCTTAAAATGCTTATATGATATTGGTTTCTCCACTACAGGCTCAACAATAACAGGTGGAGGGGTTGGTTGGGAAGATGATTCACCACTTTTCCTAAGGTCACTCAACATTTCAGGTAAGGTAGTACGCAACACTCGGGCGACTTCATCACCTATAGCTGCCTTAAGTTCATCACCAGAGATCCAAGCTTCAAGTCTAGAATTTGTATTACTGGTTTCCTCTATCTACGATTAGAAATAAACCATAATCAAATAATGAGTGATACCAGGATGTTGCATATGATGTAAATTGCTCATAACATTGGCCAGGTGTTATCAATTATTTACTTATTCACACCATCCTGCCTCTTCTTATTATCCTTTCACAGTTTATTTCTAACCCTATCTAAACCACAGAATCATGCACACACATCATACTAATCGTTATCTTAAACAATTACTTTCATTCAATAATCGAATGAATTATCACAAATAATTAAATACTCATCCATACCATAGTTCACCCCACTTCCGGTTGTAGATACTGGCACTTCCTACATTTTCAGTTAAAGTTTGAAGCAATCAAATGTTCAAATCTCTTTAACTATGGCTCTGATACCAACTTGTAACACCCTCAAATTTATAACAATAATATAATAAGGAGGGTGCTACTAGTTGGGTTATTATAACAATTCAGAGACTACACACGTAGCAGAACTTTACATATATTAAAAACTGTTTACATCATCAAACATAGTTACAAGACTTTAACCAACATTCAAAACTTTATTAAAGCTTTAAGTACTTCATTCCCAAAAACCCAACTTTTGTGGCCAGTATCATACACCATAACCGGAAGCTAACTCTGTGGGGGACCATCACGAGCCTCTATTACTACCTGGCATGCATTAGAAAACAAACACAAAATCAGATAAACTGGTGAGTTCTAACATACACCACATTTCACTAGTAACAATTCATCAATTGTTATCACACTGAATGATCCACACACATTCATCAGTCCATTTATTTATCCCAGTATTGATATGCATATCGAATACCCACAAGGTATTTATGGATATCTTTTTATCAATTTTAATTTGGTGGGTGAAACCTCCACCTCGCGCGTTGACGGGTCAAACCTCCGTCTATAGTTTGGTGGGTCAGACCTCCACCTCGCGCGTTGACGGGTTAAACCTCCGTTTATAATTGGCGTTGACGGGTCAAACCTCCGTCTATAATTGGTGGGTCAAACCTCCACCTCGCCATTCATCACAATTTACCACTTTCAACTCATTTTCACATTTATATTTATTTATATGCATGCCAGTGCCCAATTTTATCAAACAACAATTATCAAACGGCATAATCACATAAAAAGGGCAATTAGAACTCACCTTAATGCTTTCAGCAAGTGTTTACCAATCCAAGTACACTAGGGCAGCTAAAACTTCTCTTTCTCAATGCAACCTAAAACAACAATCCTAACTTAGTCAAACCACCCCTAGCTGATCACTTCACACGACTAAAGCTATACGACTGGACTCATTCGTACGACTGAACATACGACTGAGCTTAGTCGTTCGAATGGACCATACGACAGAGGTGCGAATGAGCTATAACAGGGTTTGTACGAATGACCTCCATTCGTACGATTGGTTCATGCGACTGAACTTCAGTCGCACGTTTGAATAATGCGATTGACTCAGTCGTACGAATGGGCATGCGACTGGGCTCATTCGCCTGAAACGGATCAGCAGCTGTGTTCTTACCATATTTGATCCAAAAATTCAAGTTTTAACCGTTCAGATTATACCATATTCACAACAGAACATATACACCTCATTTATAACCGTTTCGGGTCCTTATTTCATCAATCTTCATAAAAACTAGGACCCGAACCTTCACTTTTCAGTTTAACAGAAAGATTGAACAGAAACTCTGATTAAAACATGTTTTTGGATCAATTCCCACCACCCACACAGCTTAATATATTCAAAAATCAATCCGTACCAAGCAAAACTTATCAAAACGGAGCTAATTTACTCAATATAGCAAGAGCAGGGGTGTTGGGGTTCAAAAGGGACGAGTGGGTGAGAATATAGCAGATAAAATCTGCTTCTAACACCCTTAACCGCCTTACTTATGCTACATGCCAATTTTTAGCCGACATACTCAATCGTACGATTGGACCATTCGCACGGCTCAATCGTACGACTGAGCCCATACGCCCACCATTCGTGCGATTGGGCCTCATTCGTACGCATGGCGTGCGATTGAACACTAATCCTAATTAAATATATAATATTAAACTTTTGGATGTTACAATAAGAGCATCAAGTGCATATTGCTAGGCATAAGTAAAGAATCCAAGGCCTACAAAGTGTATGATCATGTTCAACGACGGATCATTGTGAGTAGAGATGTGTCATTCGATGAGAATGAGAAATGGAATTGGAAGAGTGAAGATATGGGGTCAGCTGAGCTTGTCATTCCAAAGGAGTATGCTGAGATTATAGAGGAAGATGTACTATTCCTTAACATGCAACACGGATCCAAGTCAAGAAAACGAAGCACCACCAGGAGAAAGTGTGTCATCTCAACATGATGAACAAAACTGTGTTGAATCACCTATCCCACCTACCACCGGTAACACTGATGATGAGGTCCATGATGCTCCCCCACCGGGGGTTATCAATGACATTGTTGCCTCACACTCTCATATCGATGAAAGCTCCACTGCCCCAACAAGAACATCTAACCGCAGCAGCAAAGCACCTGCCTGGATGGAAGATTATCAAGCAGGAGATGGTTTGTCGGACGACGAACTCAACTTGGCCTTATTCAGCTCCACGGGTGTCCCAACACGCTATGAAGAAGCAGCAAAAGAACCCTAAGTGGCAGGAGGCAATGGCAGCAGAAATAAAAGCAATAGTTGAAAATAGGACGTGGGAATTGGTTGAGGATCCGGAAACAGTTAAACCAATCGGTGTAAAATGGCTGTATAAAATGAATTAAATGAGAAAGGAGAAGTAGACAAGCACAAGGCTCGGTTGGTAGTTGATACAGTGTGAAAGTATATGTATTATGATAAATGATTTTCGCACAGATTCAGTTTTAAATGGTTATTACTACTACTATCTACACACACAAAAGGCAAGTGCACCAATCGTGAGGTAATATAGTGATGGTAACCGAGTATCAATCCGTGGACACACTAAGACTACTCAACAACCTTTATGATTGACTATCAGATTTGATTTTTGTTTAGGAAAATGATAAGTTGCATTGATAATTAGGGTTTTTAGGGTTTTTAAAATAGAAATAAAAATGAAGTAAAATAAGTTGAAACTTTTGGATTTGAAATCAGGGGATAAAGGCTATCATCCTAACTTGGATTACACTTATGTAACTATGATGAAGTGGTGGTGTGATTAAAGATATTGAATAAAGTAACTGTGTTAACGTTTATAAAGATGAGCTTGCGCGATTTCTCGTCTATCCGCTCCGTAGTGACCAGGACCACATCATGTTGAGATTTACTGCTTAGGTCAAGGCCCTAGTAATGTAGGTAAATCTTTTGTGTCCTTTTCGACATACGATTTCTGAAAACATAACTTAATGTTAGAAGAGAGTTGATCAAGTTCCTTTCCAACATACCATCAATTTTAGAAAACCATAACAATTACTTTAGATTTCTCAGACTAATAAAAGGGAACCCGTAAATGATCAGAAAGTTAAGGTCTTATGATTTCTAATAACCATCTCTAGTTAATTAGCCATAGTTTGTTATGAATAAAAGTTGATCATACGTTTTTCAACCATGTATGATAATCACAATTACAAACCATAAACTTATAACCCCCCGTTCAAATGTAGGGGCTACCCATCGAAAGTTTTTCCAAGACCACCATAACATTAACACAATATTTATCACACCATTAGTTCATCACAAATTACATAAGTTTCATCCAATTAGGATGATAATAAGAGTTTAGCTCATAATGAGCTTGAACATAACAACACACAAAATAGAAGATAAGTATGAAATCATCGGTGAAATGGAACAATCAAACCGGTGATTCCACAATGGATGATGTTTAGACAATCCCGAGCTTCTTCCAAGTGTTGTATGCACCTCCCGAGCCTCCAAATGGTCTTCAAGACTTGATTCCCGAGAGAGTTCTGCAGAGTATCACCCCACCAAAAGCTTCCAAAATGGTGAACTTAGCCCTCTATTTATAGGCTTCCCGGAGTGTTTAAGCACAACCCGTGACAAAAAGGCACGGCCCCGTGTTAGTACAATGCTTACGAAAGTTGGTCGGATCGTACGCACAGGAGTTGTTGGGCACGGCCCCGTGAAAGGGCCAAGCACGGCCCCATGACTATTGGGGCACGACCCCGTGACTGCTTTTGGGGAACAGTACTTTTTGTCCTGTCAGATGTCCAATCACGGGGGTGTGCCAAATTAGCACGGGGGTGTGTTTCAGGCAAGGCATGAGGGCGTGCTAAATGAGGCACGACCCCATGCAAATGAGGCACGACCCCATGCTTGGAATTTTAAGCTTGGATTTCTTCAATTTTTTGTCCAATATGCTCCTTTTGTCCATCTTGCCCTTCACAATACCTGAAAACACAATTAGATGATTTTAAGTACATAATCATCATCTTTCAGAAGATATCAAAGAATAATTGATTTGCTTTTGATAGTATTTTTATGTATAATTTGGAGCACATCAAATATCCCCACACTTAAACTTTACTTGTCCTTAAGCAAAATCACTTAAAATGACAACTCCACCAAAAACCAAATAAAGCAAAAGATAAATATGTCTTTCGGGAAATACGCAAGTAAAAATTATTTTATCCAAATGTAAACATTTTAGGCATGTATAGAATGATATCCTAGCAAGCAATGAGATTGTTAGTAAAGATTATAATCATATAAAAATCCACACTTCTCACAAGATGCACTCACACTCGGCTAAATATATAGAATCATACATAAAATGAAGTATGACTAATACGCTCAATTGCCTAGTACGAATACGTGTGAAATCATATGCTTGTTAAGGGATCAATTCTCCACCTACTTAGATATTTACTTGCATAAATCATTAGGTCTTTGATGGGTTGTAACTTGGCTCGGGCTCGGGTATGAAATGTTTGGAAAAAGTGGCTAAATGCTAAAGACGACGGTCTTGGCTTATTTTTCTAACATAAACTACAAGGAAAGCAGTAAAAAGTTCCCTATACAATACTTCAAGCTAGAAGGGATATGCTAACTTGAGGACTCGTTTAAGGTCAGATTATCAAGACCGTATTTTGCTTTCAGAAACCTTATTCATCCTTTACCCGAAAATACACAAAACTATCCTTTCGTAAAGATCATTCGGCTTGAAGCCTAATAGCACCCAATCGGATCAGTTCTGTGTATTCGTATTGAGATTCAGTTTGGTTCTTCTTGCATTTTCCATCGTGTGACCAATTTTCACAATTCGGGCACCTTTCGTATCTTTTTGCCCGTCTCTTTATAGCGCTTTTTGAAATTCCACAAAATGGCGGAACTTGTTCCTTTTTTCGCCATTTCTTTCTTGCGTCGTACGTGAGGTTGAAAATTTGTTCGCGGATTTCCGGGGGAAGTCCCGGTTTTGCGTAATGAAGGCAACAAAGTAAATTAAAATCAAAAGAATGCATTCCAGTTCTTTTAGGTATGCCGGTAAAAGATCAAATTTTTCTTTTTCTTTTTTTTTATAAGCCAAAAACCTGTATTTAACGAAAAAAAAGTTTTGTTGAAGGCTTTTTGGTTAAGTGACTTGGTGGTTCGGGTGATCAAAATAAAAATGTTTAAGCTCAACGGGGCTAACTAGGGTTGACGTTCGGGTAAGGAAAATTAAAAGAAATTGGTTGGGGCTTGAATGGTTAAGGTTTCCTAGTGCCTAACTCATTTTCATGTAGAAAATACTAATTAAGGTCTTGAAATGTATACTCAAAGCAAGTTCTAATCACACGTATCATAAGGCACCCTCAATTGAATCCAGAATGAAAGTAAAATTACAAAGATTTGCAAAAGCTGTTTTAAGGCTAAAAAATAAACTCACAAACGGATGGAATTGGGTAAAAGTGTTTCATTTTACATGATTGAATATTTTTACTGGATTATTGCTTTTAAGGATATCACAAAAAATACGTTTTCAATTTTTATTTGAATTCTTCTTATTTACTTATTTATTTCCCGAAAACGTATATTTATAATTTGGTTTATCAAAAATTATTTAAATTTTTGGTTTCGTGTCACAAAAGTTAATGGTTAAGTGATTCTAAAATTTTTAAATTTGGACCATTTTTTTTGCAAAGTATCAAATGTATATCCCAATTAATCTCATCCCCACACTTAAAATTCACATTGTCCCCAATGTGATTAATAATATAAAACAAGGAATGGTAACGAGATACTCCCCTAAAAATGATGAAGTCGGCTTGTGCCTTTGCTTGTGAGAATCATCGGGATCACCTGAAATATCATCCATTTATTGAAAATATTAAAATCCTAAACATACAAAATAAAATAAAAAAATAACATAAAGTAAAGGATAGATTGGCATAAAACAACTGTGCCCGGGCCCTGAAAGTGATACGGTTTTTCAAGGACTTTGTGGCGGGATATCCCCCCACTCATGATATATTCAGTTTTTGATGTACGTGACATCATTGCTCAGGTCATCCACTCGGGAGTTCAGATTTTCGACGCGGTTGAAAGCTTGTTGCGCGTATGCAAATGATCTCCTTGCATGGTCACTGGTGGTCTGTATTGCTTCATAAAGGTCCAACATGGTTGGGAATTCTCCGGCGTGTGAGCTGGAGGCCCCGGCTTCTTCATGATGTGCTGGCATATCAAGGTCCATGATAATCTCCTCGGGATCTACCGGATCCCAGATTTGTCCATTCCTATCCATAAATCTTGGTTGTCCATTTGGTAGGGTTGTAATCATGTACATGCTTGTGCAAATGCTTAAATCCAGTAGTCCTGGCATTACTCCTTCGGTTCCCTCCGTGTTACACCCATAACTCTCGTACAAGTTCAGGATCCAGCTTCCTCCAAATATGGGTGTCGGAGCACCTGCAGTTGCATTCCTGGCAAACAAGTTACAAAACAAATACCCAATGTTGTATGGCAAATTATTAGCCATACAGTATAAAATAAACAGGTCTTTCAAACTAACAACTCCCTAGCTTTGGTCACGAGCTGTTATCGAATGGCTAAGCAACCGATGTATGTATCGTAGCAACGGGTCCCGAATCTGACTACTCTTGGTTTTACTTGAGTTGAAGGCCCCTGTTCCAATCTTTTCCCAAAATGCCTTTCTCATGGCACCGCTTTCTGCATCCCTACTTTCCTCATCTGGAAATGTATGGTAAGCTGGCATTCCTGATATTGCTTCCTCCTCCATTTTCTGTTCTGTATATATTCCCAGACAGACGCCAAATAAAGCGATGGATGTTTTTCGCCAATGTCCACCTAGTCTGAATGTAACTGCTTCATCATCCCAAGGGTCGGAGTCTTTCATGTTAAATTTGAAAGATGCTAAAAATTCAAGAGTTAGTTCATAAATAGAAGGTCTGTTTTGTGAAAACAACCGCTTCTACTGAACACTCAAAAAATTGTTATATCTTTCGAGCTGTCCGACAGCCGCCAAGGTTTCCTCATCGGCTTGCAAATGTGACTTTTCATCCCTTTGCAAGAGCCTATGCAACAGGTCACGGCACTATCTTTCACGGTTTCCTCCAAATTGTAAGTATGGATGGTTCATGATCCTGAAATTTTGACAAATCAGTTAAAATATACAAAACCTGTTTTTGGAATAGTCTATCTATTTTAGGGACAAAAATTGATTTTCAAGAGCCAAGTCACCCTTTTTGTGAACTTTTTGTTGAAAAACAGTTGACACGATTGCTTTTTAAGAAAAAGTTGTTAAACATGGGGGTGTGTCTCTTGAAACGTGGGGGTGCGGTTAACATTTTGAGGCACGGAATTTCAACTCGAGCACGCGTGGTTTTGTTTGTAAATCCTTGATTAAGCATAAATTTGTCATTTTCTTGCTTGAAAAACCAAAGATTATACGTTAAATATTTTGATCATTTGTTAATAATTCAAGACAAAAATATATAATGTTTCAACACTACTTGCCAATTCTTGCAACTTGAACATGATTAATAATGAAATCACCACATATTATGAAGATAGTCTTGTTAACACTAAAGGGAAACATACTAATACTAATAACTAACTAATCATACTAATTGACACTAATCAACTTCAAGAGAAATATAAACAAGAAGGGATAAAGCATTCATAATTCTATAACATGTTTAAGCACAAGCTCTTACATATAATCATTAGGATTTCAGTTGTTTAGAGACCTAATCACCTAAATGCATGCAAATGGCTATCATAATCATAGGAATTAGTATACTAACCTCTTGATTAAAGCTCTTGAAAGATGACTTGAAAGTATGAAAGAAAATTAAAAAAAATTGCACAAGGTGAAGAGGATACGACTTTGCAGGCAAAGAAGTCGGGATTTATCATGCAACATTAATGGGGAACAAGACAAAAGGCTGAAACAAGTCAGGTTTTTCCATTTTTTTTTGTCGTCACGGGGGCGTGCCTATATAGGCACGGGGGCGTGTTCCCCTTATGCTGTTTCGGTTCACCCTTTTGTTGTTCCGTTTCTCAATTTCACGCGTTGTGTAATTTACCCGGTTAAGTTTTGTCACATCCAAATCATCAGAAAAGCTACGAAACTAGTTCTAGAATTTAAATAAACAAGCCAAGCGACAAGTACATTTTCCTAGCTCATACGATTACATAATACGTTAAAAACCGGGAATCTGAAACTGCAAAACCAGACTCCTTAACGCGCACTAGCGCACATGACCCATCATGAAATGCCTCTAGAAGAAGCCTCCACACATTTTGTGTGGAAGGTCGGGATAGGGTAGTGCGAAGTGCGGTTGCTAAGTTCCGTAAGCCGGCGATTGATGGAAACAAGTTCCTCGCTCATTTCCTAAACTTTCTGGATAAGTTCAGCTAAGCGTTGAGTTGCGTTGAGATTCATCTCAGTCAATTTCTTGATTAGCTCATGAAGCTTGAAGAAATATTCATGAGTTGTTGGTTCCTTAGTTTCAGATCGTGGTTTCGTCGCAGGATTCCAATTGGAACTTCCTTGACTTGATTCTTTCATCTTTTCTTTATGAGATTTGAGCAGAAATGGGTGTGATGAAAGCTTGGAACAAGTGTGGTATTTATACACAGGTTGGAAAAGTTGATCACGGGGGCGTGCTTGGGTAGGCACGACCCCGTGCTTGTCAGAAGTCGCCTTAAATTCGACCTGTAACGTTCCAGAGTCGTCAGCGGAGATCATGGGAATTTTTTTGTCAGAGTCACGGGGGCGTGTTTAGTGGGGCACGGCCCCGTGCTTGTGCTTGTGAGTCTTACAAAAAGTTAAAAATTTCAAATAAAATCTATATACAAGTGTCGTGTTTTCGTTTCGGGTCTTCAGCTCGACCCTTCCCCACACTTAATCTTCGTCGGGGCGGAGGTGTAATTCCTCCGATAAAATCTTGGTTGGCTCATTGTTATATGGTTTTAAACGATGTCCATTCACTTTGAAACTTAAATCGTCGTGGTTGTCAATTTCGATGGCACCATTTGGAAACATATTTTTAATCGTGTAAGGTCCAGAACAACGCGATTTTAGCTTTCCAGGAAACAAACATAAACGCGAGTTATACAGTAAGACTCGTTCCCCCACATGAAATCGTTTAGTGCTCCTTAAACGACAGTCGTGGAATTTCCTTGTCTTTTCCTTGTAAACCCTAGCGTTTTCGTATGCTTGTTCTCTCAGTTCCTCTAGTTCATGGATTTGTAGAAATCGATTCTTTCCTGCAAGACCTTGGTCTAGGTTTGCTGCTTTGAGTGCCCAATAGGTTTTATGTTCCAGTTCCACAGGTAGATGACATGACTTCCCATAAACGAGTTTGAACGGTGTTGTGCCAATGGGAGTCTTAAAGGCTATGCGAAAAGCCCATAATGCATCATCTAGCTTGGTAGACCAGTCCTTGTGATTTTTTCCTACGGTTTTTTCTAGGATTCGTTTGATACCTCGATTAGTGACTTCAGCTTGCCCATTTGCTTGTGGATGATAAGCGGTTGTAAAGCGATGGTTCACTCCATAACGAGCCATTGCTCTTTCGAGCTGGTTGTTGCATAAATGGGTTCCTCGATCACTAATCAAAGCCTTGGGGGTACCAAAACGAGAGAATAATTTCTTAAGAAATCTAACAACATTTCTTGCATCGTTGGTAGGCAGGGCTTGAGCTTCGGCCCATTTTGAGACATAATCAACTGCTACCAAGATGTAACGATTCCCAAATAACATCGGGAATGGCCCAGAAATCAATACCCCATACGTCAAATACCTCGCATATTTGAACGGGTTTCTGAGGCATCTCATCCCGTGACGAGATGTTGGTTGCTCTTTGGCATGCATCACAGGTGCGTACCATGTTATGAGCATCCTTGAAGATTGTGGGCCAATAGAATCCAGAATCGAAGACCTTTTTGGCTGTTAGGGTTGCTCCATGGTGGCCTCCTGTGGGTCCTTCATGACAGTGCCTTAGGATATGTTCCGCTTCACTTCCGTAAACGCATCTTCGAATGAGTTGGTCCGCACCGATTCTGAATAGGTACGGGTCTTTTCAATAGTAATGCTTAATGTCAGTAAAAAATTTCTTCTTTTGCTGATAAGTCATTCCTGTGAGAAGGATTCCGCTTCCCAAATAGTTCGCGAAATCGGCAAACCAAGGATGCTCATCGATTGAAGATTGGATGTTCAAAAGGAATTCATGAGGAAAATTATCGTTTATTTTGAATTTCTCGGTTTGTGGAGGGTTTGAATCTTCAAGACGCGAAAGATGATCAGCCGCTAGATTTTCTGCTCCTTTCTTGTCACGAATCTCAACGTCGAATTCTTGAAGCAGAAGTATCCATTGTATCAATCTCGGCTTTGCATCTTGTTTGTTGAACAGATAACGTAGGGCTGAATGATCGGTATAGACGGATGTTTTTGACAGGATTAGATACGAGCGGAATTTGTCAAATGCGAAAACTACTGCGTGAAGTTCTTTCTCGGTGGTTGTGTAATTTTCTTGCGCGTCATTTAGGGTTTTGCTCGCATAGTGAATTGGGTGAAATTGCTTGTCTTTCCTTTGTCCTAACACGGCTCCTACCACAAAATCGCTTGCATCGCACATGAGTTCAAATGGTAACGTCCAATCTGGGGAAACCATAATTGGAGCAGTGACCAATCTCTCTTTTAACAGATCAAATGCACTGATTTATTCGTTGGAAAACACGAATTTTGCATCTTTCTCAAGAAGTTGAGTCATTGGTCGTGCGATTTTTGAGAAGTCTTTAATGAAACAACGATAGAACCCTGCATGACCTAGGAAGCTTCTAATTTCTTTCACGGTTGTAGGATATGGCAGTTTAGAAATAGTGTCAACTTTGGCTTGATCAACTTCAAGGCCTACTCGAGAAATCTTATATCCCAACACTATTCCTTCAGTAACCATGAAGTGGCACTTTTCCCAATTCAAAACAAGGTTAGAATCTTCACATCTAACCAGCATCTTTTCCAGGTTTTCAAAACATTGTTCAAATGAGTTTCCAAAGATAGAGAAGTCATCCATGAAAACTTCCATTGAGTGTTCAATCATGTCATGAAAAATTGCTACCATGCATCTTTGAAATGTAGCAGGGGTATTACACAATCCAAAAGGCATTCGGCGATAAGCAAAAGTGCCATATGGACAAGTGAATGTTGTTTTCTCTTGATCTTCAGGAGCAATGGGAATTTGGAAATACCCTGAGAAACCATCGAGGAAACAATAGAACATTTTTCCAGAAAGTCTCTCTAGCATTTGGTCGATGAAAGGTAGAGGGAAGTGAACCTTCCTTGTGGCATCATTGAGTTTGCGATAGTCGATGCAAACTCTCCATCCTGTAACCGTACGAGTTGGAATAAGCTCATTCTTCTCATTAGTTACCACAGTCATTCCTCCTTTCTTTGGAACAACTTGGACGGGACTGACCCAAGGCGAATCAGAAATAGGGTAAATCAAACCGGCATCCAGCAGTTTGATTACTTCTTTCTTCACCACCTCTTGCATACTCGGATTTTAACGTCTTTGAGGTTGAATGACGGATTTAAAGTTTTCCTCCATCAATATCTTATGAGTGCAAAAGGATGGATTGATTCCCTTGATGTCCATGATTTTCCATGCAATTGCTCGTTTATGTGCCTTCAGCACATTGAGCAACTTGTTCTTCTCATCATTTGATAAGGCGGATGAGATTATGACAGGAAGTTGAGATGTATTTTCAAGAAAAACGTATTCAAGATGAGACGGTAGTTCTTTGAGTTCTAAAGTCGGAAGGTCTTCGATAGAAGGTTTGGCTTTAGGTTCTAATTCTTGATCGATGATCTCAAATGCTTCTTGATAAGATGATGTTTCATCAACCTCAAGTTCTGGAATGATTTGGTTCTCACAGATGGGCTCGGTGGTTTGGATTTCTATTAATTGAGTATTGCAAGCTTCAATTTGACGAGTGTTCTTCAGATGACAGCTTATGATTGAGTCGCAAACATCAATATAATAGAATGAATCGTCATGATGTTGAGGATGTTTCATGGATTGTCCTATGTCGAATGTCACTTCCTCCTCATCCACTCGGAGGGTGAGTTTGCCGGTGCAAACATCAATGAGGGCTCGAACGGTTGCTAAGAAAGGTCGGCCTAGGATGAGAGGAACATTCTTATCCTCATCCATGTCGAGGATCACAAAATCAACAGGAAATACAAACTTATCAATTTTAACTAAGAGATTTTTAACAATGCCCCTCGGATATTTGACAGAACGGTCAGCTAATTGGATGCTCATACGAGTAGGTCTAGGCTCACCTAAGTTTAACTTTTCAAAAACCACATAAGGCATAAGGTTAATGCTAGCACCTAAATCGGCTAACGCGTTGCTGACAGAAAGATTTCCTATTAGGCAAGGTATGGTGAAACTCCCTGGATCAGTCATCTTTTGAGGTAGTTTGTTTTGAAGAACTGCTGAGCATTCCTCATTCAAAACTACATGTGATAACTCTTCCAGTTTCTTCTTGTTTGACAATACACCCTTTAAAAACTTAGCATAATTTGGCATATGGGCTAAGGCTTCCACCAATGGCAGATTAATGTGGAGTTGCTTGAACAATCCCAGAAATTTGCCATATTGTGCCTCCATTCGTTGTTGTCTCAGACGACCGGGATATGGAGGTGGTGGAACATAAGGTGGCAGTGGTACGTATTTCTTGGCTGGTTCTTCAATAACAACAGGTTGCTTCTGCTTGTCACTTGCATTACTTGGAGTCTCGAGTTCTATTTCTTCAAGGATGGGCTGTAATACAGGTGCATCACCTTGAGTGGTTTTGCCACTCCTTGTGGTGATGGCTTTGACTTGAGCATTAGGGTTTGTTACTGTGTTGCTAGGCAAAGCACCTTGGGGTCTTGCAGATAGCTATTGTGCTATCTGACCTACTTGGTTTTCAATGGTTTGCAATGATGCTTTGTTGCTTTTGATGTCAGCCTCATTTCTTTGGAACCTTTCCTCGTTTCTTCGATCAGATTTTTGGATGTACTCATCTGTGGCTTGTGTGGTTAACAACAATTGCTGCAATAAGTCTTCCATTGATGATGCTCCACGGTCTTGATTACTACTGCTTGGACCTTGATATGGTGGTTTCTGTTGTTGGTAAGGTGGCCTACGGTTAAATCCAGATGATGATGGGTTGTTACCAGCTTCTTTGTAATTCGGATTGCTCCTCCAATTTGAGTTGTTATTATATGAGTTGTTTGGGCCTCCTACGTAGTCAACATCTTCAACCATCATAATGCCTTGTGGGCATTCATTGGTCTTGTGTGAATTTCCACATGTGTTGCATCGTGTTGGAGTCTTTTTAAGTTCAGCTTGCAATTATTCGAATCGTTTGGTCAAGGCTTCTAACTGGGCTGTGATCAGCGTTTCAGAGTCCACTTGATGAATTCCTCTAGAGTTGATTTTGTTTCTCAATGGATTGTAAGCAAAGCTCTTCTTAGCTGCTTTCTCTAGGGCTTGGTATGCTTCTGTTGGTGTGACACTTCCGAAATCTCCTCCCGCACTTTGGTCTACAGCTTGTTTGTGTGCTCCGCTGATTGCATCATAAAAAGTTTGACACTGCAGCCACAGATCAAGTTCGTAATATGGACATCTCCAAAGGAGACCTTTTTATCTCTCCCACACTGCATGTAATGATTCATCATCGTCCTGGAAAAAGCTTGTGATGATGCTTCTTAATTTAGCAGTGCGATCGGGCGGAAAGTATTTCAACAGGAATTGTTCAGCCATTTCCGCCCATGTGGTGATGGAACCAGGCGGAAGTGAATCAAGCCAGTCAATGGCTCGATCGCGAAGTGAAAATGGAAAAAGTCTTAGTCTAATAGCATCGTCTGAACAGTTGATTTTGAAGGTTGCACAGATACGAAGGAATCGTGAGATGTGAGCGTTAGGGTCTTCGTCTTGCAATCCGTGAAACTGAACAGAGTTCTCTACGAGTTGGATAATACTAGACTTAATCTCGAAATTGTTGGCCGCTATTGCTGGTTGGACAACACTAGACTCATAACCGTCGATTGATGGTGTGGCATAGTGCGTCATCTTCATTTCCTCGTCTTGATTAACCATGTCTCCTTCGGATGGTGTATCTTCCGAGATGTCTTCTTCGATGATTGTTGCTGCTTGTTGTGGTCTTTCACGTAACCTTTGTCGGAAAAGTCGTTCGGGTTCCGAAAGAGGTGAAACAAGTTCAGGACTAGACGAGTCGGACATACACTAACATAAGGAAGCATAAACTAACTAAGGCTTAAAATGAATCAGGCAAATGTAACTAAACTATCTAAGGCAAACTAACTACAAAGTGTAACGCCCCAAATTTCCAAAATGAACTTAAGTGGCTAAATAATATTAATAATAGTATTATTGAATTTTATTCTCGAAAAGATTAGTTAGTTGGTCAAGTTTAGGTTTGAAGACAAAATGTTGAAACTTTAGGGACCAATTATGGCAAAAGATAAAAGTTATACAATAACCCTAAGCCCCCCCCCTTTTCTTCCCCAAATCCACGAGCCTCTCCCCTCTTCCCCCTCTTCTCTCGTTCGAACCCCGAACCCCGGCCACCGGTGGCCGATTCCGGCGAGTGCCGGCGAGTGGCACACCCCTCCTTGCTCCCCTCGACACCCTGAACTGAAGAACGACCCTGATTTCTCCTAAAACGCAACAAAGCCACGAGAACCGAAGGCGAAAGAGACGGTCACGGGTCCGCTCGAAGTTGGTAGTGGTGATGGTTCACGACGGTCAAGTCGAAAGAGGTCGCAATTGTGGAAGTATACTAGCTATCGGGAGTATCCCCATCCCGAAAGGGGCGACGTGGCTGCGTTGTTTTCGGTCGAGGTGAAGGTGGTCGCGGCTGTGGTTGTTGTGGTTGTAGATGACAACTTTGGTCGAGTGTTGATGGTCGTCGTTGATTGTGGCTGTCGTGTGTTGGTGGTGTCCCGATGGTGGCTGTGGGTGTCGCGACGGCGACTGTGGAATCGATAGTGGTCGCGATGTGGTGTTGGTGGTCGATGGTGGCCGCGTTGGCGGTTATTATGGTTCAGGTTGTCGGTTGGGTTGGTGCTACGGTGATAATGCAGCGGTAATGGCAGGTGGTGATTGTGGAGCTGTTTGGTGGTGGAAGTCGCGTTCTGGTGGCCCCGACAACCCCGGTGAGCTGTGAACCTGCAGATCTGGGCTTATACATGCCTCTAGTAGCCCGATCTACAAGGTTTGTGGTAGTAGAAAACAGTCAACCATGGTGGTACACGATGGATTGGTGATTCATAGTGATGGTGATGATAAATTGATGATGATGATATCAGGATTATAGTTGGATGATGGTAATGTATTGACGATAGATGTGTTGTGATAATGGTTGTTTGAACGGTGCTGTTGTTAGATGATGATGTTGTTGTTGTTGGATGATGATGGCGTTGTTGTTAGATGATGATGATGTTGTTGTTAGAATGATGATGATGTTGTTGTTAGAATGATGATGATGAAACTGTTAGATAACGATGATGATTGTTTTATAATGATGATGTTAATGGTGTCTAAATGTTGATGATAAAGGTGTTTGGTTGCTCATGATGGTGCTTTATGATGAAGATGAATTAGTAAACATGGGCTTAAGGTGACAGATACTTGATGATGATGACATGATGTGTACATGATGGACTAGCTATGTTTAGGATTATCTTGATGTTTAAAAGGGGGATGGTCCTATGATGATATGGGTTATGAATACATAACAAGGACAATTAGCATAAAGTCGTGGCATGGTTATAGATTGATGATTATGGTAATGATTCTAGTATGATAATGTTTAAGTGGCACGGTTATGTTAATAATTCGATGGTCTTGTTATGGTTAAGGCAACGTGTTTGGGGGAGTCATTTTGATGGCTACGGTTCGTGCCATTACAATGATTATGTTTTAGGTGTTTTCTTGACTGTTTGGGTATGACATGAGGTTGTTGTATCCGATTGGGGGCAGCGTAGACTGGCTAGTTATGCTAGACGACTAAGAAGGTAGTCGGGTTGTGCGCTTGTTCGGGATGACGTAGAATGTTTATTATGGGCGATATGGGTTAAAGCTAGACGACTTGGGATGATTTCTTTATGGATTGCAGTAACGACACCCAAGGTGAGTTTCTAGACCCCTTTTTACATGTTTTATACGGTTTTTGGGGCTGGAAATACATGTATGTATGTTTCTATAAGGTTGGGTATTTTACCCGTATATTTATTTGCATGTGTATGTGGGTCGGGTATGTAATGGGAAGATGTATGGTTATGAATATGTTGAGTCCATGCTTAGAACCGTATGTGAATGTTTAGAATTAAGTGATATGATGTTTGGGACTGGAACACGACTTAGAAATATGAACAGACTGTTATTACGCCTAATAAGTCCAATAGTGCTCATGAGTCCCAATAGTGCTCATGAGTCTGAAAAATAAACTAAGTATGGAATTATGAGTGCCAATAGTACTCATGAGTCCCAATAGTGCTCATGAGTCTGAAAAGTAAACTAAGTATGGAGTTATGAGTCCCAATAGTGCTCATGAGTCCCAATAGTACTCATGAGTCTGAAAATAAACTAAGCATAAGATGAAAAGTCCAATAAGGCTCATACGCCCAACAGGGCTTATACGCCCAGCAGTGCTCATACGCCCAGAGCCTGAAAATTTTCTAAGTGTGAGTTGGTGCGACCGACAGTGGTGAAACGCCTAGAACAGGGCTCATACGCCCAAAATACTTGGACTTTTTAACAGATTTTCCTTGGAGTCTGTGCAGTAGGGTTTCACATGAATGTTGACTAGGACGTTATTGAATGTGAATGATGATGTTTGAATGTAATAATATCCTTTTCTTAATATTATAATTAATATTATGATTAGGGATATTATTAAGATTATGAATAATATTATTAATAATATTATTAGTATTATTATTATTATGCTTATTAATAGTAATACTGTATGGCTCTATGTGGAATGATCATGATCAGAATTATTATCATTAATAAAGTGAAAGATTAATGATAAAGAGGAATGGAACGTAAACGAATGAACGACAGTCTTGCAAGCAAATGAATGGAGGTGCACACCCCTGGCAGGTGTTAGCTCAACTGTGATGCGGGTTCGCTACCCGAAGGATGCACACAGGGTCAATCCTTGAGATTGATATAGAGGTGAGTGACTTGGTGTCATAACAGACTCACAGGATGTAGGTCAATCTTTGTGATTGGCTTAGAGGTGAGTGACTTGGTGTCACAACAGACTCACAGTATGTAGGTCAATCTTTGTGATTGGCTTAGAGGTGAGCGACTTAGTGTCGCAACAGACTCACAGCTTAAGTAAAGAGGAATGATAAAAGTACGAATTGAACGACGATGAAGATAATGAAAGTATTACCTATGTGTACGTACGATGTATGATCACCTGTGAAAACGAGGAATGGTTTTTGAACGAAAAGTAAAGTATTTTAATTATAAAACTAGAACTCACTCAGCAACGCTGACTTTTATGTATTTTCCAGTTGGCAGGTGACAGGTTGCTGAAGATGGCACACGGGGGTGGCTACTTGGCGGGCAAGACTGACATCCATTTATGTTTTGACGATACTGTTGTTTTGTAATTCATTCAATTAAATATTTTGTGAACTTATAAACTAAAATGTATTGCTTAACAACAACATTCTAAATGAATGGATGGTTTTTGTTTAAAATAATTTCCGCTGCTTAATATTGTGTTGTGAATGTTTTATGCTGTGAATGACCAACTGTGAGGTACCCGGGAACGGGGCCTTACACAAAGTCAAAATGAAATTGAACAAAAAATATTAACAAGATATAAACAGGACAGTCAAAAATTTAGATTGTCTTTCAAACTTGCCGTGTGTCCCCGGTAACGGCGCCAAAAACTTGATGCGGTGTGAAAGTATATGTATTTTGATAAATGATTTTCGCACAGATTCAGTTTTAAATGGTTATTACTACTACTATCTACACACACAAAAGGCAAGTGCACCTATCGTGAGGTAATATAGTGATGGTAAGAACCGAGTATCAATCCGTGGACACACTAAGACTACTCAACAACCTTTATGATTGACTATCAGATTTGATTTTGTTTAGGAAAATGATAAGTTGCATTGATGTAAATTAGGGTTTTTAGGGTTTTTAAAATAGAAATAAAAATAAAGTAAAATAAGTTGAAACTTTTGGATTTGAAATCAGGGGATAAAGGCTATCATCCTAACTTGGATTACACTTATGTAACTGTGATGAAGTGGTGGTGTGATTAAAGATATTGAATAAAGTAACTGTGTTAACGTTTATAAAGATGAGCTTGCGCGATTTCTCGTCTATCCGCTTCGTAGTGACCAGGACCACATCAGGTTGAGATTTACTGCTTAGGTCAAGGCCCTAGTAATGTAGGTAAATCTTTTGTGTCCTTTTCGACATACGATTTCTGAAAACATAATTTAATGTTAGAAGAGAGTTGATCAAGTTCCTTTCCAACATACCATCAATTTTGGAAAACCATAACAATTACTATAAATTTCTCAGACTAATAAAAGGGAACCCGTAAATGATCAGAAAGTTAAGGTCTTATGATTTCTAATAACCATCTCTAGTTAATTAGCCATAGTTTATTATGAATAAAAGTTGATCATACGTTTTTCAACCATGTATGACAATCACAATTACAAACCATAAACTTATAACCCCCCGTTCAAATGTAGGTGCTACCCATCGAAAGTTTTCCCAAGACCACCATAACATTAACATAATATTTATCACACCATTAGTTCATCACAAATTACATAAGTTTCATTCAATTAGGATGATAATAAGAGTTTAGCTCATAATAAGCTTGAACATAACAACACACAAAATAGAAGATAAGTATGAATTCATCGGTGAAATGGAACAATCAAACCGGTGATTCCATAATGGATGATGTTTAGACAATCCCGAGCTTCTTCCAAGTGTTGTATGCACCTCCCGAGCCTCCAAATGGTCTTCAAGACTTGATTCCCGAGAGAGTTCTGCAGAGTATCACCCCACCAAAAGCTTCCAAAATGGTGAACTTAGCCCTTTATTTATAGGCTTCCCGGAGTGTTTAAGCACGACCCCATGACAAAAAGGCACGGCACCGTGTTAGTACAATGCTTACGAAAGTTGGTCGGATCGTACGCACAGGAGTTGTCGGGCACGACCCCGTGACAAATGGGGCACGGCCCGTGAAAGGACCAAGCACGGCCCCGTGACTATTGGGGCACGGCCCCGTGACTGCTTTTGGGGAACAGTACTTTTTGTCCTGTCAGATGTTCAATCACGGGGGTGTGCCAAATTAGCACGGGGGTGTGTTTCAAGCAAGGCATGGGGGCGTGCTAAATGAGGCACGGCCCCATGCTTGGAATTTTAAGCTTGGATTTCTTCAATTTCTTGTCCAATATGCTTTTTTTGTCCATCTTGCCTTTCACAATACCTGAAAACACAATTAAATGATTTTAAGTACATAATCATCATCTTTCGAAAGATATCAAAGAATAATTGATGTGCTTTTGATAGTGTTTTTATGTATAATTTGGAGCACATCAGTAGTCAAGGGGTATGCACAACAGAAGGAGATCGATTATCATGAGGTGTTTGCTTCGATGGCCAGATGGGATATGATCCAAACGATCTTGGCAGTAGCAGCAAACAACAATTGGGTGGTTCATCAATTAGATGTAAAAAGTGCCTTTTTGCATGGTGATCTCAAAGAAATGATTTATGCGGAACAACCACAAGGATACGTGAGACCCGGTGAAGAACACAAAGTTTATCGGTTGAAGAAAGCATTACACGGATTGAAACATGCACCTAGAGCCTAGTTCAACCGTATCAAAAGATACTTTATAAGGGAAGGTTTTAAGAAAAGTGGACATCATCACACATTGTTCATCAAGAAAGTATGGAACAAAGTCATAATTGTAAGCTTGTATGTGGATGACTTAATTTACACGGGCAATGATGACAAGTTATGTGATGCCTTTCATATGTCCATGATGAAGGAATTCAAGATGACTAATTTGGGAAGGATGAAGTATTTTTAGGAGTTGAGATACAGCAAACTGCCCACGGGATTTGCATGAGTCAAAAGAAATATGCCACAGAAGTATTAGGAAGGTTCGGTATGTGGGATAGCAATTCGGTAAAGAATTCCATCGTACCGGGTACGGTGCTCCATAAAAACGAAGGTGGACAAGATGTAAATGATACTGAGTATAAATGTTTGGTTGGAAGTCTTATGTACCTCACGGTAACAAGACCAGATTTGATGTATGTTGTGTGTCTAATTGCTAGATTCATGTCAAACCCAAAGGAAGAACACATGCAAATTGCTAAACGAGTGTTGAGGTATGTTAAAGGCACTATAAACTATGGGTTGATGTATGGAACGAAGTCAGGTGGGAAGTTGGAGGTTTATACGGATAGTGACTATGCGAGAGATGTGGAAGATAGAAGATGCACGTCTGGGTATGTCTATTTGTTGAGTGGAGATGCAATATATTAGATCTCTTGAAAGCAGGAAATTGTCACACTATCTTCAACGGAGGTGGAGTATGTGGCTGCTACTAACTTCACCTGTCATTGTTTATGGTTGAAAGGATTACTCAAGGAGTTGACAGGGAAAGAGATTGGTACGGTGGACATTAAGTGTGATAATAGCTCCACTATCAATCTATCGAAGAACCCTGTTATGCATCGCAGGACAAAGCACATTAATATGCGCTTTCATTATCTCAGGGTGTTAGTTAATAAAGATGAAGTGAAGCTAATTTTCTGCTCTACTGATAATCAAGTTGCGAATGTGATGACAAAGCCAGTGAAACTTGATGTCTTTGAATGCATGAGAGCTAAGCTTGGAGTTTGTGAGCTGCTGGAAGTAAACTGATGGGTAAACCCGACATCAGTTTAAGGGAAGGATTGTTATGTTTATTTTGAATAAAGGATTTTTTAATCCATGTAGTTTAATGCATGTTGGCTGCATGCCCATGCACGTGAGTATATTGTTGAACAAGTCGTAGTAGTCTTTTGAATTGGTTTGGAGTCTGTTAGCGAGTCAAGTGGGTTGCTCCTATTATGTAGGAGATCGTTGAGTTTGTAGCTCTATTTATATAGTGTTCTTTTAACGAATAAATTACCAGAGATATCCAAAACAATATATGATATGCTTGTAATCTTTCAAACACAATCACTCTCTAAGTTCCATATTAGACAAAAAGAAACTAAATAGCATCAATTTATTGGGTTGGTTTTGTAATCAAGAATTATTCTCATGCTAGACAAAAAGTTGTATGTTCATTATAATACCCGTAAAAATAATAATAATAAAATAATAATAATAATAATAATAATAACAATAATAATGATAATAATAATAATTTACAAAATTTATAAAAAAATGTTTTGTTAATTCCAGGGGGTGAATTGTAAGTTTTGAAAACTGTTTTGTAAACTTTTAATCACAAAATAATAAAAGAGGAAAGTTGAGGGACCATTCTGTAATTTTTTTTTCAAAAACTCCACCACCGCCGTCGGCCACCTCCGGCCACTCGCCTGCCGTATTCCGGCGACCCCCGATCTCCAAAAACACACGGTTTTAACCCAATTAATTCATACCTACCGGTTATAGATCAAGATTCGAACCATAAACCCGCAATAATTCGGGAATCAAACGATAATGCGATCTAGCAACCCACGTGAACACTGTCGGCTTCTTTACAAACTGTAATCGCATTAAAAACTCAATGATGATCGAATTAATCATATACACACAATGATACAATGAGTACTAAACTGAAAACACATCTAATTGCATCTGAAACAACCTCAACCATCGAATTCAATCCGTTCTTAGTCGCGAACCTGCAACTTATTCAATTTCACTTTCCAAGTTGTATTTCACAAAATACATAAAGGGCATTCAATCCTTTCAACCATTAAAAGCTTCCTGTAAGAGGAATTTGAATATCATCAGCATTTGAATAGCAATTGATCTTCATCCCTGTCGCGACTGTTCATCGTGGGGTTCATCATCGAATCAACTTCAAAACAGGTAATTCGAAACACCTACATACTCGATTCTAGGCTAGGAATGAAAGCCCCATCATTAATTAGGCTGTTAACATCGTTTGATGCTCAATTGAAGCAAATTGTTTCTAGGGTTCATACGGTTTAGAAATTAGAGATTTTGGGATTTCGGGATTGATTAACATGAAATTGAACATACATACATGCTCGATATTAGCCTAGGAACGAAAGCCCTATGAATCTGAGCATTAACAACAACGAATCGGACATCAATTTGATTCAAGATCGATTTAGGGTTCAAGGGATTTGGGGGTGTTTGGTTGGGCTAGCTTAAAACAATTAAAAGGGGGATTCTCATGCGGCTACATGCCTTTAGTCTACTGGTTAGGGGGAAGGATTTTGGGCAGGAGGTCACGGGTTCGAACCCGGCTCCTGCCATATTTTTTTAAAAAGCCTATTTAACCATTTAAAATTTTGTAAAAATTACCAAAAATTATAAAAACCAATTCTGTAAACTCTTTTTATTTTTAAGACCATTTACATATTTTATAGAAATTGTTTATTTAAATGCTTTAATATTTCTATAAAATATGTTTATAGAAAACACTATTAATTAGTTAAAATACTATTATTTAATTAAATAATGGATCATTATTGTGTTTCAAAATAATATTGACATATTATGTAAATGAATAAGATATAATTTCTGATAGTTAGATTATATATAATATTAACAAACATTATAAATAGTCCATTTTGTTTAAAAATAAGTTTTAAATAGTGGATTAGTTTCGTATTTTTACAGCCAACTTACGGAAGCCATAACTTTATCATAACAGATCCAAATCAGTTAAACTTTATGTCCATGACGAAGTTCGTCGAAAGACGAATCTGTTGGTATATAAAACATCGAAAAACTCATTCGTTTGGACCTCTAAATAGTCGTTTTCGTAACAGCTAGCAGTTCTGCGCAGCTGTAAAGATCCACGTTTTTCTCATATTTCGGTAATCCAAATCAGAAACTTTTCTAAATGAAAGTTATTCAGAACTCACTAATCTAGTAGACTGGAGATTTTCAGAATTTTTAGACGTCGTTTAGTATTTTTAACGAGTGCGAAAAGACAGAGACAGAACTGAAATTTTTCAAACTATAATCTGCGTTATGTTATCGTAGGTTCTCACGGCGTTAACCGAGCCTAGACTTTGTTTCTGAATATTGTCATTCATGTATAAGGTACGGATTCCGACCTTTCCCTCTCGTAGCATGAATACCTCTCGTTCTTGATCGGTATTTTGAATTCTTAACTTGACTTATTGATGATTAAATCCATAAGATTATTGTTATAAGTGTTTATTGTATAATTGATATTGTTTGCATGTGATAGCCTTTATTTGCTTTGTACTCATTGTCACATGCTTCCTAAATGATTGATTATAGCTAGTGGCCTTGATTAAGTGTTATGAGCACTAGTGTAACTTATTGTGTTATATTGGCTTGATTGATTGTATCTTTGACCTCTATACCCGAGCACATCCACCTATGGGGACATAGGGCGTCATTGTGGCACAAATGACGTGCTCTATCTGTGGCAGAGCGATTAGACCACAGCGTCTCTACATTATTATTATGTGCTAAGTTGTGACACATATTGATTATTGTTAAAGGAGGCGTATGGATCGATCCTAGGATATCATTGTTATTGTTCATTGGTGAGATGGTTAGGTGTGTGTGCCCACATTCCTATCTCACATACTGGTGCATTAGAACTGCAGCTAATGTACACATTGTTAATTGTTATTGTTATTGGCTCACATGGGTATTCCTTATAGATGATCATTATCATTTAATTTTCGACTTGATCATCTCATTGTTATCATGATTGACCATTGTATCGCTATTGTTTATTCCGTTACTGAGCATTCTTTGGCTCAGCCGTATTTTCTTTTGTTGTTTTCTCTTAATGTTATAGCAGGTACTCAAGGGGCTCAGGGGAACGAGTGAAGAGTGTTAACTCAAGAAGTTAGGACGAGAACATTTGGATTAATAAGATTTAATAAGTACTTTGATTTTAAGACTTTATTTAAATTATGTGGACCTATGTAAAGATTTGTGTGTATCTTAGTACTTTAATCTCATCGTTATGAACCTCTGATTTACTGTTTGTGTGACACGTCAGCCCTACCCGGGTTGGGGTGTTACAGCTATGGTATCAGAGCTTAGGCTCCTTCCTGTAGAAAACTTAAACTAAATAATTAAGACATGTGAGGATTGGGTAGACATTGGGTTAGGTTCTCTATATATTATAGGGCTACTTTCTAATTCACGTTGTTCTGATTGATGTGAAATGTTTTCATTTTAGATGCCTCCCAGCCGTAATTCACGGAATTCTAGCGGGTCGAATGGACCTGATCCAAACCTTGTTGGTGCTATGACCCAAGCACTTACTGCTATACTACCAACTTTGATTGATGCGGTACGAAACCCAAATCCGAATCCGAACCCAAATCCAAACCCAAATCCGAATCCGAATCCAAATCCAAACCCAAATCCGAATCCGAATCCAAACCCAAATCCAAACCCGAATCCAAACCCAACTGGTGCAGATGTTTGGCTAGCGCGATTTCAAAAGCAAAAACCACGATCATTCACTAAGGCGGCTACACCTGCAGTGGCCAAAGACTGGATCGCTCACATTGAGAAAATTTTTACCGTGCTTAGAGTTGATCAGCAGTACAGGGCGGGTTTAGCTGCTTATAAGCTGGAGGAAGATGCTCAAGTATGGTGGGAGAATGTGGTAGCTGAAAGAGGAGGCGAACAGTTCATGGAGACTCTATCTTGGAATGATTTTCGTTCCATATTCTTCGACAAGTATTTTACGAATGTGGATAAAGCAGCATACAGGCGGGAGTATGATAACATCCGTCAACGAAACGATGAATCACTCACTGATTTTACAGACCGGTTTTATCGACTGTTGGGATTTCTAGGTTCTTCTGCTGGATCACCTGAGGAACGGGCTGAAAAGTATCAATGGGCAGTTTGTGATCGGATTCGTAAGGCTATTATTCACTCCACTTTCAACAATGTTGAGGAAGCAGTTAGGGCTGCAAAAAGGGTGGACCTGGAGAGAAAAGAATTTTTGTTAAAATTTGAGGATAATAAGAAGCGCAGTAGAGATGGGACTCGTATTCAGGCTGGCGGTGAGTCATCTCAAGGATCTGACCGAAATGGAAATGATCGTCAGAAAAATCAAGGATCGGGGAAGAACACTAAGCCATGGCATGGTAAGACTCGAAGTCAAGGTCAAATGATAACCTATCAACAACCAATTGCAGCTCAACCGGTGAATCAAAAAGGCAATCCTTCCAGACATCCGATGTGTACTCATTGTGGAAAGCATCATCCCGGAACTTGTCGTCGACTTACAGGAGCTTGTCTTGGTTGTGGAGATATGGGGCATAGGGTTAGTCAATGCCCAAAGGCGAGGAACCGACCAGAGAATGATGCTAAGGGAGCCAATGTGCCACCCACTACTGGAGGTCGAGTATTCGCACTAACTGCAGGGGAAGCTGCTAATGCTCCAGGTACGATTTGTGGTATACTTCGTTATGGTGACTATGATATTTCTGTATTGTTTGATACTGGCTCCACCCACTCGATAGTATCTCATTTATTCACAAAGCACCTTACGATCATGCCTACCGCTCTAAAGCCTGCATTAGTGATTTCTACTCCTGTTGGAGAATCGATTGTTATTTCACAAGTATACCAAAACTGTCCTATTCAGATCGAATCAATCATTAGAGAGGCTGACCTATTTCCTATGCACATGGGTGATTTCGATATTATCCTTGGCATGGATTGGTTAACACGACACCATGTTACCATAGAATGTCAAACTCGTCGTGTGCTATTTGGTGATCCTATGAATCCTGACTTAGTTTACCAAGGGAGCCTACCTCGGAAGCCTCTCAAAATTATCTCTGCTCTAAAAGCCCAAAAGCTTATATCTCGTGGATGTGAGGGATTCTTAGCTTCTATAAAAGATACATCAGTGGATACTCCTCGTATTGAAGACTTTCCTATTGTTCAGGAATTCCCTGATGTCTTTCCTGAAGAACTTCCAGGGTTACCACCTGAGCGTGAAGTCGAGTTTACTATTGATTTAATCCCCGGGGCGGAACCTATTTCTAAGGCACCTTATCGGATGGCTCCAGTAGAGTTGAAGGAATTGAAAGAACAACTGCAGGAGTTATTACAACTCGGATTCATTAGACCAAGTGTTTCACCATGGGGAGCACCGGTATTATTTGTGAAGAAGAAAGATGGTAGTATGCGTCTATGCATCGACTACCGAGAGCTTAATAAGATTACTATCCGGAACCGCTATCCGTTACCGCGTATTGATGATCTCTTCGATCAACTACAAGGAGCAAAGTTCTTCTCTAAGATCGACCTTAGATCAGGATACCATCAATTGAGGATCCGAGATCAAGATGTTCCTAAGACAGCATTCCGCACCCGTTACGGTCACTATGAGTTTCTAGTTATGCCTTTTGGCTTGACTAATGCTCCAGCTGTCTTTATGGACCTCATGAACAGAGTGTTCCATGAGTATTTGGACCGCTTTGTAATTGTTTTTATCGATGACATCTTGGTATTCTCTAAAAGTAGAGAGGAGCATGAAGACCACCTTCGCACAATTTTAGAGACCTTACGCCAAAAGAAGTTATATGCAAAATTTTCTAAGTGTGACTTTTGGCTTGAACAAGTGGCATTTTTAGGCCATGTTGTATCAGCTAAAGGTATCACTATGGATCCGGCAAAGGTGGAAGCTATTACTAAATGGCCTCGACCGACATCCGTCACTGAAGTTCGTAGTTTTCTTGGTTTAGCGGGCTATTACCGACGTTTTGTGGAAGGTTTCTCTCGTATAGCATTACCTCTAACTCAACTTATGAGAAAGGGTGTAAAATTTACGTGGAACGAGGATAGAGAAAAGAGTTTTGAGGAACTGAAGAAAAGACTAGTATCTGCCCCTATTCTTACGTTACCTTCGGGTTCTGGCGGATACCAAATTTATAGTGATGCATCGAAGAAGGGACTCGGTTGTGTTCTTATGCAGCATGGTAAAGTTATTGCTTATGCTTCCCGACAGCTTAAACCGTACGAAGTAAACTACCCAACACATGACTTAGAGCTTGCAGCTGTAGTGTTTGCATTAAAGATTTGGAGACATTATTTGTATGGAGAGACATGTGACATCTTTACTGATCATAAGAGCCTTAAGTATATTTTCACTCAAAAAGAACTCAATATGAGGCAGAGGAGATGGTTAGAACTACTCAAGGATTACGATGCCAACATCCAGTATCATCCGGGCAAGGCGAATGTCGTGGCAGATGCTCTCAGTCGGAAGAGTGCAGGTGGAGTAGCATGTCTTCAAATTCAACCACAGATTATCTCAGATCTGGATAGAATGGAAGTTGGGTTACAGCTTGGTGAGTCTAACGGTTATCTAGCCAAGATGAGGATAGAATCTGATCTTATTACACGGATCAAGGAAGCTCAGAATCAAGATGGAGAACTTTGGGCGATATTACAAAATTTGAAGATAGGGAAACAATCTGAGTTTCGAGTTGATGAACAAGGAGTTATCTGGTGTGGAAATAGATTATGTGTGCCCAATGATTCAACCCTTCGTGACTCCTTATTAGCAGAGGCACACAGTTCACCATTCTCTATTCACCCGGGAGCCACTAAGATGTATAGAGATCTAAGGCAGAACTTTTGGTGGAGTGGTATGAAAGAAGACGTAGCTAAATATGTGAGTCATTGTTTAACTTGTCAGCAAGTAAAGATTGAGCATCAAAGAGCTAGTGGATTACTGCAACCATTAGATATTCCTGTGTGGAAATGGGATGATATTTCCATGGACTTTGTTACAGGCCTACCAAAAACATTCAAGAAGAACGACGCCATTTGGGTCGTAGTTGATAGACTCACAAAGTCGGCTCATTTCTTGCCCATCCAACAGGGTTACTCAGTTAGCAAATTATCAGAGGTATTTCTGCAAGATATTATTCGACTTCATGGCACGCCATCATCGATTGTATGTGATAGAGATCCACGTTTCACGTCACGCTTTTGGAAGGGTTTCCAAAATGCTTGGGGAACCAAGTTAAGATTTAGTACCGCCTTCCATCCGCAGACTGACGGACAATCTGAACGCACTATTCAGACTTTGGAGGATATGCTTAGAGCATGCGCACTCGAATGGACGGGCAATTGGGATGAGTATTTATGCTTAGTTGAGTTCGCGTATAATAATAGTTGGCAGGCTAGTATAAATATGGCCCCGTTTGAACTTCTATATGGTCGAAAGTGTAGAGCACCGATATGTTGGAATGAGGTTGGAGAGAAGATAATTGAAGGACCGGAATTGGTTAGAATTACTAATGACAAAGTTGCCGTTGCCAGAGAGAAGTTAAAAGAAGCCCAAACTAGACAAAAGAGTTATGCCGATCAACACCGACGAGCGTTGGAATTTAGAGTCGGAGATCATGTGTTTCTCAAAGTGTCACCTTGCCGTGGCATACGTCGATTTGGAATTAAAGGAAAGTTAAGTCCACGTTTTATCGGTCCGTTTGAGATTCTTGAAAGGGTTGGAGAAGTCTCGTATCGTTTAGCATTGCCACCGCAACTCTCTCATGTTCATAATGTTTTCATGTCTCTTTGTTGAGGGGATACAACTATCATCCGTTGCACGTTATTAGTTACCCTCTTCACGCGATTCAAGAAGATCTTTCTTATGAAGAAGAACCTGAAGCTATTATTGATCGTCAAGAACGAGTTATGAGACGCAAGTCTATACCGTTCGTTAAAGTTTTATGGAAAAATCATTCGGAACGCGAGGCGACATGGGAGACAGAAGAAATGATTCGTTCACAGTATCCATACTTATTCGACAACTAAGTGTATGTTTCTAAGCCTAATTGTTAGTGATTACTCTATCGTAGGAGGTGTGTGTTTTAAGCAGTATTACTTTCACCGTATTGTATTTCCTGAAGGATTCATGCTACATTATATTGAATTTCGAGGACGAAATTGTTTTAAGGGGGTAGAATTATAATACCCGTAAAAATAATAATAATAAAATAATAATAATAATAATAATAACAATAATAATGATAATAATAATAATTTACAAAATTTATAAAAAAATGTTTTGTTAATTCCAGGGGGTGAATTGTAAGTTTTGAAAACTGTTTTGTAAACTTTTAATCACAAAATAATAAAAGAGGAAAGTTGAGGGACCATTCTGTAATTTTTTTTCAAAAACTCCACCACCGCCGTCGGCCACCTCCGGCCACTCGCCGGCCGTATTCCGGCGACCCCCGATCTCCAAAAACACACGGTTTTAACCCAATTAATTCATACCTACCGGTTATAGATCAAGATTCGAACCATAAACCCGCAATAATTCGGGAATCAAACGATAATGCGATCTAGCAACCCACGTGAACACTGTCGGCTTCTTTACAAACTGTAACCGCATTAAAAACTCAATGATGATCGAATTAATCATATACACACAATGATACAATGAGTACTAAACTGAAAACACATCTAATTGCATCTGAAACAACCTCAACCATCGAATTCAATCCGTTCTTAGTCGCGAACCTGCAACTTATTCAATTTCACTTTCCAAGTTGTATTTCACAAAATACATAAAGGGCATTCAATCCTTTCAACCATTAAAAGCTTCCTGTAAGAGGAATTTGAATATCATCAGCATTTGAATAGCAATTGATCTTCATCCCTGTCGCGACTGTTCATCGTGGGGTTCATCATCGAATCAACTTCAAAACAGGTAATTCGAAACACCTACATACTCGATTCTAGGCTAGGAATGAAAGCCCCATCATTAATTAGGCTGTTAACATCGTTTTGATGCTCAATTGAAGCAAATTGTTTCTAGGGTTCATACGGTTTAGAAATTAGAGATTTTGGGATTTCGGGATTGATTAACATGAAATTGAACATACATACATGCTCGATATTAGCCTAGGAACGAAAGCCCTATGAATCTGAGCATTAACAACAACAAATCGGACATCAATTTGATTCAAGATCGATTTAGGGTTCAAGGGATTTGGGGGTGTTTGGTTGGGCTAGCTTAAAACAATTAAAAGGGGGATTCTCATGCGGCTACATGCCTTTAGTCTACTGGTTAGGGGGAAGGATTTTGGGCAGGAGGTCACGGGTTCGAACCCGGCTCCTGCCATATTTTTTTAAAAAGCCTATTTAACCATTTAAAATTTTGTAAAAATTACCAAAAATTATAAAAACCAATTCTGTAAACTCTTTTTATTTTTAAGACCATTTACATATTTTATAGAAATTGTTTATTTAAATGCTTTAATATTTCTATAAAATATGTTTATAGAAAACACTATTAATTAGTTAAAATACTATTATTTAATTAAATAATGGATCATTATTGTGTTTCAAAATAATATTGACATATTATGTAAATGAATAAGATATAATTTCTGATAGTTATGATTATATATAATATTAACAAACATTATAAATAGTCCATTTTGTTTAAAAATAAGTTTTAAATAGTGGATTAGTTCCGTATTTTTACAGCAACTTACGGAAGCCATAACTTTATCATAACAGATCCAAATCAGTTAAACTTTATGTCCATGACGAAGTTCGTCGAAAGACGAATCTGTTGGTATATAAAACATCGAAAAACTCATTCGTTTGGACCTCTAAATAGTCGTTTTCGTAACAGCTAGCAGTTCTGCGCAGCTGTAAAGATCCACGTTTTTCTCATATTTCGGTAATCCAAATCAGAAACTTTTCTAAATGAAAGTTATTCAGAACTCACTAATCTAGTAGACTGGAGATTTTCAGAATTTTTAGACGTCGTTTAGTATTTTTAACGAGTGCGAAAAGACAGAGACAGAACTGAAATTTTTCAAACTATAATCTGCGTTATGTTATCGTAGGTTCTCACGGCGTTAACCGAGCCTAGACTTTGTTTCTGAATATTGTCATTCGTGTATAAGGTACGGATTCCGACCTTTCCCTCTCGTAGCATGAATACCTCTCGTTCTTGATCGGTATTTTGAATTCTTAACTTGACTTATTGATGATTAAATCCATAAGATTATTGTTATAAGTGTTTATTGTATAATTGATATTGTTTGCATGTGATAGCCTTTATTTGCTTTGTACTCATTGTCACATGCTTCCTAAATGATTGATTATAGCTAGTGGCCTTGATTAAGTGTTATGAGCACTAGTGTAACTTATTGTGTTATATTGGCTTGATTGATTGTATCTTTGACCTCTATACCCGAGCACATCCACCTATGGGGACATAGGGCGTCATTGTGGCACAAATGACGTGCTCTATCTGTGGCAGAGCGATTAGACCACAGCGTCTCTACATTATTATTATGTGCTAAGTTGTGACACATATTGATTATTGTTAAAGGAGGCGTATGGATCGATCCTAGGATATCATTGTTATTGTTCATTGGTGAGATGGTTAGGTGTGTGTGCCCACATTCCTATCTCACATACTGGTGCATTAGAACTGCAGCTAATGTACACATTGTTAATTGTTATTGTTATTGGCTCACATGGGTATTCCTTATAGATGATCATTATCATTTAATTTTCGACTTGATCATCTCATTGTTATCATGATTGACCATTGTATCGCTATTGTTTATTCCGTTACTGAGCATTCTTTGGCTCAGCCGTATTTTCTTTTGTTGTTTTCTCTTAATGTTATAGCAGGTACTCAAGGGCTCAGGGGAACGAGTGAAGAGTGTTAACTCAAGAAGTTAGGACGAGAACATTTGGATTAATAAGATTTAATAAGTACTTTGATTTTAAGACTTTATTTAAATTATGTGGACCTATGTAAGGATTTGTGTGTATCTTAGTACTTTAATCTCATCGTTATGAACCTCTGATTTACTGTTTGTGTGACACGTCAGCCCTACCCGGGTTGGGGTGTTACATTCATGAAGAACCCATCCCTAAAGCTCATGTAGCCAATGCTTCCAAAAGTGTCGAGGGCACTTGGGCGAAACATGTGTATGATTAATTTGATGTATCATGCCTGATGTTTGCGACTATGGCATTATAATAAATACAACTGATTTTGTTTGACATTTTGTGACAATAATCGACATCTCCTAAGTTTATGTTGGATTGTCCACCTAGAGACTTGGTCTAGATCTATCTCCTATTCAATGTTTTTATCTGAAAGTATATGTTTAACAACTTATTAACTAGTATTAAGTGACAATACATGTTAAAATACATAAAATAACATTTCAAACTCAAATTCACCGCCCCTGAAAACTGCCACCAACGTACCGTTTGCTAGCGTAGGCCAACGTAAAGCGGTAGCTATCGGTTTATAGATTTCAAACTCAATGTATAATACGGTTGTGGGCATAGCCGTATAATACTCCTGGTCCATTTAATTTAAGAATCTTTCACCTTCAAACACCATTCCAAGTTAGCAACATCAATAATAACTCAACATACATCAAATTCCAAACGTATATACCATACTCAACTTCAAGCTAATATTGCATGGCAAAAACTTCAAACAACTCTTTTCTTTATATACTCATGAACACCCATACAATCATCAAAAAATTGCGACACCCTCAATGAAACCACAATTAACACTGTGAATTTGTTACCCATGTGTGTTCACATAAAAGTAGGCTTTGGAAAACACATCCACTATGGAATTTAACATACAGCATACCACTCACCGTTCACCATACATATTTAGAAAACACCATTTATCTAGCACACTTATACTCAAATCACACAATTTAAGTCGTCATGCATATATTTTCCTATAAAAGGACGGTGAAACTCACATTCACATTCACATTCACATTCACATTCACATTCACATTCACATTCACATTCACATTCACTCGTAGGATTCTTTTGATTACGTTAGATCTTCCTTTAATTGATCGACTTTCTGAATACAACACATCTTATGTCAAATATGCTATTCTATGGCATACAACTCATCTTTAAAACCAGTGCCAATCAGTTATGAAGAACAAGAAAGAGTGGAATAATTAGAGACAACGGAGATGATAGGAGGGGGTGGGAATTTAGAAAAACGAAAATCAACGAAGAAGCGATAATCAGGGTTAGGTGGGACGGGCACCAACGCCGTGAGCTCACGGCGAGGTTTGGCGTCAAGTGGCACCACCGTCGCCACCCCCTTCACACCACATTTTTCATGGAATATACTCGTTGTGACCTTGCCTTGTTGCTTGTGTGTGGTGTAGTGTTGTGGTGTGACATGATGTGATAACACAGTTTTGTCATCAAATTTATATGTGTGATAGGGATGAGTACTGTAGTGGTGCTTCCGGTGTGTGAAATGGTGATGGATAGTTGAACTCTCATGGGGCATTGAAGAGTATAAACAGGGGATATTTGTGACTAGATTTTGGAGTTAACTTATTAAATAAAAATAGGAGTTAAATGTTATTTTCGTGCATGAGTTTTGATCTGTTTTATTATTTTCATCTAAAAAAGTGTTTTCTTTTTTGGATCCTTGATTTTTAAAAACCTGTCATTTTCATCCATTCATGTTAACTTTTTAAAATGTGTTTGTTAAGTCAAGTGCATTTAAGTTATTACACAAACGAAAACTTAGACTATATGACTTATATAATGACTTAAATGTCCCTAAGTTAAGGGCATTTAAGATGAGTTCTATTTTAAGATATTGAGTGTGAAGGTGAAAGAACATTCTAAGGTAATGACTCGAGTATTATTGTATATCGACGGGCCTTAGACCAAACATAATGCGGATTTAAGAAGGCATTATAACATCGCTCTTACACCACTCGAGTAATTAAAAAACATTAACGAATACACATGTTTTTAAATAAAATAATAATGTTAAGTTAACGTTGATTACAGATGTTTTTAAATAAAATAATAATATTAAGTTAACGTTGATGGTAAAACACGCTTTAAAAAACTTTAATATGCTCTTAGGTAGGGGTGTAAACGAGCCAAGCCGGCTCGCAAACTACTCGGGATCGGCTCGAAAAAAGCTCGAATCGAGCCGAGCTTAAACGAGCTCGAGCTCACATCATGGCTCGTTTACTAAACGAGCTTGAGCCCAGGCTTCAGACATCGAGCTCGAGCCGGCTCGCGAGCGTAAACGAGCTTTTTGTTTTATATATTTTTTATTTACATATTAAATGTATATAAATATATATTTACATAAATAATATTATTATATATATTCTTATGATAAAATTAATTAAATAATATATATTATGTTAAATGTAAAAAGTTTCATTATAAAAAATATAGAAGTAATTATAAAAAAATAAAATTTAAAAATTTAACAATAAACGAGCCGAGCCCGAGCCGAGCCCGAGCCCGAGCCGAGCTCGAGCCTGATAATTTTTTGACGAGCCGAGCTCGAGCTTTAGAAATAAAACTTTAGACGAGCAGAGCTCGAGCTTTCTAAAACTAAAACATGTCGAGCTCGAGCCTAAGCGAGCTCAGGCTCGGCTCGGCTCGTTTACACCCCTACTCTTAGGTTAGAAATAAAAAGGGAGTGTTTGGATAAGGTTTTTAAACAACTTATTAATTTATTAACTTTTTTAATAAATTAATAAGTTAGTATAAACTGACTTATTAACTTATTTTCTTTACAATCATAATATTATTAAAAAATATAAAATAACTTTTTAAAAGTGTGGTTTGAGAAGCAATTGAAACACCCCAAAAGAGCTGTTTGGGATTGCTTTTTTTTATTTACTTTTGACTTTTGGAGATGTGAAAAGACCAAAATACCCCTTCAAATAAATCAATAAGCTAGAAATTTTAACTTATTAACTTATTTGGAGAGGTATTTTTATCATTTCACCCCTCCAAAAATTAAAAAATTCTTCTCCACAGCCAAACATGCCCAAAGTAAATCTCTCGTGGTCTTATGTTTATCAGGTTTTCTTCTTCTCCCCGGTTATTATAACCTTCGTCTTCAACACAGTCATGGTGAACAATAATTAACCAGAGGCGCGATGCTCAATACTCATTCAATTTTGACCTAATCATCACTTGTCTTCGTCGTCGTTGGTGGTGGTGGTGGTGGTGGTGTTGTTGTCGACAAATAGCTATGGGTCGTATAATGGAGTGGGCGGCGAAGGCAAATCACCTCGGAGGGATACCACGGAAGACGGTGATAACGGCCGTCGGAACATTCGCTAAAGCAGTTGCCGTTGTTCTCAACTCTACTTCCGTTCACAACGCCGATACTCTCCTTAATCTCGTCAGATCTCGACCTCCCGGTGTTCCTCTGATCACCGTTAGCAATCACATGTCAACGTCAGTCAGTTAACCCCTTTCTATCCCTTTCTTCAATTTCAGTTCATGATCTTCATAAATCAGCCTTGCATTTCATCAATTTCAACTGCATAGATTCATCTCACAAGTATGGAAATGAGGTTTCCTTTGTGTAAATTGAATAGTGAAAATTTGCCTGCCTGTCATTTATTTTTGATTCTGATTAGGGTTCAGTTTTAATCCAATCGGTTGTATGTTTGTGTGATTTCTGATGAAGAGAAGGCTTGTTTATGTGTTGTGATCAATTGTTAGTTTGTTACTGACTGAAGTTACTCTTTTGTATTTTGTTAATTTATAACAAATGCAGGTTGGATGATCCAGTTATGTGGGGATTCAAAGGTTTCCCGACATGTAATGCGGACCTGCAACGATGGGTACTAGCTGCTGAAGACATTTGCTTCAAAAATATGGTCCTTTCATATTTTTTCAGGCTTGGTGTGTGACAATTTGTTTATATGGTACATTTTTGAAGTTCTATGGTTTTCTGATGTTTACAATATGGTAGCCTCTTATGAGGTTTGAAACCACAGATTGATCATACCACTTGTGCATATATGATGTGTCGCTTTCTTGAGAACATCATTAGACGAATATTGTAAGCATGAGAAGGTTGTCAGTAGACTTTTCTGCATCTTGCAATATCGGCTTCATTAGGATGTTATGCTATTAGTTTTTATGGTTCTATGTTTAATAGATTTGCTAAATATTCTACATCTTTGACAAGATTGAGTGATGATAATGCACGTGTTTGGCCTTGCAAGGCGACACATGGTATTGAGTTATTTCTATGAGGTTGAATGCACGAAAAATCCTTTTTCAACTAATATGTTAATAGTCAACTTTTCACTGACACGAGAAGCTTATGCAATACAAACGAAGGTGGTTTGATCATCTCCAACTTGAATTTACTAGTTACAAGAGGATAGTTGAAGTTTAAGAAGGATAGAGGTTGGTCATGTTTGATATAATCACATAATTAAATTAGTTGACAGATAATTGCATAATTAAAGTATCATAGAAGAGTTGGACTTAGTTAACTGTGCCTTGAAGGACCCATTATTTTTGCAAGAATCCTTATGATTTCTTTTGGTTCATATTCAAATAATCTTTTTGCCACATTTATCAGTCTGATAGATACCGGAAATCGAAAGCTTAGATTTATGATTAAAAAGCCTGATTCAAGATAGGCTAAATCTCCGATTACAAGGTAAAAACCCTAGTTGATAAACAATACATCGATATCGCACTCCCTACTCTCTAAAGTACTATAAAAACAAGAAAGGTAAAACTGTCCCACGATTAGCTCCTCTATTTTTGGTAAGCCATGATTAGCTCCTATATCTCGGGTAAGTGACTAATGTAGTTGACCCTATTTCTAGTAACAGACTAATTGAATTGACCCGAGGTGGCTTGATTTGTGGATACATATCAATACTTCCGGACCGGAAAATCGACTTGTCCTCAAGTCGAGATGAAGCGGTCGAGTGAAGCTTGGCCACCCTTTATCAACAACCCACGGTGGACGCCATTCGAGTCTTACAATGGCATGTGGTGCAATTTCAACGGTGCGCCAAGGTGGACGCCACTTGTGTCGTCCGGCTACACCTTTGTTCGGAGTCTCTCGCGTTGGTCCCCCGAACCCAGTTAGTGGAGACTGAACTGCATAAGATTCATAACATGAATATGTATGAACAAGTTGTCTAACACTTCTAGAAGAATACATGGTCTTCAATGAGGCCTTCTGTTGTGTCGTGGGTTTCAAAAGAAAACACCAAACAAGCATGGATTTAATGTTTTGGTTGGGCAAGAGGGTGAGTAGCGAACCGGACGAGTTGGTCGTGAGGTGCTTAGGTGTAATATTTTGGTTTTGCAATACAGTTGGTGTTGGTAGCAGTGTAGATGATGCAATCGACGGGTTTGGTACCGGTTCCCTGTTTGGTGTTGGTTTTTGTAGTACTGTTGGTGGCTGTTCAAGGCATATTGGTGGTGCGAGGGTTTGAAGGCTGGTTTTGGGTTGGTGTTTGGTGCTAAAGTCAGGAAGAGTGAGAGGTGTAGATGATGCGAGTAGTGGTGCTTGGCTGCTGGTTGGTTTTCCAAACATGGTGATCTTTATCGCTGCAACATCCCTCCATAGCGGTGTTGTGTCTCTTTTTTCAGCCACCCTGTTCTTTTGGTCCTTATCTGCTTTTTCATCATAACTGCCGTCTCCGAGCATCTGAGTTTTGATTGCTGCTATATCTTCCTTCAGGGGTGCCAAGATGGCGTCTAATCGTGCCAAAATGGCTGATAACTGGCCTGCGATCAGATCTTCTGCAGTGTTGTTGCCATCGTGCTGGTTGGTAGTGCTCCGGGTAGATGGTACCATCGTTTTTCCCGGCAATGGAACCAAATGATAGATACCGGAAATCGAAAGTTTAGATTTATGATTAAAAAGCCTGATTCGAGATAGGCTAAATCTCCGATTACAAGGTAAAAACCCTAGTTGATAAACAATACATCGATATCGCACTCCCTACTCTCTAAAGTACTATAAAAACAAGAAAGGTAAAACTGTCCCACGATTAGCTCCTCTATTTTTGGTAAGCCATGATTAGCTCCTATATCTCGGGTAAGTGACTAATGTAGTTGACCCTATTTCTAGTAACAGACTAATTGAATTGACCCGAGGTGGCTTGATTTGTGGATACGTATCACAGTCCCCATGGACACGTCCATGTTTTATTCCAAGGATGTTATGTGCTTTAAGGTCAAGTCAATTTGAGTCTTATTTGTCTTTTTGGTTGGGAGTAACTTTGTTTGTTGCACAGGCAAATCCATACCACTCGGTTCCATTTGTTGATAAGGTTAATTGTTTGCAATTGGACCTTTGTCTGTTAATTTGCCTCATGGTTTAGTTAGTTATCTCATTTATGAACTTACAAGTAAGTGACAAAGAAAAGAGAAATGTTATGCAAATCGATTTTCTTAGCTGATACTTCTGGGTGGTAGTTCAATATCGATCATATATAAATTCTGTAATTTCATGTGCTTCGCAGTTGCATTTTAGTATATCTTTCTGTTATTTTTCTGGCTTGTAAATCTTGCTTCAGCTTTTAAACTGTAAAAAACTGCAGGGAAATGCATTCAATTACTAGGGGCGGTGGAATATATCAGGAACACATGACGGAAGCTCTTGAGCGGTTAAGTAGTGGCGAATGGGTATTTTCTCTATATTTTTGTATTTTTTTAATTCTTGCGGTCATTCCTAGATATCTACATATATCTGTCTGTCTGTGTGTATTATTTTTAATTCTACCACATTGAAAAGTTAGTAATGAGTATTATCAAGTTTCCATTGTTGGGCGTTTTTATTTTAGTATTATGTTCAAGTCGTTGTGTACACAGAACTTAATCTCTCCTATTTCTTTTTAAGATTATTATATTTAGGGAAATTTCATCTTATCTTTAATCTATTTGATTGGATAGCTACATACATTTCCTCAAGGAAAAGTCAACCAAGAAGATGAACCAATAAGACGATTGAAGTGGGGAACTGCTAGTCTCATTGCCCGCGCTCCAATAACCCCAATAGTCTTGCCAATAGTTCATCATGGTTTTGAGAAGGTAATCTCTCTCTCTCTCTCTATACACACACACACACACACACACATTATGTTTTTTTTTGTTAGTGGAAGTATATTACCAAGAAACCATAACATACACACACACTAGAAAATGTTTGATAGGATAATTCTATCTTCCTGGCATGATATGATGAACTAACTAGATTATAAGAATACGATTTTTTTATTTAGTTATAACTATGGGTGACAAAATGCATAGGTCTTGTGGGTTGGCTAACCGGCTAAAGTGGTTAAAATTTTAGGTTGGTTTAAGTATTAGATTGAGATTGCCCCCTCTAGTTACCACCCGCAAAACACTAGATGGAATTAGAGAGCACTTTAGTTAAAAATTCTCAATTGTATCTGTGATGCTTGTGTCATTATTAGAAGGGAAAGTGGTGTGTGTGTGTGTGTAAAGATTCATGTGCACATACACAATGTTTATGACCCGTCTAACACTAACTAACTGAAAAGGGACGGCAACTGAATAACCAAACAGCCAAATGATTCTTTTCTTCCTCAAGATAGAAGTCATACCAAAGCTGATCAATATAATGCTAGTGCATATATTCATTTACAGGTGATGCCTGAAAAATATATTTGGCAGGAGACCTCTTGTACCGTTATGGAACAAGAACATAAAGATAATTGTTGGTGAGCCAATTGAATTTGACATTCCCAAGTTAAAACAGACGGCTATATTGACATCTAGAAACTCATCTCTTTCTCAAACAAGGGCTGGCCGCCATTTGGGCCGTTGGATGAGGCAGCACAAAGATGTCTCTACATCGACATATCAGAAAGTATCAGATCTGTCATGGAAAAATTGAGAGTTATTGGTAAGAACCTAAAGGTATGAAATTTTTAACCTTTGGAGCCCATTTTTGTTGTGTTTTATTAGTTGGTTAAAGCATGCATCCCATTATAGGAATATTGTTTCTGTTCTTTACTAAAAGTCTAAAACTGTAATAGCTGTTTTGTTTATGACAAGTAGGTTATAAGGATTTATTCAATAAGCCAATGTGTATGGGCCCGTATGAGACTTCGTTTTGGGGTCAATTTGTTCACATGTGAATGGTCAATTTTGAACCATATTTGTGTGATAGGGGGTGTGCGTGGGTCGGTTTAGATTGGTTTTTTTGGCTCGAACCAAAGCAAAACTGAAGTTTTAGGAAACTAATCAGTTTCGATTTTCGCTGTACAATTTGGGCTTGAAAAAATATGGCCCAAGTTAAATGAATTTGAGCCTGGAGGCTGGAACATTGAATCTAAATTTTTCTTAATCACTTATTAACATATTATATTACATATTTGAGATGAGATTGGATTTCTTGGTCTTTAATATCTGTTATGTATTACTTAGCATTTAAAAAAGTTATATAACCTATAAATCCAACAACATTCAAACGAGTTCGGTTCGTTGCATTTTTCAGTTGCCTACATTTGGTTCGGTCTGAAACAATGTATATCCAAAACCGATGAATAATTTTCAGTTAAAAAAAAAGCTAAATCAAACGATCGGCTACTAGTTTGGGTCGGTATTTTTTTATATTTATGGATTAACTTGGTTTCAGTTAATCGGTTTTTTCTCACCCCTGGACCCTAGTGTGATGGTTAGGTCTTACATGCACCTAGATCATGCCCCTGCAATCTCATTATGGTCTGGTTCATGGTGATTGGTCGTTGAAATTGAAATTTCCACTTCAAATTGTGGATTTGTATATTCTTCTTGGCCGTTCTTTATAGGATCTTCTTATGTTATTATTTAGCTTAAGCGTAGCAGGTTATTTAAGAAAATATTTGATCAACTAAACTAAGGTAGCCTTTGATTTGTGAAGTTAATGTAATAAATCATTACAAAATTGATTTTATTTCTTTTTTTTTTATTTTTTATTTTTAATTCTCTTTCTTCTTTCATTTTTAATCACCAACACCACTCATCACAACCACCACCACCAGCCACCAAATCGATCGTCACCGGCCACCGCCGACCGCCACAACCACCACCACCACCACCGCCGGACACCACCAACGGCAACCACCGATCCACCACCACCAACACCAATTGCCACCAACCACCACCAGCACCACTGCCCACCACGATCACCACCACCACCATCACCACCACCACCATCACCACTACCACAACCACCACCACCACCACCATCACCACTACCACAGCCATCACCACCATCATCGACAACCACCACCACCACCGACAACCATCACAAATTACCACCAACCCCAGCACCACAACCACCACCGCTACCCACCACCACCACCATCATTGGCAACCACTGGCCACCACCGCCAATCACCGTCACCGGCCACCACTACCGCTGCCAACCACCGGCCACCACAATCACCGCCAACCACCGTCATCAGCAATCACCACTGGGCACCACCACTATTGGTCGTCACTAGCAGAACCAATGTTGTAGTACATTCTTTCATATTTTTTACCTAACAAACAATATAAATTAATGATTTATTTTATTTCACATACTAACCAAACAAGATAATGAAATGTAATATTTTTATTTTATTTTTTCATTTATTTCATTTCCAATATATTTCATTATCTCATACCAATATACCCAGATTTGATGCGAATCTTAATTAAGGATGAAAGATATTTGAATATTATTTGACTTAATTTAAAGCAATAATCGGCAAATCTAGAATTACAATACTAAAAAAATTAAAAATTTAGGCAAATGAAAATCGAAATCACTTGAAGAAAGAACTAGTTATCGATGCCGCGCGTTGCTGCGGCTATGCAAGCCTTAGTGTTCGGCTAATAAACAGTTTAATCGTCGCTGAGATGCGAGGCCCAGAATCTAGTTTCTTACGGTTCGTGTATTCGCAAAACACATTTGTTTTATAACTATTTATCTTCCACATAACATCACATTAAAACTGAGTTGCAACACAAAGATAGAGTCAAAGTTGTGGGAACGTGTACAAAAGCGACCAACGTGACCAATATTATATACATAAAGCAAGCAAACCACATAACATATATAGGAATACGAAACAACATAACGTACACAACTCCAACTGCAGCCAACGATGAACTGCAACAAAACAACCAAAAAAATCTAAAATGGTTTTGTAGTTACAATAGTTAATCTTTACTGGGCAGACTCACAACTGTTTTGCTCATCTAACAGCCCCATTCGGCAGTACTTTGACACTAAACAACACTAAACAGTAGCCTGAATTTTAGTTATTGTCCTGCTCATCCCATTAGCTATATTTTGACACAAACAACACCGCATCCAATAACAGAAACCATAATCAAATTGGTAGCAAGTAACATCAATTTAATTGCAAAAATGAAACTGGTCATTTAATACATAGCACTTTAATGAAGATATATTAAACTCTAAAGTTAGAAAGACCCATCAAGGATCATATGGAAAAAAAGAACTGTTTCATTACCCAAATCCAAAAGAAGTAAGTTATTTGGAAAGCATTCTGTGAGCACAAATGATCTAGTAAAACAGTTAGTGACATGAGACTAAAGAAAGACATGATTAAATTCCCAAGGAGTCGCCAAGTACCTGAAACAAAGCAAAATTTATGAGATGAAGCATTAGGCTCGGCTTCGAGAACCAAAAGTACTTATCAGAGGCCTGCACAAGAGGAATCCCTTAGACGACTGCGTGTCTTTCTGTGATTTCCAGAGCCATTTTTGTCAAGATGGCTTGAAGCTTAGTTCCAACAGCTAAGATAATCTGGACAGTAAAAAAGATGACGTCTGTTATTCGTAATTAATCTTTAAAGAATGGTGAATAAATAAATAAAATAAGGCACTTACGATTAATGGGATTATTGAAGCCCAAAACATCGCCTGCCAGCCTGTATGAGAATTGTTTTTTAGGGTTTGTGTATGTTCAGAAGTTGTGAAGCAGCAGATTGCAAAGCAGTGCACACAGAAAAAATATCAGCTTTGACTCTTTAGTCTTAAAACCAGTAATAGTCAAATTTGAAACTGAAAAAGAATTTATGATGAAGTGGTTTGATCATTACACTGAACAGGCTATGATATACTACAAAATGCATGAAGAATGTACAAATCGAATGTAACGAAAATCATATGAGTTATATGCTGAAAAGATAGCAGGTTGACATGGAAAGTACTAATGACATACCACTAACATTTAGAAGCAAGAAGATCACAAACGATGCCCATAGTACCGGACTGAAAATTTTCAGATGGAACAAATGCTATGGTGAATATAGATGAGATAGTTTGATGAATATGTTGAAAGGGTGACGTTTGTGTGTACCTGACTCCCACGACAACTTGGAAATCATCCTCTAGTGAGCGTTTGAAGTACTTTTGGAAGTTGAATTTAGTTCCTGGAGCTAAATGAAGCTGAAAGAATAGAAAATAATTCATGACTCAAGGCAAAATAAATATAATATCGGCATAAAAAGGTCTTATATTTATCAATCCATTGCGTAATAGTTATATAAAACCACAGAAAACCACAGAAAACAATTACATAATTCATAAATTTTATGTTCTTTCAATTGTTAAAAGGTTATTTAAGTATTTGTTACATATATGTTGAACGTTAGTACGAGAATGAAGAGTCTAACGTATACGTAACACTATGTCGAATGAAAAATGGTTACATATACGTAACCTATATGTGACGTATATGTAAAACCATGCTACGGTTTTTCATCTGATCTATACCGTTATTTATATATACACACACAAATATAAAGGGTAGTGATAAAAAATTTATAAGTTACGTGACCGGTTTTATTGGTTTTCTTTAGTTTTCACATAACTTTATGGTTTTCTTAGGATCTCTCCTATTACAAACAATTAGCATGTCAAATTTACAAAAACAAATATTATTTCACCAATAATCTATTTACTTTAATGGAGTGAATATAGGAAGCTTTATGCCTTAAAAAACACATAGGAGGACTTTTAGTTTCTATTACCGTTTGACCCACGTAGATAAACATAACCTGAATTGGCCAATTCTTAAGTAAACGGTCTAAACTACCACCCGTAGATGTAGGAAATTTGTTCAACTAAAGAAATCCTATTTCAATTATTTCGGCATTTACTTATCTGTGTTATTTTCAATCTTAACAGTTTTCCCTAAGGGCTAACATGTCATATTATCTTCAATAAATGGATAAAAGATTACGTATTTGTTTAAAGATGGAGTGTTTATAAATCAGCATACTAATGCTAGAAGCCTAGAATCAAATAAAAATTTCCATTCACAAATTAATGAATTATTGAATGTAATACCATTTTCCCACCAATACTCGAGCTCGGCTGGCATGGGTAGCCTTAGTGGGGCCTTATAAATGAGTTTATCCACATTTGTCGTTCTTCGTCCACATCTTCCATATAAGCTTTCCAGTAATCTGGCACTTGAAGAAAAGCACAAAAAATGAGTACTTGTATAGAAGTATAGAACTATCATTTACATTATACTTGTAAATAAACGATGATTATCTTTTCAAGACGTGTCGTAGAACACTTTTCTTTTGCATTTACATTTTCACAATTTGTCGAAAATTGCTCAATTAAAAGTAGTGTCTTTTTTCAAGAACTAAAGTTTGATTGCAGATTAGATTGAAAAGTTGACAAGTAAAAACTGCAAGTGGAATTTACTTCAAAAAACTGATTGATGAAGCCTGGTGCCATCCACATATCTTCTCCTTCATAAAAATAAGGATGTTGAGGATCACTATATGGACCCCGCTTTTCTCGGACCACTGCAACACAAAAACAATGTTTGACCACATTTCTTAAGTTTAGAACTTTAGATGTATGTGCAACATAGAATTCACGAAAAAAATAGTTGAAAATAGAATAAAACAATAAGAGATAGATGACATACTTCCATCAGGTTTGTTAACAAACATCCGAGCCTTCGCTGCAGCCACCTCTGCTATACCCGAATGCAACTGAAATACCAATTCAATAAGTAGATTTAAATTTAATCACAACTGAAGTTGGAATACATTAAACTAAATCAAATTAAATAATTAAAGATTTTGAACATTACCACTGAAATATCAACATCACAACCATGATCTTCCTCCAAAAACTCTCCAAAGTAAAATCTTCCCAGCACAGCAAGCAGTAAAAAGATGCCATACAATCAAAAAGCACAGATATCAACCGCCAAAATTTACTATATTACTGTAAAAAAATCAGCCTATTGGACTTACATAAGTGGTGCGTTTATTGAGTTCAAAAACACCACAGCCATGCATTCAGCCGCCGGAAATTTATCTGCATATCCCTAACCCTCACCACCCTCACCGTCGCTCTCCTCATTCTAATTCTAGCCCTCACCCTCTTCAAATCCAAAAAGCCCATCACCACCGTCAACTCCGTCGCCATCTCTGACGGCAACGCCACCGTCAACCTCCTCCCCCTTAGGGTTTTCATCACATCACACACCACATCGCCGTCTCCGTCAAAAACCCTAACAGAGTCGGCTTCAGCTACCGCAACAGCTCCACCGTTCTCCGCTACGACCGTCGTGACATCGGCGGTGTTCCGATTCCCTCCGGAGAAATCGGCTCCGGGTGTAATTGATGCTTGGACATTGTTGAAGAATGAAGATCAGCAGTAGAGATATTGGTGATGATTTGGGGATTGAAGGTTAAAAAACAAAAAAAAAAAAAAGGGAAAAAGCCAACCCCACCGACCAAAGTCTTTAATATATATATATAATATATAATATATAATATAATTACCGTCATCAAGAGTGTCTTATTTGTTCCGTTTTGATTCTAAACATCTTTTAATCAAGTTTTTAGAAAATGTAACACATTTTTTGTCATCTGCAAATTTCTAAATTAATAAGTTTATATCATGAGATGAGACATTAATGGTTTGGTTTTGGTGTGTTCTAAATTTCAAAGGGTTGGCTTTGATTTTACAATTACTATAAATCGTTACTAACGGTTTAATTTGGTGTAAAAGCTGATCCATCATACTATGAACAAACTTGTAACTAAAACTACAAAATCCATTTGTAATTTTTTTTATTTTGTTTTCGATATGTGCAACAACAATAATAGGGCTTCTACATCTGGTTGTCCACTTATAATCCTCGATAGCAGATTGAAACTATAATTAAAACCTAGTTACCAAAGGGTTTTAATATATTTTGAAATTAGTTGGTATTCAGTATAAACACAACACATGTGATATTAATATTTTATTGACCTTCTCAAGTGATTATATTTATTTTATTTATTTTTAATGCATTACTCTATATAAGTCGTTGTCACAGCATCCACTACACGTGATGTTTGGTACAAATATGTGATGGCCGAGGCAAATTTATGATGGTTAGGGTTTAATTGAAATTATCTCTATTTGTTTTAACTTTTAAGTTTGGTTATATACAATATTATTTCCTTTTACTTAATATGTTTAATTTATTCTCCTAAGATTGAGTTAGGATAAAAAAAAAAAGTTATGAGAAATAGCATTTATAATTGAAAATAAGATTATTTATACTCATGTAGTCCTGTTTCCTGTGTCAAACATGACAAAAGGATATGTTCTTGTCACATAAAAGATGATAAGAAATGTAACATTACTCTTAAAAAAAGAAAATCACGTATATAATGTTGAAAAAAGTTGCATAACAACCATTATAAAACCCACATACTAATGCGAAAACATAAGTATGAAAATCATCTTTATTGAACTTACCAAAAGCTGGGTGTAAATTAACTCACATCATTTACATGATATTAGTTGAATCTTGTATAAAAAGGTATATTATTGTAAAAATTAATTTGGATTGTAAAAGTATTTGACACTGATGTATTGTACCAAAAAAACCTTAGAAAAAGCTCTCTCTCATCTTGGGTTATAGGAATAATTATAAAGTAACCGATTTAGTGTATGGATTTTTTCAATGGGAAAATGTCATAGAATAGCGACCAAGTTTCAAAAGTGTTCTAATTAATCACTAATGTATATTTTTCTCAAATTGGACTATTAAATGATCAAATCGAGTCATCATTAAATTTTCTTATGTCAACTAAGTAATGGTGGAGAAGACGTGGTGGTCAGAATTTGCAATATATAAAATTATATTAAAAAACAAAAAAAAAAACATGTTAATTATGAAAAAAATAAAAAAAATATCTAAATTTACGTCAACGTTCCATATCAGTATCAAAAGATAGAAAAAAATATTTTCTAATTGAAACCAAAAGTATAACATGCTAAAAACATGTTAAGGCTTCTAATTTATATAAATATAAAAATTGAGTGACTTAATTGGAACACTTTTAAAACGTTACCTAATTGTAACACTTTTCAAAGTTGGTTACTATTTTATAAAATTACCCGTTTTTCAATCCCACATATTACTTATTATCTATTTCCATCATGCTAAGAAATTACTATAGCATGAATTATTAGTCTTATTTTGACTACATTGAAAACACGATGGCCTTACAGCCCATACATATCTTTGGAGTTCCCAAACACATTTGTTAGCTTTGCATTCTAGTTATATTGTCATCTTATATAACTTTTGATAAAAATTGAAAACATAGCTTTGCATTAACGACTTGTATATTATTATGAACAATTAGTTTAAAACGATAGCCTTTTTATTTTTATTGCATTCATTGCTTCATATATATAACATCATTATATACTTATGAATATATATATATACAAACCAAACATAACAATAGTAAAAGACACAATTAGAAGTAACATACTCCTTCAAAAAAAAAAACTAAAAATCTAAAATTGCCATATTCAACATTACGACTACCTCACATCAACTGAGTATGGATTATTAATATGACATGTATATGGTTTGCCATCCAACTGCACGTGGATGTTTACGATGAGTCCACAAGGGTGTAATAGAAGACACAGTTACTCTTCTAGAAATTAAACGATCACATGCATAATGGTTATCATTCACATGTAATATTACAAAACGCTTGATTTAGTTGGTTTGAGTTCATGAAAACTCGACATTGCCTAGTAAAGGTGTACATTTAGGTTTCTAGCTACTCGTTATAAAATCAACCTCAAGTTCAAAAAACGAGATACACAAAGCAGTTTTTCTTAAATAACATTTAATCATACTTCTAAACTACACATTAATTTTAAACTTTGAAATGAAATTAGAATTTGAATCTTGTTAAAACTGATAAGGTGTTTTGTTATTTATTTTTTAATGAATTAAATGTTAATTTTGAATATTGTATTAAATTGTTAAAATTTACATGAGTAAGTATAAAAAATAAATTTCAATGGATTAAAAAAGATTCATTTTCATTTTCGGTTCTAGTTCTAAAGAAATATGCGAACCAAAGGGTTATAAATCTATCATTAGCCTACCATTCTCTAAGTTTACATTAAACAGAAAAGAAGAAAAAAAATTGTCTTGAATAACACGCACACACCTAGAAATTTAGGGTTAGCTTGACGTTCGAAACTCGCTCGAACTCGTTCGAAAAATGCTCGGAATTTTGCTTGTTCGATTTCGTCTCGGTTCGGTTTTAAAACGAACCGAGCACGAGCAAAGGTAAGCTCGCTCGGCGCTCGTTCGGTTTCACTCGAATTATTTTTAGTTTAGTTTTTATATTATATATATGTTAATTTATTTAATTGTATTTCTATTTTATTTATTCAAAAAAAAACAAAAAACCCTAATCATAAATAGTTTAGGTTAATTGATCAATTAAGCTAAGTTGAGGGGGTATTGAGTAATTATCTAAAATATATATACACATTTTATGAAACCATAACCCTAAGCCTCCACTTTCGTCGACCACCACCGTGCGACCCTCTCCTCCGTGCGCGAACTGCCCCAGCAGTGAGTCTGCTGCCGTCGTGCCTCTCGTTTTCCGAATTTGACAGCCCCTCCCCCGTCGTGGAAACCAGTTGCAATCAAGATCCACATAAACCTGTTCGAAAGTTAGACTCGTAATCGTTTGTTGTCATTTCGTTCTATTGTTTCGGTCATGTTCGGGTTCTGTTGGCGAAACACGTGTGTATGCTACTGTAATGTGTATGTATGTACGAATTCGATGCGTGTGCGTGAGAGTGTGTGCGTGGGTGTGTACTCTGTGTGTGCGTATTCGAACCGAGCGAAACCGAGCAAAATCGAGCGCTCGGTTGTAAACCGAACCGAGTTCGAGCAAGATGTTTGCACTTGAATTTGTAAATTCGAACCGAACCGAACGACTCGGTTTGAAAACGAACCGAGTTCGAGCGAGCCTACGTTCGGTTCGGTTCGGTTCAATTCATGAACAGTTCTACCTAGAATGCTAAAACTTAGGTCGTCTATCATTCAATCAATATATTAGTTAATAAAAGTATGTATTTCTTTACTATTTATAATCAACTCTTTGGTTGTGGAATCTACGCATAAACGAATCTATTAATATGATAACATGTTTAAAAAATAAAATAAATCTATTGCTGACAGCTAAAAGATAACTACCATGGTTCTATTCATAAATTTCTTACCAATTAAAATAACAAATTCAAACACTCAAATCTTTTTCTCATTTAAAAACAAAACGCACACACTTGTCTAGTTAATAATTCTATATCAAGATTTAAACATTCTTATTTTTTCAAATTGTTTTTTTACATTTAGCGATAGATTAACGAGACAAATGGCTCCATGATTGTTATTTACTCTATAACAAGGGTGTGCTGATAGGACTGACCCACGGGGGTCACATTCCATTGTTCTTCTTCTATGTCCGACCACACCATATCAGACACAAGAGTCAACTCACGAGCCCACCTATCCAACATTCGTCTCACAAACATTCACATCAAACACAACATTCATCTTCTTCAATTCACACAACCCATGTCTCAGAAACCTTAGATTTTGTCAAAAATGGCAGGGGATACAAGTGAAAGGAAGCTTGACCAGACACAACATGGGCTGTTGCTGGTGTCTGTGCAGTTATCATCATCGTCTCCATAGCTTTGGAGAAGGTTCTTCATAAACTTGGAAAGGTACTTCATTTTTCCTCAATTTCTTTCTGCTAAAATATTTTACTTTTGTTTGTGTTTGATTTTGTTATATTTTATAAAATCTTAACTTTCTTGAAATTTGTGTGATTCTTTGACCCTAAAAATAGGATCTTTACAGTTTAATAAAGATTGATTTTTTTCTTTTGAAAAAAAGGTATTCAAAAACTGTTCAGTTTTGTTCTTCAATCTTTAGCTTAATTATTTTGATGTTACTGAAACTAATAATGAAATTTATAATCAGTTTTTCACAGATAAGCACAAGAAAGCTTTGTTTGAAGCTCTGGAGAAGGTTAAAGCTGGTTAACAACACTATCTCTTGAGACTTTTGTGCTAAATATTTTGTAGAAAAAGTTTTGACTGATTTCTGACCATTGGTTGTTGGTAATTATGTGTAGAGTTGATGATTCTGGGTTTATCTCACTGATATTGACTTTCAGTCAGTACTACATTGCAAGAATTTGCATCCCTGTTGATGTGGCTGATACTATGTTGCCATGTGCTAAGCCAGATCATGAGGATAAGAAAGACGAAAAAGGAGCCCATCGGTTGCTTCTATGGTACGAGCACCGTAGATCTTTGGCTGGTGGATATCCCTCTAGCTGCAAGGAGGTAGTTAATTAGCCATTCCATCTTAAGCAATGTGTATAGGGTCGCCAAGTTTTGGGTTGGGATGTTGAATAAAAAAATGACCCATATGTCTGTCTATTCATGTCAAAGGTACGAGTCACACACTTAAAATGGTGTAACCTGAATAGACTCATGTGCCTATTATCTAAACAAGTCTGTCAAACGGGATGGCAGGTCGTAGATCGGTTGTAATCAAGTTGTAAACAGATTAAATGAGTTATACAAGGGCTGGTGGGCTGTAATAAAGTAGTTAAACTATTTTTGTATTTTAATTTTAAAGGTGACGGGTCAATGTGACAACCCATTGTATGAATAAGTGGCTTTGCTGTTATATACTTCATTGAGTGTAACTCCTTTTTTTGATAGGGAAAAGTACCAATTATAACTGTGGATGGGCTGCATCAATTGCACATACTCATATTCTTTCTAGCTGTCTTACATGTAGCTTACAGTGCTATTACAATGGCTCTTGGGAGATTAAAGGTAAACTGCATTTACTAGCATTTTGTGACTTGCTTTTAGCCTTTATGTTATGATTGCTGACTTTTGCTTGGTTTTGGTGTTATGTCCATTTCATGTTTGTAATCATTTACCCCCAGCTAATTTAACTAGGATTAATTGTGCAATGAACTAGTTTAAGAAGAAAGCAAGTAGAAGAGGCAAGATAGGCCGGTCGTGGGGATGGGATAAAACTAGTCTTTTTGATATTGGTTGAAACGGGTGGGTGACCTGCAAAATTTTTATTCTATTTTTTTTATAATATTTATGTATAAATAATAATGCAATATTCATAATTGTAAAAACAATATCATGACAATAAATATTAATAATTGAAAAATGATTATGAAGATGTATGATTTAAAGTAGACTTAGCATTATCTTTCAACCCATTATTCCCTTTGCAGCTAACTAAACTTATTGATTTTACCCATTTGACCCATTCAAAAATCGAAATCAAAGATAACACAAATCTGCCCATTCATAAGTAACTGTTTAAATTGCCACCTTTAGAAGCATCAAACTTTGGATTTTGGTGTAAACTGATGTTCCTACAATTTAATAAGATTTTGCTGCTATCTTCTGCTTTGCAGACGCGCGGCTGGAAGCAGTGGGAGGAGGAGACATCGTCCCCTGACTACGAATTTCCAACGGTAATTATTTTTTACTGCCAATAGTGTGGTGTGCAAAATAATTTTGTGAGTACGTTACTTACATTTTGATTATAGAAATACCGTTATTTCCTATTTACGCATCAACTCTAAACAATGCATTGAAATACAGACCCTTCGCGATTCAGACTTACTCATGAAACGTCTTTCGTGAGAGCCCACACCAGTTTTTGGACTCGACTCCCAATATTCTTTTACATTGTAAGCTGTCAAGAACTTTATCAAATGTCTATGGGTTATAATAGCTTTTAGTTCCTGTGTTTACAGTTTATCTTATGCAACCTTCTGTCATGCAGGGATGCTTCTTCCGCCAGTTTCAGATCGGTTAGCAAGTCTGATTATATGACCCTACGCAATGGATTCATAAATGTAAGACCTTTTTTTATGCCGATATTTATTTTGCCTTGAGTCATGAATTATTTTCTATTCTTTCAGCTTCATTTAGCTCCAGGAACTAAATTCAACTTCCAAAAGTACATCAAACGCTCACTAGAGGATGATTTCCAAGTTGTCGTGGGAGTCAGGTACACACAAACGTCACCCTTTCAACATATTCGTCAAACTATCTCATCTATATTCACCATAGCATTTCTTCTTTCTGAAAATTTTCAGTCCGGTACTATGGGCATCGTTTGTGATCTTCTTGCTTCTAAATGTTAATGGTATGTCATTAGTACTTTCCATGTCAACCTGCTATCTTTTCAGCATATAACTCATATGATTTTCGTTACATTCGATTTGTACATTCTTTATGCATTTTGTAGTATATCATAGCCTGTTCAGTGTAATGATCAAACCACTTCACTATAAATTCTTTTTCAGTTTCAAATTTGACTATTATTGGTTTTAAGACTAAAGAGTCAAAGCTGATCTTTTTTCTGTGTGCACTGCTTTGCAAATCTGCTGCTTCACAACTTCTGAACATACACAACCCTAAAAAACAATTCTCATACAGGCAGGCGATGTTTTGGGCGTCGATAATCCCATTGGTCGTAAGTGCCATATTTTTCTATTCATTCAGCATTTTTTAAAGATTAATTACAAAGAACAGATACAAGAACTTTTTACTGTGCAGATTATCTTAGCTGTTGGAACTAAGCTTCAAGCCATCTTGACAAAAATGGCTCTGGAAATCACAGAAAGACACGCAGTCGTCCAAGGGATTCCTCTTGTGCAGGCCTCTGATAAACTTTTGGTTCTCGAAGCCGAGCCTAATGCTTCATCTCATACATTTGCTTTGTTCAGGTACTTGGCGACTCCTTGGGAATTTAATCACGTATTTCTTTAGTCTCATGTCACTAATGTTATACTTGATCATTTGTGCTCACAGAATGCTTTCCAAAATAACTTACTTCTTTTGGATTTGGGTAATGAAACAGCTTTCAATTTCAATATATATACATGCCCAAAGTTGTTTTGAACCATTGATAACGTGATACGTCTTCTTGTGCTTGTGCAGTATGAATATAAGATCAATTCATGCTTCCATCACAATATGAAGCTTGTGATCATAAAACTTGTCATTGGGTATGAATTATATCTAACAAAAGTCACTGCAGTACCAAGTGAAGGGCTGATTGACTGATTTCTGTTTGTGTTTATTGTAGGGTTGGAGTCTTGATCTTGTGCAGCTATATAACACTTCCGCTATATGCGCTTCTATCACAGGTTAGTCTACGTTTAATAACTCCGATTGGTCGATTTCGATCATTCTGTCAAATGGGTAAACTGGTGAATTTAACTAAAAAAAAACAGGATGAAAACAGTTTAAAAGGGACCAAAATATACTCTAGTTTGATCAATAATAAACACTACTTAGGAGTTTCAGTTATAGAATATATTTTAGTGCACTCTTATATATACATCTCAAAGAATACTTTAATAGTCTAGTGCACTCTTATATCACATTCAAATTATGCTTTAGTGAATTAGTGCAATCTTCTCTCACATTTCAAATTATGAATGCTTAACATATTCTTTTCTTTTATAACTTTATTTCTTTTTATTTGAATATGATATAGACATACTAAAAATGATAAATTGATTTGATGCATGTTTAGAGGGGTACAACATGAAAAAATCAATATTCGCCGAACAAACCGCTAGGGCCCTCAAGAAAT